>CM014737.1:9544517-10144517 GCA_004329165.1 Spatholobus suberectus
AAATTTTTTTTTTCATAGTATTTTATATAATTTTTTAGGCTTACTTTTTTTCGCTTCCAAAGTTTCACAATCTTACGAATTTGCCTCCAAAACATTTTCTTGGTAATTTTTGCCTTAAAGTAGAAAAACTGCCACAATTAAAGGAAAACTACTAAAAATTGTCTTAATTATGGCAGTTTAAAGGAAAAATCGCTACAAAATATTTTAATTATAGCAGTTTTTTTTATGCTATGGCAAAATTTGCGATATTTTGTAAATTGGGGGCAAATTTCGCAAAACAAATTTTGAGGAACAAAATTTGTGAGATTATAACTTCAGGGGTAAAAGTGTAATTAAGTTTTTCTTTTTATCATCTTTTACTTTTAGAATATATATTATTAACATAAAATTATCAAAATTGCATATAAATAGCATTAATGAGAGCAATTAAATTTCATTAAACATAATTAGGTTTATTAGATTTGATTAGATCCAACGGCTATTGTAATGTTCAAATTTTGAACAGTGATTGTGGTTTGTTCAGTCTCCTTTACATACATACTAGATTTAGACTCGTGCTAGCACGTGTTTGTTTAAATTATATATTTTTATAATTTTATTTAGTATTTTTTAAATATATGTACATAAATAAAGCATCATTTTAAAATATTTAATATTATATTAAATATAATATATTAAAATTGAGGAAGATGATAATTATATTTTTAATTGAGTAAATCATGTTTTGAAAAATAGTATAAAATGTATAAACTACATATTTAACTTTTCTTAATATTATAATATTTAATTTATTATAATTTTAACGTTAATGCAGTATTATTTAATATATTATTAAAAAATCGTGTAACAAAAAATACATAATATAAATTACTTATTAAATATATTTTAAAGAAACTAATTTAAAAAGATAAATTTGAGCATAATGTTAATATAACATTTACTGTTATTATTATATTATTTATGTATCTAACTTTTTTTATCATCTTTTGGTTTGAAATATATATTATTAATATATAAATAGGTATTAAATGTTATAATAATTACCTTTTATTTAACAATATGTATATAATAGATATATATATATATATATAGATTCTAATGAAAAATACATTTAATAAATTTATAATTAATTATTAAATTTAATAAAAATATTATATTTACTAAATACAATATTACTACTATTTAATAAAGTATTTATTTATATATTTTAAAAATACTACATTAAAATGTCAAAAATAACTCCATAAACACTAAATGTTCCATTTCATTATACCTATGTAATATATTTTATGAATTTTCCTTCTTCCTTGTAAATTCATTCTCTTCGTTTTTTTCGATCCCTGGCTATTCTAATTTCAGTTTTTATCAACAGCTTCCATCAGTTTTGTCTCCTTCCTCTCTATATCTCCCCACCCACGCGCGCGAGAGAGAGAGAGGCTTTTATATCTGAAATAGTCATTTATTTATTTTTTTTTTATTTCATTTGTCATTTATCATGTATAAAATATTAATGATATAATTATTTTGGAATTGAAATTTTTTTTTTAATATCTGAAAATGTATTTTTTTAATTTTTCTTACTTTAATTTCCTTGTTTTTAATCAATACATTTAGCTAAAAATAGTGTATATTTAATTCCTTTCTAGAGTATTTTAAAGAATAAAAGTAAACAATATTCATATTGCTTAGTAATTACACATAAAAAGTTTAAAGATGAAAAAAAAAAATCAAACAAGAACACTTATAAAAGCCTTTATTCAAATTATAGTGTTTTATATACTAAAGAAGAAAATGAGAAAATAGTAACATTAAATAATACTTTCTTGTATTTTGTAATGTGTTAAAATGTGGTATATAATCTAAATTATCATTTTTATTATAAATATTTATTTTAAATCATAATTTTAATGAAATAAGAGAACATATTATTTCACAATAAGGAAATATGAAAACGTGTAATAAGAGATAATAACAAATATGGAAACTAATCTTAAAAGATAACGAAATATAAAAATTAATTAAAAAAAAAGTAATCTAAGATACTGTAAATTACTCTAAGATATAATCAATATATCATTAGATATATTCCTTACATTCAAACAGCCTTTTTACTTTTTATAAATTTTTTTTAAATTATATTAGTAAGCGTGTGTTTATTTCAATTTAATTTATTTTTTAGTTTTTTCACAAATAATTAATTTTTTTGAATAAATTAATTCAAACATTATTTAGTAGGTTTGAATTATGAAGTATTTTAAATTAAATTAATAATAAAAATCATTTTAAAGCTTAATTTTACTTAACTTTATATAATATTTCTTGTCTGAAAAAAAAACAAAACAAGATAACACATTTTAGAAACGATTCCTACAGCAATGAATATTAGCATATTACAAAATAAAAATAAATACAAAATATTCGTGGGCATTGAGAAATGTGTTTTAATCAATTTTGTTTTGTGGCAAATGTGTATTTGAAACTTAGCTAGAATTTCTTTCTAGTGGTCTTTTTAAAGTTTCTAAATGGAAATAATTACCTACGAGTTGTTATTCATTTTTATTTGGCTTTTTTTACCCACCAGGAGTAATTTTCTGTAATTACCAAAATGCAGTAAACATGGAAAAATTATCAAAATAGAGTAAGTTGTAAGTGGGAGATATGGCCGGTTTTTACTTATTTTTACAGTTTTTGATTGGTTTTTCGATTTTTTGACCTTTTATTTCTTTCAAGCCATCAGTTCTATGGTTTATTTGAATCGGATATCTAATCGATTTATCGGTTTTTTGATTCAATCGCCCAGTTTGATTTAGTTTTCAAAACACTACTAAAAAGCTCTTATTAAAGAAAACCTTCTAAAATGCTTTTGTTAAAGAATAACTCTTAAAAATGTTTCTTTTTAAGATAATTATTCTAATTTATCTATACATATAATAAAGGCAATACTCACATTTGGTTTCAATTTTTTTAGGCCTATTTACCCTTTAACTTCTATAAACCACTCATTACCCTATTTTAATTTCATTTTCTCGTTTTTTTTATTCATTCTTTCACATATTTACCCTTTAAATGCTATAAATCATCTATAATCTCCCACATCTTTCTCATTTGTTAAAAGCAAGCACGTTTTGCCTTTTTTCCAATATTGTAATTAAAATTTGTAATAAATAAATATTTTTGAACATATAAATTATATTTTAGATTTTTTATAAACAATTTATAGTATGATACAAGGTTCTTTTAATTATTGTCAATTTTTTTAAAACTTATTGAAATTCAATTTAGAAATAAAGACGAAAAATATAGATTGAAAAAGATAAAAAGTTAAGAAAATAAGTTTATAGATAAAGATAAAAGGAAGGTTGTTTAAGATTAAAGAGAAAGAATTTTTTTGGACTAGTTGTTAAATTAAAATTAATAAATATATTTGAAATGAATAAAAATTAAAAAAATTAAATTAAATGCTCAATATATAAGGATAAGATAAGACGTGCATCTCAACGAGAGTGGGAATAACTCCTATATAAAAACACTTTTATTTAAAAATAACTTAATAAAAGGGTGTAAGCGAAGCGCGATCAACCAGCGAGTCTGACTAACTCGATCCAACCCAACTACATTTCAACAGATTGGGTTGGGCTGGTCATCAGGTTGGGTTGGGTTCATGTGAAGTGACACAATTGAGATTGGGTAGGGTACCAAGGTTGATGCATTTCCGACCTGATGAACCCAACCCAACCTGATCTAATATTATATTAATAAAAAAATAAAATATTATAATTACTCATATATTCTAAATTTCTAATTTTATAATTTCTATTCTAATATTACTAAAAATTTATCATCACTCATTCACTTATCATATTCACTCTATGAATGTAACCCTAGAGTTGTTTGAGACATGTAATGTATTTGCCATTTGTGGCTTGTATTGTATTTTTCTTTTGAGTCTTGAGTTTGTACAGTTAGACTTGTATTTTAAATTAGACATGTATTGGATGAGTTTAACTAATTAGGTATTTTATCTTTCCCATTTTTTCTATTTTTCTTTTTTTTGAATTTTAGAATTATATTAATATTTTAATCATTCAATTTGATTACCCAACCCAACTCTATCTGACTATGCTTAATTGGGTTGGATCTTAACTAATACTAAACCCAGCCCAATCTTGGCCACTTACACCCCTACTCAACATATAGAATTAGGTTAAGATAACACATGATTGAATGAAGAAAGTAGTTTAAGGTGATTGAGAAAGATATTTTTTGGCTTGTTGCATGAAAAGATGTATGAAATACAGAAATACAGTTCCCAAAGAGAGAAGAGAGAGTGTCGAAAATATCTAATTAAAAAAGTAAAAGTTCTACTCCCCAAAATAAAAATTTGAATTTATAATATATGAGTAGATAAAGAAAATTTATTTTTTATTTTCTTTCCTTTCCTTTAAACTAAATAGGTCATCAAGTAAATTACAGAATGTATGCACAAGGGTACACCATATTTCAGTTTCATTTTCATTTTTTAAACTTAAAATTAACATTTAATTAATTGATCGTAATAGATTAAAAATAATAAAATAGGTTTTTTATTCTAAAAAGTTATCTTCACCATAACTTATTGATATTTCTATGGCACATGCACGTTTTATAAACTGAAGTCCCGTTTCTTTATACCATTGTAAAAGATGTTTCTAATTAATAATTATATTAGTATTTTAATTTGTGCATTTTTGTATAAGATAAATACTTATTTTATATAATTAAAATTTCTAATAAATAAATATTTATAATGTATAAATTATATTATAAGAAAAATTCACAATGAATAAATATTGTTAAATATATAAATAATAAATTATATTTTAAATTTACTGTTAACCATTTAAATTGCTACAAGCTACATTTTTTCTTACTAACTTTTTAATACTTACCAACATATATCACGCTAAAGATGTCACGGTTACCTCTGATTCACACTAAATAAATCAAGAATGATCCCTACACATAAATACAATGAGGAATATTCCATACTGCGAATTAGAAACAAAGAAAAATTGGATAAAAAACTAAATGTTATTACACTAAGTAGACAACTATAATGTCACAAGGACGGAGATAAAAATAAAGTTAATTATACCTTCCAACAATGTAGGTTTTATTAGGTGTTGGAATAAGCTAAATGACTTTGACATAAATCACCTTTAGTACATGATTAATGTATTAATGTTTTATGAACAATAAAATGTTTTTAGTGTGTATTTTTAAAATGTATGTATAGTACAGAGATAAACAAATAAGTGAGAAATAAAAATAATTACACACAATATCACATTCGATGTCAATTTTTATTTTAAGATGATGGAACTATTGTCATATTGATGAGTTATATACCAAAATTTCTTTGCATTTCTTACGTGTATAAACCGAAACCACAAACCCTACCTCTTGATTAAAATATTGAATTTTTAACATATTATTCATGGTTAAAATATAATGAAAGCCTAATGCTAAAGTAATGCTCCTCTTTATTCGGATCTAATTCATGCAGTATGAATCATATTTATCATGCTTCTCATTCCCAAATCTACCGTTTATAATTAGATCCTTCCCAAGTTCTCCATCAACGGTTTTTTTTCTCCCTCATTTCACACTACCTTATTCACTCTCTTTCATATTAGTATTATACTATTGTTATTTTATTTTATTTTATTTTTTTGCATTGATATTTCTAATCTACTCTCGATTGGCACACTTTTCATTTATATAATATTTTTTATAATAATATTTCACCTATAGATAGTTTAATTGTTATTTATATAATAATTTATATATTTATTTTTTCTATCTTTTAATTACATTATTTATTTCATCTCACATACTTTTTTTTTATCTTTCTACATAAAATTATTATAAAATCTTATTAAAGAAATAATATTCTTCTTTTTTATTCCTTTTATATATCTCTCTTTATTATTAAAAGGTTACATTAATTGTAAGTCCCTGAACTATTTGATAATTTTTAATTAGGTCTCTAAATTAAAAAAAATTATAATTAAGACCTTAATCTTATAAAACTTTTGTAATTAAATTGTTAATGTTAGTTTATGACGACTTAAAGATATAAAAAAAATCACAATTTGTGATGATTTTAAAAATTTTTAAAATTTAATTACAAAAATTTTACAAGATTAAAAATTTTCAAATAGATCAAAGAGTTATGATTAATATAACCTTATGAAAAAAGTGTAGTGATAACATAATTTGAAAAATGCTGTAAAAAAAAACATAATTTGAAAATAATATTCCAGCTGTGTAATACCTGAATCATAACGGTACAAGATATAATGATATATATATCTTCTCTTTCCGTGAAGCCGAAGCTAGACTCACAGTTGAGTGAATTCTTTTCTTCGGTGGTTTGGCACTCCTGTGAGTGTTCGAGGTATGGCACTCACAGTAAAACCTAGTCGAGTGAGTCCGACCCTCAAAACTGACGAAAAGAGTGTTCGAGGAGCGACGAAGCTAGGAGCAAAGAAAAACAAGAAAGATCGAAAAGAGTTGAGGCGAGAAGAACAAAAAAAATGGTGTTAAGTTAATTGTCAAGCTAATGTCTCCATCGTCTTACGCCTCATTTAGCGTGCCCATACAAGACTTCTTGCTTTCTCTCACCACAAATTCTCTTTGTCTCTCTAAAACTCTCATATTATGTTATTATTTTCTCATATATCTTTTTCTCTGTATATCTTTTAGATTTTCAGGCAGTGGCACTGGAACTTCATCGCGGATACAAGACTAGTGATCGGCATATATATAGAATTATTATAGGAATGAATTTTCTTGGAATTATATATGTTTTGCAATCCGCCCAATGACTACTACTGAATGCTTTTTCAGGGTTTCTTTTTTTTTTTTTAATTGCTTCTCTATTAAAGATTTTCCTTGTTGTTCTATATGCATTCATTGTCTCCTTAGAATTTGTTTTAGATAGATACAGAAATACTAGAACCGGTGTTCTTCAAAAGTGATTTTTTCTTCAAGTTCCTCTATATATTCAAAGCATTGTGCCGAATTACTAATCATTTTACATTTTATATCTTTCAAGAATTAGCCAAACTATTATTGGAAACTCATTCAACAACGAGGGTAATGCACAACATCCAAGACTTTCCCAATGTAACAATCATAATTGATGCAGTTTTCTTTATTTTCTTGGAAGCGGTTTCTTTATTTTCAATCTGCAACTTTCTGAGAAATTCACGCATATATGTTGGTTTCTCTGCAACTTATTTATTTCTGTTCTGTGATCTCTGTGTAATGTAGGTGTTGTGGGTTTGTTCCCTGTACCCCTAGAGTAGTGTCTCTGTGTGTGAAACATGACACAGAATGCCTGAAGGGTTGTATGTGAGAGGATCAGTCATGTTAGTGTGTGATGATTTGGAAAGTGAGAAGAAAGAGAGGTGAGTGTCCATGTTGGTTTCTTAACCTTCAAACCTTCAATAGTTAACCTCCACATTTGATTTTTTGGGTCGCAGACACCAGCTTCAAGCTCATAATTAATCGCGGTGATAGTGGCGCAGGTGATTTATTGCTTCTTCCTCCTTTTCTGTGATCGGCCTGTATTATTTCTAAAACCAAAAGGGTTAGTGTTATTTCCCAATTGGTCTTGTCTGGTTTGGTGTTCTTTCGTAAAGATCTAGGGTCTTTCTAAAAACAAAAGATTTCGACACAGCCTTGTACATTAGGACTTAGGGATATGGGTTTTATTATTTTATATTGTATTCAATATTTGCAGGAAGGATAACCTTTATAATAAGGCATCTCACCTCTGAATTCGACAAGAAATATGAACGTGAGATTCTTTACAATATTTATGGTTAAGGATTTATGCTTAGATGTTCACACACAGAGATGGATATTAATAAATTTTTTTTGACTATGAGAAACACCCCTATTCACTATGGTCTTAAATTTTTTATGTGAACAATTGACAATAAGAATAACAAACTCTGTTAATCAGTATGTCATGTGCGACTTTATTATTTTAATATTTACTTGTACATAACACGTGTGATGGTTTTTACCTATATTAACGTAGGCCAAGGCTTAAAATGTACAAATTAATTATACTGAGGAACGAACCTGTCGAAGACTATGTTTAGGCTGCTTTTTCGGTAGGACTCTTGATCCATGAGCAGATACTTTATCTTATATTGAGACAGGACAGCTTCAATTAATGCATTCTATTTTTGGGGCATTTTAATTTAGTGTACTGTAATTACATGTATTGTTGCATGGTGCCTACTCTTTCTTACGCGTAATTACAGGCTTCTTGCTTTCTCTCACAACAAATTCTCTTTCTCTCTGCAAAACTCACATATTATATTATTATTTTCTCATATATCTTTTTCTCTGTATATATTTTAGATCCTTCCTCATGCAGTGGCACTGGAGCTTCATCGCGGATGGTTGGCTTGGTATATATATGCACTACCGATATATATCAAATTTTAATATCAACAAAATTGTAAGTTACTGTATTTATTATATTGTAAGTGCAGATTTACACTATTTATATTAATGTCTATTAAATAAATGTTATACCAACAAAAACAGACTTAACATTTACTAATATTTTTTTTTACCTTAAGTGTATTACATATTTATTTTTTTAAAATGTGTTATGTGCTTGATGCTCAATGTGCAAACTATAAGTAAATGTTATAATATGCATGAGTAAAAATATGGTGGAGTCGGGTACATACTTCACCATGGGTTAGGAATTCCAGTAGCAAAACTTTATATACAACATTTGGTGGAGTTCGTCCTTCTACTTGTATGTATTTTCTGTCTATTATGCCTATCACAAACTTCTTATGATTTGTTACTTTAGTTTAAGATGGTACTGTTCTAGAGGTCACCTCAACCTCCAAGCTTTTAAGCCGGTATTAAGCATGCTTAATTGTGGAATTCTTAAGTGATTGACTACCGAAAAGTATATGTATCTTGTTGGTATAGGTAGTACTTATTAATTCTTTTAAGCTATTCTCAACTGTACAGTCCTATACCCGCACATTCTCTAGATCTCTCTCATTCTAGTGTGCGTTTGATTCATTCATGTGCCCCTTTTGCTGAAAGCCTACCAAGAGTTGCTTCTTGTCCGTGCCTTATCTTTTTTGCATATTATAAGTAAATGTTATAATACGCATAAGTAAAAATATGGTGGAGTCAGGGTACATACTTCACCATGGGTTAGGAATTCCAATAGCAAAACTTTATATACAACATTTGGTGGAGTTCGTCCTTCTACTGTATGTATTTTTTGTCTATTATGCCTATCACAAACTTCTTATGATTTGTTACTTAGTTTAAGATGGTACTATTGTGGAGGTCACCTCAACCTCCAAGCTTTTAAGCCGGTATTAAGCATGCTTAATTGTGGAATTCTTAAGTGATTGACTACCGAAAAGTAGATATATCCTTGTTGGTATAGGTAGTACTTATTAATTCTTTTAAGCTATCCTCAACTATACAGTCCTATACCCGCACATTCTCTAGATCTCTCTCATCCTAGTGTGTGTTCGATTCATTCATGTGCCCCTTTCACTGAAAGCTTACCAAGAGCTGCTCCTTGTCCGTGCCTTATCTCTTTTGCACTAGTGATTACTCTCTGCCCTCATCAGAGCCTAGATGTTAAATGCCCACCAGCTTCTACTTGGTTTGTCCTCGAACCATATCGTACTGGGAGAAAGGCTACCACATTGTAATGCTTGACCGCTTTTAGGATTGAAGACTATCCCCACAAACCAACACAAGACGTGGTAACTAGGATTTCTTCTTTAATTCATCTCATAAATCTAGCTCGATCATCAATACCTCTATGCATCCATCATTCAATTTATGCTAAAGTCTAGGTTGGCAATGGCCTTAAGGGACTTCTTGTAACACTCTCACATTGTCTTTTGGTTCCCTCGTAAGGTAACTGCTTGCAAGTCGTCACTTAAAAACTTATAGCAAGATGTGTGATGGATATGACAACTCGCAGAATATTCAAAGTCAGTCTTCCCAAAATGGCATGGTAGGAAGCCTTGATGTCCACAACTACAAAGCGAGTAGCCGTGGTCGATGTAGTGGGCAATTTTTCAAAGGTGACGTGTGTAACGCCTGAGCGCTTTTATGATCAAAGATTGTCCCCATAAACTAACACAAGACTATTCAGCATGCTTTGTCCTCACTCACACGCTTCTTGGGAGACATCCCAAAAGGTCACCCATCTCAAAATTGCTCCAAGTTAAGCACGCTTAATTGTTGAGTTCTTAAGTGATAGGTTACAAAAAGGTAGATGCATCTTGTTGGTATAGGCAATACTTATTAATTCTTTTAAGCTATCGTTGACTGTAGAGTCCTATACCTGCACAGCCTTTAGATCCCTCTCATTCTGATGTGTATTTGATTCATTCATGTGCCCCTCCCATTCGATTCATACATGCCCACCAGTCTCTACTTGGTTTGTCCTTGAACAACACCATACTGGGAGAGAGGCCTTACTCTGATACCACTTTGTAATGCCTGGCCACTTTCAGGATCGAAGATTGTCCCCACAAACCAACACAAGACGTGGTAACCAAGATTTCTTCTTTAATTCATCTCGTAAATTCAGCTCGGTCATCAATTCCTCTGTCCTTCCATCGTTCGGTTTATGTTAAATTCTAGGTTGGCAGTGGCCTTAAGGGACCTCCTGTAACACTCCCACCTTGTCTTCTGCTCCCCTTGCCACGTAACTGCTTGTAAGTCGTCACTTAAAGACTTATAGCAAGATGTGTGATGGATATGACAACTCACAAAATATTCAAAGTCGGTCTCCCCAAAAGTTGCATGGTAAGAAGACTTGATGTCCATAACTACGAAGCGAGTAGCTGCGGTCTTTGAAGTGGACAGTTTTTCAAAGGTGACGTGTGTCACGCCTAGCCGCTTTTAGGATCGAAGACTGTCCCTACAAACTAACACAAGAATTTTTAGCTTGATTTGTCCTCAATCGCACGCTTCTTGGGAATTTGCCTAGCAAGTCACCCATCCTAGGAAAGTTCCAAGTTAAGCACGCTTAACTGTGGAGTTCTTAAGTGATAAGCTACCAGAAAGTATATGCATCTTGTTGGTGTAGGTAGCACTGATTAATTCCTTTAAGCTATCCTCAACTGTGCAATCCCACACCTGCACACCCTCTAGATCCCTCTCATTCTGGTTTGTATTTGATTCATTCATGTGCCCCTCCTTTTGGAAGCCTGCCAAGTGCCGCTCATTCTCCGTTCCTTATCTCTTTTCCACCTGCGATCACTCCCCGCCCTCGTCAATGCCCAGATGTTACATGCCCACTAGCTTCTACTTGGTTTGTCCTCAAACCACACCGTACTGGGAGAGAGGCCCTACTTTGATACCACTTTGTAACGCCTAACCGCTTTCAGGATCAAAGATTGTCCCCACAAACCAACATAAAACGTGGTAACCAGGATTTCTTCTTTAATTCATCTTGTAAATCCAACTCGGTCATCAATACCTTTGTGTTTCCATCGTTAGATTTATGTTAAAGTCTAGGTTGGTAGTTGTAACGCCTGACTGCTTTCAAGATCGACGGCTATCCCCACAAACCAACACAAGACTTTTTAGTGTGCTTTATTCTCACTCACACACTTCTTGGGAAACTTCCCAGGAGGTCACCCATCCCAAAATTGTTCCAAGTTAAGCACACTTAAATGTGGAGTTCTTAAGTGATAGGCTACCGAAAAGTAAATGCATCTTGTTGGTATAGATAACACTTATTAATTCCTTTCAACTATCCTCAACTATACAATCCCCATACCTATACAGTCTCTAGATCCCTCTCATTCTGGTGTGTGTTCGATTCATGCATGTGTCCCTCCCGCTGGAAGCCTACCAGGAGTCGTTCTTTGCCCATTCCTTATCTCTTTTGCACCAACGATGTCTCCCCGCCGTCATCAGCACACGGAATATTACATGCCCACCAACTTTGGCTTGGTTCGTCTTCGAACCACATCGTACTGGGAGAGAGGCCCTGATCTGATACCACTTTGTAACAGTTGGTTGCTTTCGAGATCAACGGCTGTCCCCACAAATCAACACAAGACTTTTCAACGTACTTTGTCCTCACTCACACGCTTCTTGAAAAACTTCCCAAGAGGTCACCCGTCGCATACCTGTACAACCTCTGGATCCCTCTCATTTTGGTGTGTATTCAATTCATTCATGTGTACCTCCTGCTTGAAGCTTACCAGGAGCCGCTCCTTGTCCATGCCTTATCTCTTTTGCACTGGCGATCATTTCCCGCCCTCATCAATGCCCAGGATGTTACAGCAGTGGCCTTGAGGGACTTCCTGTAACACTCCCACATCGTCTTCTAGTCCCCTCGTCACGTAACTGCTTGCAAGTCGTCACTTAAAAACTTATAGCAAGATGTGTGATGGATATGAGGACTCGCAGCAAAATATTCAAAGTCGGTCTCCCCAAAATTGCACGGTAGGAAGATTTGAAGTCCACAACTATAAAGCGAGTAGCCATGGTCTTTGTAATGGGCAGTTTTTCAAAGGTGACGTGCATAATGCCTAGCCGCTTTCAGGATCAAAAACTATCCCTACAAACCAACACAAGACTTTTCAGCGTACTTTGTCCTTACTCACACGCTTCTTGGGATACTTCTCAGGAGGTCACTTATCCCAGAATTGCTCCAAGTTAAGCACGCTTAATTGTGAAGTTCTTAAGTGACAAACTACCGAAAATTAGATGCATCTTGTTGATATAGGTAGCATTTATTAATTCCTTTAGGCTATCCTTAACTGTGCAATCCCACACCTGCATATCCTCCTGATCCCTCTTATTCTAGTGTGTATTCGATTCATTCATTTGCCCCTCACGCTGGAATCCTGCCAGGAATCATTCCTTATTCGTGCCTTATCTCTTTTGTACTGGCGATCACTCCCCGCCCTCATTAGTGCTCGGATGTTACATGCCCACCAACTTCTACTTGGTTTGTCCTCTAACCACACCATATTGGGAGAGAGGCCCTGCTCTGATACCACTTTGTGATGCCTGGCCAGTTTTAGAATGGAAGATTGTCCCTACAAACCAACACAAGAATTTTTAGTGTGATTTGTCCTCAATCACATGTTTCTAGGAAAACTTCCCAACAGGTCACCCATCCTAAAATTAAGCATGCTTATGAACTCCAAAGTTAAACATGCTTAGCTTTGGAGTTCTTAAGTGATAGGCTTCCAGAAAGTAGATGCATCTTGTTGGTATAAGTGGCCCTTATTAATTCCTTTAAGCTATCCTCAACTATACAATCGCACACCTGCACAGCCTCTAGATCCTTCTTATTATGGTCTGTATTCAATTCATTCATGTGTCTCTCTCGCTAAAAGCCTGCCATGAGCCACTCCTTCTCCGTGCCTTATTTCTTTTGCACTAGCGATCACTCCTCACCCTTGTGAGTGCCTGGATGTTACATGTCCACTAGCTTCTACTTGGTTTGTCCTCGAACCACATCGTACTACGAGAGAGGCCCTACTTTGATATCACTTTGTAACGACTAGCTACTTTCAGGATCGAAGATTGTCCCCACAAACTAACACAACACTTTTTAGCATAATTTGTCTTTACTCACACACTTCTTAGGAAACTGCCCAGCAGGCCACCCATCCTAGAATTGCTCCAAGTTAAGCACGCCTAACTATGAAGTTTTTAAGTGATAGGATACCGAAAAATAGATGCATCTTGTTGGTATAGGTAGCACTTATTAATTCTTTTAAGCTATCCTCAACTGTATAGTCTCATACCTACATAGCCTCTAGATCCCTCTCATTTTGGTGTGTATTCGATTCATTCATATGCCCCTCCCGTTGAAAGCCTGGCAGAAGCCACTCCTTGTCTGTGCCTTATTTGTTTTGCACTGGTGATCACTCCCCACCCTCGTTATGCCCGATTGTTACATGCCCATCAGCTTCTACTTGGTTTGTCCTCGAACCACACCGTACTAGGAGAGAGGCCCTGCTCTGATACCACTTTGTGACGCCTAGCCGCTTTTAGGATCGAACATTGTCCCCACAAACCAACACAAGACGTGGTAACCAGGATTTCTTCTTTAATTCTTCTCGAAAATCCAGCTTGATCATCAATACCTCTGTGCTTCCATCGTTCAGTTTACTTTAAAGTCTAGGTTGGTAGTGGCCATGAGGGACTTCCTGTAACACTCCCACATCGTCTTCTGGCCCCTCATCATGTAACAGCTTGCAAGTTGTCACTTAAAAACTTATAGCAAGATATGTGATGGATATAAGACTCGCAGAATATTCATAGTCGGTCTCCCCAAAATTGCATGGTAGGAAGACTTGATGTCCACAACTACGAAGCGAGTATCCATGGTCTTTGTAGTGGGCAATTTTCCAAGGTGACGTGTGTAACACCTGGCCACTTTCAGGATCAAAGACTATCCCCACAAACCAACACAAGACTCTTTAGCATGCTCTGTCCTCACTCACACACTTCTTGGGAAACTTCTCAGGAGGTCACCTATTCTAGAATTACTCTAAGTTAAGCACGCTTAGTTATGGAGTTCTTAAGTGATAGACTACTGAAAAGTATATGCATCCTGTTGGTATACGTAGCATTTATTAATTCCTTTAAGCTATCCTTAACTGTACAGTCTCATACCTACACAGCCTCTAGATCCATCTCATTCTGGTGTGTATTCAATTCATTTACTTGCCCCTCCCGTGGGAAGCCTGCTAAGAGCCATTCCTTGTCCATGCCTTATCTCTTTTGCACTAGCGATCACTCCCCGCCCCTATCAGTGCTCAGATGTTACATGCCCACCAACTTCTACTTGGTTTGTCCTCGAACCACATCGTACTGGGAGAAAGGCCTTACTCTGATACCACTTTGTAATGCCTAGCCGCTTTCAGGATAAAAAATTGTCCCTACAAACCAACACAAGACTTTTTAGCATAATTTGTCCTCACTCGCACGCTTCTTGAGAAACTTCCCAACAGGTCACCCACACCAGAATTGCTACAAGTTAAGCACGCTTAACTATGGAATTCTTAAGAGGCTTCCAGAAAGTATATACATCTTGTTGGTATAAGTAGCACTTATTAATTCCTTTAAGCTATTCTCAATTGTACAATCCCACACCTGCACAGCCCTAGATCTCTCTCATTCTAGTCTGTATTCGATTCATTCATGTGCCCCTCCGCTGGAAGCCTACACGGAGCCGCTCCTTATCCGTGCTTTATCTCTTTCGCACCTATGATCACTCCCCGCCTTCATAAGTGCCCGGATGTTACATGCCTGTCAGCTTCTACTTGGTTTATCCTCGAACCATACCGTACTAGGAGAAAGGCCTTGCTCTGATACCACTTTGTAACGCTTGGCCACTTTCAGGATCGAAGACTGTCCCCACAAACCAACATTGCACTTTTTAGCATGATTTTTCCTCACTCACGCTTCTTGGGAAACTTCCCAATAGGTCACCCATCCCAGAATTGCTCTAAGTTAAGCATGCTTAACTTTGGAGTTCTTAAGTGATAGGCTTCCAGAAAGTAGATGGATCTTGTTGGTGTAGGTAGCACTTATTAATTCCTTTAAGTTATCCTCAACCGTACAGTCCCATACCTACACAGCCTCTAGATCCCTTTCATTCTGGTGTGTATTCGATTCATTTATGTGCCTCTCCCGCTGGAAGCCTGCTAGGAGCCGCTCCTTGTCCATGTCTTATCTCTTTTGAACTAGCGATCACTCCTCGCCCTTGTGAGTGTCCAGATGTTGCATGCCCACCAACTTCTACTTGGTTTGTCCTTGAACCACACTGTACTGGGAGAGAGGCCCTGCTCTGATACCACTTTGCAATACCTAGCCACTTTCAAGATCAAAGACTGTCCCCACAAACCAACACACAATTTTTTAACGTGATTTGTCCTCACTCATACGCTTCTTGGGAGACTTCCCACGAGGTCACCCATCCCAGAATTTCTCCAAGTTAAGCACGCTTAACTGTAGAGTTCTTACGTGATAGGCTACCGAGAAGTAGTTGCATCTTGTTGGTATAAGTAACACTTATTAATTCCTTTTAGCTATCCTCAATTGTACAGTCTCATACCTGCACAGTCTCTGGATCCCTCTCATTCCTGTGTGTATTCAATTCATTCATGTGCCCCTCCTGTTGGAGCCTGCCAAGGGTCACTCCTTATTCGTGCCTTATCTCTTTTGCACCGGTGATCACTCCCTGCCTTCGTCAGTGCTCGAGATGTTACAACGTGCAGCTTAATATAGCCAACCAGCATGATGTGATGTCTAGAAAACCCTATTAGATCTTCATGGTAAGGCATGAACTCAGATTCTGGGATTTTGTACTTCTTCAAAAGCTCACAGAACATGATGTTAGCCAACTATCGATATCAACAGTAGTTGATGGACTTTTTTATTGCCTATGAGCACTATGACTATGAATGGATCATCATGGTTAGGTAGGGTATCACCAAAGTCGGACTCATCGAAGGATAAAGGCAGTGCTTATCGTCAAAACCTCTGTAGCATGCCTCTTTCTAGCATTGTTCGATGGTCCTCCACCAGAAAATCCATCTTTGATAATGTATATGACCTCATGCTTGTAGGCTGGGGAATGTGTTAGTGACTTGTATGGCTATCGCGGTGATTGTTGCTAGTAAGGTGAAATGCATCGTATCACCTGTACCTCAGCATCATCTTATGCCATCCAAGGTGTTAAACGATTTCTGATAAGACTACGCTAGGTGTAGGAATCTCCCCTACTTTTCCTCGGTGAGCGCATCTCTTCTTGGACTTTGTGATTCAGCTAGTAACATTTATTGGTATCATGTCCCATCACTTTATCATACCAACAATACTTTGAATGGTCACCTGCCGCCTTATTCCTTAACGGTTTGGGTGGTTTCATGCCCTTCTTCCACACTCAACACCTCATTCAAAATTCTACCCCTTGAGGTGTTCAAGCCCCCCTCCCCCCCCCCCCCCCCCCCTTTTTGAACAAACCTTGGTCTTTATGACGCAACGATTTGTTGTATTTCTGTACTGTACTCTTTTTTTATAATTTGTCATTTGTGACCTTCAACTTTCCCACTTTTAAGACGTTCTCATAATTAATATATTTTTTTGCCTATTTCAAAAATTCTTCCAAAGATGTTAGGGGAGTTTAAGAAATTGACACAAAGAAAGGAGAACCTTCCTTTACCCCTTCTTTAGCCAGCATCAAAAATACGTCGGGTTGTAGGTTTTCAGCCGCCCCCTAACTTCTGGATTAAACTTGCTGATATACTCCTTCAGAGGTTCGTTAAAGCCAAGATGAATTCTTGCCAGATCAGCCTCAGTTTTTGGCCTAGCCTTGCTGGTCGAAAAGGGGGACCTTGAATTTTTTCTCTTAAATCGATCTAGGAATCAATGGATTGAGGCACAATGGACTGGAGCCACTTGTGTGCGGAACTCTTCAACGAGAACAAGAATGCCCTACACATTAGCTAGGTCGAAGAGACTTTGAAAGACATGGCAGATTAGAAAGTAGAAAGATGATCATTCAATCAGTCAATTTGTTGTAAAGCTCCAAAGCTGGGAGCTGTTGCAACTATTTTGACACTTGTAGATTCAAAATTCATACAAAAAATGACAAGTTAAAAGGAATCACTTTGTCCTTGACACTAATTTTGATGACAGTAATGTGAACATCTTGCATAGCTTGACTGGGACCAAGCTACAATGCTAATGCTATCGAACATTTGTTGTAATCACGGTGACCATCATGTTGTTGTTCTTTCTCATGTTCGACATGAAGTTCTACGATCAACTGCTCTTTCTCTTTCAACGTATCTTTCTATTGCTAGGTGAGAAAGGCCAAATCCATTATGGAAATGGCCAACATAGTGATGCCATTAGGAATATGTACGTTCTCTAGTGTAAAAGCTTCCTCGCCGTCAATCACTGGTAGCAGAACTGTCAGGAATAATGGCACTATAGGTGCTTTATGATTTATCATGCTATCCATCACTAAGATGGCAGGATCTTAGATAAAAAGAAAAATAGTGAGGTCTTCCTACAGACAACACCAATGTTGTGAGGTAGGCACAAGGGATGCAAGGATCGAATCTCTGGTGAGCTGTGACGACAGTGCCAACGATAATGTGCGAAGTAGTCGATTGTGGCACTTGCAAGGACTCTGATGCCAAAGTTAGAGTGTCGGAGAGAACTTGGAGAATGAGTGGTTATGAAAGTATAGGTTAAGGAGAGTCCTTTATATGGAGGCTTTTGGAGGAAAAAGTCGTTGAGGTTGCTAAAGTGCCACATCAGATGCCACGTGGCTTAACTGCATTTAGGTGTTGAATTCTTCAAGTTCATGACATTTTAGCTTCAAGCCTGGTGTAGTCGGGTTAGGGTCGTGTGTCGATGTTTAGTGGCTCAAAGGCGGTTGCTGAGAGACAAACTAGCTTGGGTGATCGGGGGTCGAGATAACCCCTAGAATAGTTATCGCCAAGTTAGTATTGCTTGAAGGAAGCAATACTGGCTTAAAAGCTTGGAGGTTGAGGTGACCTCCAGAACAGTACCATCTTAAACTAAACTAACAAATCACAAGAAGTTTGTGACAAGCATAGTAGATAGAAAATACATACAATAGAAGGACAAACTCCACCAAATGTTGTATATAAAGTTTTCTTGCTGGTATTCCTAACCCATGGTGAAGTATGTACCCGGCTCCACCATATTTTTACTCATGCATATTATAATGTTTACTTATAGTTTGCACATTGAGCATCAAGCACATAACACATTTAAAAAAAATAAACATGTAATACACTTACGGTAAAAAAAAATATTAGTAAATGTTAAGTCTGTTTTCGGTGGTATAACATTTATTTAATAGAAATTAATATAAATAGTGTAAATCTGCACTTACAATATAATAATTACAGTAACTTACAATTTTGTTGATATGAAAATTTGATATATATCGTTAGTGCATATATATATACCAAGCCAACCATCCGCGATGAAGTTCTTGTGCCACTGCATGAGGATCTAAAAGATATAGATAGAAAAAGACATATGAGAAAATAATAATATAATATGTGAGTTTTGCAGAGAGAAAGAGAATTTGTTGTGAGAGAAAGCAAGAAGCCTTTAATTACGCGTAAGAAAGAGTAGGCACCGTGCAACAATACATGTAATTACAGTACACTGAATTAAAATGCCTCAAAAATAGAATGCATTACTTGAGGTTGTTCTTGTCTCAATATAAGATAAAGTATCTGCTCATGGATCAAGAGTACTACTGAAACAGGAGCCCAAACATAGTCGTGACAGGTTTGTTACGTCCTACGTTAATATAGGTAAAAATCATCTTAATTTTACGTCCAAGTAAATATCAAAATAATAAAGTTGCACAAGACATACTGATTAACAGAGTTTGTTATTCTTATTGTCAATTGTTCACATAAAAATTTAAGACCATAGTGAATAGGGGTGTTTCTCATAGCCAAAAATAACTTACTAATATCCATCTCTGAGGTCACCAAACTTTTCTTGTCCAGCAGTATCCACATTGTGTGAAAGAATCCAACGGGTGAACTTCCACGCCAATGGTCGTTGTTTCGGACAAACAAAATCAAGAGAACGAGAGAGAAAAATGCAAATGAGGATGAACATCTAAGCATAAATCCTTAACCATAAATATTGAAAAGAATCTCACGTTCATATTTCTTATCGAATTCATAGGTGAGATGCCTTATCATGAAGGTTGTCCTTCCTGCAAATGTTGAATACAATATAAAATAATAAAACCCATATCCCTAAGTCCTAATGTACAAGGCTGTACCGAAATCTTTTGTTTTTAGAAAGACCCTAGATCTTTCAGAAAGAACACCAAATTAGACAAGACCAATTGGGAAATAACCTGCGCCACTGTCACCACGATTAACTATTGAAGCTGGTGTCTGTGACCAAAAAAATCAAATATGAAGGTTAACTATTGAAGGTTTGAAGGTTAAGAAACCAACATGGACACTCACCTTTCTTTCTTCTCACTTTCCAAATCATCACACACTAACATGACTGATTCTTTCACATACAACCCTTCAATCATTCATATTTCACACACACAGACGCTACTCTGGAGGAATAGGGAACAAACCCACAACACCTACATTACACAGAGATCAAAAAAGAGAAATAAATAAGTTGCAGAGAAACCAACATATATGCGTGAATTTCTCAGAAAGTTGCAGATTGAAAATAAAGAAACTGCTTCCAAGAAAATAAAGAAAACTGCGTCAATTACGATTGTTACATTGGGAAAGTCTTGGATGTCGTGCATTACCCTTGTTGTTGAATGGGTTTCCATTAATAGTTTGGCTAATTCTTGAAAGATATAAAATCTATACTGATTAGTAATTCGGCACAATGCTTTGAATATATAGAAGAACTTGAAGAAAAATTCACGTTTGAAGAACACCGATTCTAGTATTTCTGTATCTATCTAGAACAAATTCTCAGGAGATAGACAATTAATGCATATAGAACAACAAGGAAAATCTTTAATAGAGAAACAATTAAAAAAACAAAAAAGAAACCCTGAAAAAGCATTCAGTAGTAGTCGTTGGGCGGATTGCACAGATATATGAGAAAATAATAATATAAACTGTGAGTCTAGCTTCTGCTTCATGGAAAGAGAAGATATATATATATCATTATATTTAGTACCGTTATGATTCAGTTATTACACAGCTGGAATATTCTTTTCAAATTATGTTTTTTTTTTTTGCAGCATTTTTCAAATTATGTAATTACTACACTTTTTTAATAAGGTTATATTAATCATATCTCCGTGATCTATTTGAAAATTTTTAATCTTGTAAAATTTTTGTAATTGAGTTTTTAAAATTTTTAAAATCGTCACATATTATCATTTTTTTTATGGTTGAGTCGTCACAAACTAACGTCAACAATTTGATTACAAAAGTTTTATAAGATTAAGGACCTACTTATAATTTTTTTGATTTAGAGACCTAATTAAAAATTCTCAAACAGTTCAGGGACATACAATTAATGTAACTTTTTAATAATAAAGAGAGATATATAAAAGGAATAAAAAAGAATAATATTATTTCTTTAATAAGATTTTATAATAATTTTATGTAGAAAGATAAAAAAAACGTATGTGAGGTGAAATAAATAATGTAATTAAAAGATAGAAAAATAAATATATAAAATTATTATATAAATAGCAATTAAACTATCTACAGGTGAAATATTATTATAAAAATTATTATGTAAAGGAAAAGTGTGTCAATGGAGAGTAGATCAGAAACATCAATGATAATAAAATAAAATAACAATAGTATAATACTAATATGAAAGAGAGTGAATATGGTAGTGTGAAATGAGGGAGAAAAAAAACCGTTGATGGAGAATTTGGGAAGGATCTAATTATAAACAGTAGATTTGGGAATGAGAAGCATGATAAATATGATTCATACTGCATGAATCAGATCCGAATAGAGAAAAGAGGAGCATTACTTTAGCATTAAGCTTTCGTTTTATTTTAACCATGAATAATATGTTAAAAATTCAATATTTTAATCAAGAGGTAGGGCTTGTGGTTTCGGTTTATACACGTAAGAAATGCAAAGAAATTTTGGTATATACTCATCAATATGACAATAGTTCCATCATCTTAAAATAAAAAATTGACATCGAATGTGATATTGTACGTAATTATTTTTATTTCTCACTTATTTGTTTATCTCTGTAGTATACATACATTTTAAAAATACACATTAAAAACATTTTATTGTTCATAAAACATTAATAAATTAATCATGTACTAAAGATGATTTATGTCAAAGTCATTTAGCTTATTCCAAAACCTAATAAAACCTACACTGTTGGAAGGTATAATTAACTTCATTTTTATCTCCATCCTTGTGACACTATAGTTGTTTACTCAGTGAAATAACATTTACTTTTTTATTTGATTTCTCTTTTTTCCTCATTCGCAGTATGGAATTTTCCTCGTTGTAATTTATATGTAAGGATCATTCTTGATTTATTTAGTGTGAATCAGAGGTAACCGTGACATCTTCTTCAGTAAAATACATGTTGGTAAGTATTAAAAAGTTAGTAAGAAAAAATGTAGCTTGTAGCAATTTAAATTGTTAACAGTAAATTTAAAATATAATTTATTATTTATCTATTTAACAATATTTTTTCATTGTGAATTTTTATTATAATATAATTTATATATTATAAATATTTATTTATTAGAAATTTTAATTATATAAAATAAATATTTATCTTATACAAAAATGCACAAATTAAAATACTAATATAATAATTAATTACAAACATATTTTAAAATGGTATAAAGAATAGGGACTTCAGTTTATAAAACATGCATGCGCCATAGAAATATCAATAAATTATGACGAAGATAAATTTTTTGAATAAAAAAACCTATTTTATTATTTTTAATCTATTGCGATCAATTAATTAAATGTTAATTTTAAGTTTAAAAAATGGAAATGAAACTGAAATATGGTGTACCCTTGTACATACATTCTGTAATTTATTTGATGACCTATTTAGTTTAAAGGAAAGGAAAGAAAATAAAAATAAATTTTCTTTATCTACTCATATATTATAAATTCAAATTTTTAATTTGGGGAGTAGAACTTTTACACTTTTATTAAATATTTTCAACACTCCCTCTTCTCTCTTTGGAACTGTATTTCATACATCTTTTCATGCAACAAGCCAACAAATATCTTCCTTAATCACCTCAAGCTACTTTCTTCATTCAATCACACGTGTTATCCTCCTAACCTAATTCTATATGTTAAGTAGGAGTGTAAGTGGCCAAGATTGGGCCAGGTTTAGTCTTATTTAAGACCCAACCCAATTAAGTATAGTTGGATTGGGTAATCGGATTAAATGATTAAAGTATTAATATAATTCTAAAATTCAAAAAAAATAGAAAAAATGGGAAAGATAAAATACCTAATTAGTTCAACTCATCTAATGCATGTTTAATTTAAAATACAAGCCTAACCGTACAAACTCAACACTCACAAGAAAAATACAATACAAGCCACAAATGGCATAATACATAACATGTCTCAAACAACTCTAGGGTTACGTTCAAAGAGTGAATCTGATCAGTGAATGAGTGATGATAAATTTTAGTAATATTAGAATAGAAATTAAAAAATTAGAAATTTAGAATATGTGAATAATTATAATATTTTATTTTTTTATTAATATAATATTAATTCGAGTGGGGTCGGGTTCATTAGGTCGAAAATGCATCAACCTGATACCCTACCCAATCTTAATTGGGTCACTTAAAATGAACTCAACCCAACCCGATGACTAGTCCAACCTAATCTATTGAAATGTAGTTGGGTTGGATCGAGTTAGTCAAGTTCGCTGGTCGATTGCACCCCGCTTACACCCTTTTATTAAGTTATTATTAAATAAAAGTGGTTTTATATAGGAGTTATTCCCACTCTCGTTGAGATGCATGTCTTATCTTAATCTTATATATTGAGCATTTAATTTAATTTTTTTAATTTTTATTCATTTCAAATATACTTATTAATTTTAATTTAACAACTAGTCCAAAAAAATCTTTCTATTTAATCTTAAACAACCTTCCTTTTATCTTTATCTATAAACTTATTTTCATAATTTTTTTATCTCTGTCAATCTATCTTTTTTGTCTTTATTTCTCAATTGAATTTCAATAATTGTTTTAAAAAAGTTGACAATAATTAAAAGAACCTTGTATCATACTATAAATTATTTTAAAAAAATCTAAAATATAATTTATATGTTCAAAAATAATTATTTATTACAAATTTTAATTATAATAGTGGAAAAAAGGAAAAACGTGCCTGCATTTAACAAATGAGAAAGATGTGGGAGATTATAGATGATTTATAGCATTTAAAGGGTAAATATGTGAAAGAATGAATAAAAAAATGAGAAAATGAAATTAAAATAGAGTAATGAGTGGTTTATAGTAGTTAAAGGGTAAATAGGCCTACAAAAATTGAAACCAAATCTGAGTATTGCCTTTATTATATGTATAGATAAATTAGAATAATTATCTTAAAAAGAAATATTTGTTGGAGTTATTCTTTAACAAAAGTATTTTTAGAAGTTTTTCTTTAATAAGAGCATTTTTAGTAGTATTTTGAAAACTAGACCAAACTGGTCGATTGAATCAGAAAACCAATAAATCGATTAGATATCTGATTCAAATAAACCATAGAACTAATGGCTTGAAAAAAAAAAGGTCAAAAAATCAAAAAACCAATAAAAAAACTGTGAAAATAAGTAAAAACCGGTCATATCTCCCACTTACAACTTACTCTATTTTGATAATTTTTCAATATTTACCACATTTTGGTAATTACAAAAATTACTCTTGGTGGGTAAAAAAGCCAAATAAAAATGAATAACAACTAGTCGGTAATTATTTCCATTTAGAAACTTAAAAAGACCACTAGAACGAAATTCTAGGTAAGTTTCAAATACACATTTGCCATAAAACAAAATTGATTAAAACACGTTTCTCAATGGCCACGAATATTTTTTATTTTTTTTTATTTTGTAATATGCTAATATTCATTGTTGTATAAATCGTTTCTAAAATGTAGTATCTTGTTTTCTTTGTTTTTTTTTAGACAAGAAATATTATATAAAGTTAAGTAAAATTAAGTTTTAAAGTGATTTTTGTTATTAATTTAATTTAAAGCACTTCATAATTCAAACCTACTAAATAATGTTTATATTAATTCATTCGAAAAAATTAATTATTTGTGAAAAAACTAAAAAAAAAATAAATTGAAATAAACACACACTTACTAATATAATTGTAAAAAAAGAATTATAAAAGGAAAAAGGCTGTTTGAATATAAGGAATATATCTAATGATATATTGATTATATCTTGGAGTAAATTACAGTATCTTAGATTACTTTTTTTTTGAATTAATTTTTATATTTCGTTATCTTGTAAGATTAGTTTCCATATTTGTTATTATCTCTTATTACATGTTTTCATATTTCCTTATTGTGAAATAATATGTTCTCTTATTTCATTAAAATTATGATTTAAAATAAATATAAATAATAAAAATGATAATTTAGATTATATACCACATTATAACACGTTACAAAACACAAGAAAGTATTATTTAATGTTACTATTTTCTCAATTTCTTCTTTTAGTATATAAAACACTATAATTTGAACAAAGGCTTTTGTAAGTGTTCTTGTTTGATTTTTTTTTTTTCATCTTTAAATTTTTTTATGTGTAATTACTAAGCAATATGATTATTGTTTACTTTTATTCTTCAAAATACTCTAAAAGGGAATTAAATATACACTATTTTTAGCTAAATGTATTGATTAAAAACAAGGAAATTGAAGTAAGAATAATTAAAAAATGCAGTTTTAGATATTAAAAAAATATTTCAATACCAAAAGAATTATATTATTAATATTTTACACATGTATTAAATGACAAATTAAATCAAAATAAAAATTAAATGACTATTTTTCATACATAAAATCTATATCTATATCTATGTATATAGTAAAGGAGACTTAAACTTATGTAAGCTGTTGATGCAAACTTAAATTTTATAATAGCCATTGGATCTAACAAAACTTAATAGAATTAATTTTATTCAATGAAGAATTAAATTGTTCACATTAATGATATTTATTACATAGGTATTAATGTAACATTTAATGTTTAATGTAGTATTTTTTTTTTGTTAGTTGCCCTTATCCAGGTGCAAGCTACTTCTTTTGCAAGATCGGTCATCTCCACCTACTCTTTGGCTTATCGTGCTCCTTCTTCAAACTCCCTAAATCAAGCTATGGAAGCATCCTTCTTAAACAATAGATCCATGGGATCATTGCCACCACAGGCATCTTTCAAATCCACATAGTTGAGATACCCCAGAGTCATATAATGAAATAACTCCTCTATCCCAGTTATGATGTCCTTCAATGCATGCATATCCTTCATATATCTTCTTCCACCTTGGCCCACTTTCCAGACCAAAATAAGGAATCAATATCAGAGATTTTAACGCATTTAACCAAGGGCTGACCTGTCAAAGGGAACTCACCTTCTACTTCTTGGGGGGTAGAAGAAGATCACCAATAGGCTTGTCATGAATAATTAGTGGTTTGTTGAAAGGAACCTCAATGGTAGGCTTCTAGGACTTCTCCTTATTAATCGACTTCTTGAGCTTAGCACCTGCCTGGACTTGGATGCCACCTCCTTTGCTTTTGCTTCCTACATTGTCTTAGCTTCCTTGTCTTCCCTCATTGCTAAAGCAAAGGCAGTAGCCTTGGACTTTCTTATAAGATTATTTGCAAAACAAACAAAAACAGTAAACATCAGCAAACCATTTACATATCAAGAACACAAAGCACAATACAATCAAGCACAACAAAAAACACCTATGGCTACCTAGTATTCATCTTGTGTTGACCCGATGAGCAGTTTACAGGGGATTTGACTCCCTAAGGCAGGCGTTAAACTCTTAAGATGTTTGACGCCCCCTAAGCTCTTCTAGTGTAAGACTAGATTTCAGGATATGGTATTTCTTAACATCTTTGAAACAATGGCTGTAACTCCAATAAAGCAAAAACCGAGCCTCGTTAACATTCTCACCCGTACCTTGAATCATAAATAAGATATCCTAAGATTCAAGCATCAGGTATAAGAAAAAGTGTTTATCCTTGTAGTCCTTGTAGGAATCTTCAAAAATCTTCAAAATTCCTTGATTTCTAAGACCTCGTAGTGCAATGGCAGAAAATTTATCCTCCAAAGTCGATCGCACTAGGGCAAATAAATGGTTGAATAACTATTGACTACAAGCAACGCCTTCCCAGTCACACAACCGCTTAAAAGCTACCCTAAAGCCCCAAACATTGGGATGGAATTGCGTGGAACAAACTTACAGGAAGTTTAACATGGCCATCTGAAAGCTAGTCAAAGGTAACTGCACCCCCAAATCTTTGAATAATGTCACATAGATAAGCAAAAAGTCAGCATATAACCTCTCTTGCTTTAGCCTCTTCCAAAAGGCACCTGATATTCTAATCCACCCTTGCCGGCATATTCTACCATCCTCCCTTGGTGACACAACAACCCAAGCACCAACATCGCCATCGACCATAAGTGGCGAAGCATATCATCTATCATCTCCTGGCTTAGACAAGACCTGATCTCGCACACCTCTTTATCTTCCTAATCCACCTCCAAGCCTGGAGCATCGTATAGAATCGCTAGGGTTATGTTAACATTTCGCTCGCTCTTGCCCATGTCCTTGTCAGAAACATCGAAAGAAATGTCAAAAGAAGGGGAGAACTTGGAATACCTCGTGGGCTCCTTATTCGCCTTCACAAAATTTAAACTTTTCTCAGGAAAAGTGATACCAATTGAACAAAGAATTGATTCAATGCCTTTGACATGCTTCTCCAAGACTAAAGAATTTCTCGCTGTAGATGTACTGTTGGGACCAAAAGGGATACACATAAGGTTGACATACAATAGCCACTTCTTCGCATACTATCCTCTTAAAAATGTGGTTGTCCCAACATCTTTAAATGAAGTCATTATGCTTTGAGCCGCTCCTTACAAATGTCGTCTACAATTCACTTTGAAATCTTCTCCTAAGGTTCAGCAACAATGGGATGCTCCACTCTTTGCCCAGCACCAAATCAATTATTGACTTCCAAACCAAAAACGCTTTACCAAACACTTATAATTCAATAAGCTAACTTAACAGCTTTCAGCTACTTTTTCCAAACATAGCTTATGTTTGGCAAGTACTTTTAGCTAGCTTCTAGCATTTTTTTACTAGCTAAAAGCTTGTTCGACCTTTAGAATCATGTTTAGTAAGCTAGCCTTTTTTAGTAGCTTATAGCATTTTTTGAGAAGTTACTTCAATTAGCATTTTTTAAAATGCTAGCTTCTAACTTTTAACTTCTTATATTTTATTCTCTTTTTACCCTTAAAATATTTATTAAATTTCATGTTTACCCTTTATTACATAAGATAGGATTTTATATTTTTATTATTTGTTGGTTTCTCTTTTTTCTCTAGTTAACAATAGGGTTTGATTTTATTTTTCCTATTAATTTTAGATATTTTTATGCAAAGTTTATTTTAATTATTATACTATTTATTATATTTATTTTAACATTATACTTCAAGATAATGATAATGATAAATGATAGGTATATTTTATTTTGTTTTTTCTATGACTTTTTGAATGTTTTTTATATTATACTATTTATATTAATCATTACACTATCAACATAATGAAAGTATGACGTCTACTTATAGTGTATTTTTATTTTATTTTAAACTTAATTAGAAATATTTTAAGACATATAACAAGATTAATAGTAAAAAAGCACCATAAATAAATATAATAATTGAAACTAAAATATGTGATTAAAATAATTGATCTATAACCAACATTACATTAGTCTAAGTGGAACTAGGCTCAGATTCCTTAAGCATAGTTTCGAGTTCGAGTCTTGTGGATAAAAAAAGCATGGTTGAGAGGAAACCCCACTAAAAGTGATCAACCAGGTTTTTTGGCAGAGATTAGTCATTGACAAAACTAGTAAATACTTCACATTTATAACATAGTTACCTAAAAAAATAATTGATATATAAATAAAAATACAAGAGTTTAAAATTAATTAAAAACTAAAATTATAAATAGCCCAAAATATAGTATTAATAATAAAATTAAATTAAAATTTATATAAAAATATCATATAAACATGTCCATTTTCACCCTTTTAAATTTATCAACTACTTCAATAGATAATTTTACCAAACATTTATAATTCAATAAGTTAGCTTAACAACTTTTAGTTTCTAACTACCAACTAATTTTTCAACTTCTAGCTAGTTTTTCATTTTTCAACTAGCTTTCAACTACTTTTGCCAAATATAGCCTTAGAAGTTGAATATTTTGTCTTTATATATAGTCCATGAGTGATAATTTACAAATCATTATGTAAGAATTTTAATAATTTAATATATTCTTTATAATTCATTTTAATTATTTATATAAGGTGAAAATATTAACTCTTTTTCATGTATCTTCACTCAAATTGTACATTCTTCATAGAACATTATATTTCATGCTATTTTTATATGTCTTAGTTGAAAGAAACAAGAACACACAAGGAGGGTTGAATTGTGTGTTAAATTTTATTTATTTATTTTTGCAAAAATTTAACAACAAACAAAAAGGCACAAATAAAAGATCACTTAAAAACCTACCTCTTGGTTACAAGCAAGTATTTCATCAGTCTCTTTAGGCCTTACAACAGTAATCAACGTAAGATCACTTAAAAACCCAAGTATTCTTTAATCACCAAGCCTGTCCAGGCTTTCACAACACAGATAAAGTGTTTAAAAGAAATCAACTCACAATGTGGAATAGGAAAGTTTAAGAGTGATTACAAAACTTTACTAAGCAAAGAGTATGAAATATGAGAGAATTTGCAAGATTGTCCATTTCGTTTTCATTTGTTCATTATTCAGTTTTTCTCCTTTAATCTTCAATCTTTATATATATATATATATATATATATATATAGCCTTCGAGAAGATATTTGTTGAGATATACGAGCTTCAATCTTCATAGACATGTTCTAAAGCTTTGTCATGTGTGGTTGTGCGTGTGTCAAGTTTGAAAATGAGACAGAAAAATAACTTTTGTTTTTGCACTAAAGTGAGAAGTGTAGTTTTGTGTTTTAGAGTTGCTTTTTCTAAATATTCCTTATTCTGGTTTGGCAGCTTGATAGGTTGACTTACTTTTCTGCAAAGCTATACTTATACACAAAAATATATTTGCATTTCATTTAATGTGAGATATTTTGATGTTGGATCTTATAAGAAAAGATTAAAACATTAGTCTCAAGGCATACAAGAATAAGCCGATTGAAACACTAAAACTTAGTTGAATTTTAAGACATATCAGATAAGGCATTGGATGATTTTCTCAAAGAGCGCATATGTCTAAATAAAGTAATCTGATGCTTGGTATAAAGTGGCGCGTTGGATGCCAGATTTTATAAAACAACATTGAACACTTTCAAAAGCTTTTTACTGTCTAGCGATATCTAAAAAAGCTGATTAAGAACAAAAATTTAAGAACTCTAAAATTGAATAACTTTTGTTATCTTCAAAACTTTGAGGGACCAAAGGCTTCATACATCTTTGGTTCCAGCATGTATTATCATTCTTATATTTTTACTGTCATTGTTGTTTAAAATATTTTTGCATTCACTTGTTTAAAAAAGAGAAAATATTAAAAAATGGACAAAATTTAGTATACTTTATAATTAAATATAATTTAATGGCGAGACTTGTTCTCATAAAAAAAATTAGTTTAATTAAAATTACTTTTGACAAAAATATTAATAAAGTTTAATATTTTTCATTATTATATTTAAATTTAGGTTTAATTACTTATTTGGTCCATATAGTTGCACAAACTTTACATTTTAGTCCCTACACTTAAAAATTATATGCTTTAGCTCCTATATATAGTTGTACAAACTTTACCTTTTAGTCCCTAACATTAAAAAACAAGTTAACACCGTTAACGACAGCTAAGGCAGCCTGATGTGGTATTGACGTGTGTTGTGCTTTACGTTTTAGTCCCTATACTTACACTATTTTTATGTTTTGGTCCCTGTACTTATACAATCTTTACCTTTAAGTCCCTACACCTAAAAAACTATACATTTTAGTCTTTACACAAGCAATTTTTTTTTGTTTTAGTTTAGGATAAGGCTCACCATAATACAAATAATTGTATTTCTTTAATGTTTTCTCTTGACTAAATTATTTTAGAACATAATTTTCATGTTCAGTGTAAAAAATTTTACACTTTCAATCAATTAAAAATCATGATAAGTATAATTTTAAGGAATTAACGTAAAAATAATCCTAAACAAATAAATCATAGTCTTAGAAAATAAAATAAGACCCTTAAGACCCAATTAATTGGATATTGGTGCCCAATTACTTCAATATAGCTGCAAAATTATATTTAGTAAAGAATTATGATAAATGGTATGAAGAAATTTGTATGAATTTCAAGTGATGAATCCAAGTATTTAAATTTTATTTTCTAATTAATAAAATAAAAATATAAAAAAAATTTGAAAGAAATCATGGCAAGATAATGGTGTAACAAAATTCGTGTAATTTCGTCTTGTACAATCTAGCATTTTTCATTCAGTATAGCCTTGTAAAAGCTACAAACCTAGCCTTATTCTAAAATATAATGTATTTTCAAGTGAAGTTTTTGTGAAATTTTTATCCTTACCATTTTTAAATATGACAACATTTTTATTTGCACAAGGTAATTATATTTTAAATAATTTTATTCAATATAAATTATTGATTTCAAAATAATTAAAATGATTATTATCTTTATTCATCTTCACATATAAATAAGCTTTGCATGGTTGATGCTTTTGATTGGTTGTCTTCATGTTCAACATTTTTCTTATTGACCTTTTATTTGCTTCTAGGTTCATAAATTGCCTAATTTAACAAATATAGTATAAGAATAAAATAGGTGTAGGAAATTGATAAGATTCTCTTATGTATATTATCAAATTGTGAAAAAGTTTTCAACTTGACAATGGTAGAAGATTCCAATTGACGCATTAAGCAATATGCATACCTTCATATAATCAAACTCATTTGTTTTATCAGTTTCCAATGGTTCAAGCCATTAAAAGGTTAGAAGTTTATGTCTATATGCAAGAAGCTCATTTATTTTTTCAAGCTACCGTTTAATGTAATGTCTTTCAATGGACTAATCTATAACAAAAAAAATAAAAAAACAAATAAGATATACGCAATGAAAAAAGTTTGACAAATCTCCTTTTAAAAAAGGATGCTCCACAATAACCATTTAATAGTAGAAAATGAATTTTTTAAGAGTCCCAAATAAAGCTTGCTACCAATCAAGTTGTCTATTTATATGATAGTGAAACATAATTTATTTTTCAAAATTTAGCCAAATGCTAAAGAAGGAATTATCGATATCAAAATTGACATTGAAGCTGCAAAATAATAATATCTTCATATACAGCATAACCATATATGCAATTAAAAGTGATGATTTAATAAATATGAGGTTAAATTTAAAATAATTTATCGTAATTTATTTAAAATAATAATTAATGATAAAAATTAAGAAATAAATTATTATATATATAAAAGTCTATTTTATTTTTAATTTGGTTACTTTATGATATGTTTTATGAACAATAATAATTAAAAATAAAGACTTTTGCATTAATAAATTATTTTTGTAAATATATATATTAATATAGTATAATAATAATAATAATAATAATAATAATAATAATTTATCTCTTATAAAAAATATTACAAAATTTAACTATACGATAATTAAAAACTAATTATTACAAAATATAATAATTATTAATTAAAATAAAATATTATGAATCATTTTAAATTTAAATACATGTTTATAAAGTTATTACTTTTAATTATTACTGTTCATGAAATATTTTTTAATAACTAAATTAAAAATAAAGTATAATTATATATATATATATATATACATAATAATTTATTTCTTTATTTTTATCCTAAATTATTAATTAAAACAAAATATTATGAAATATTAATCATTAGTTTTGAAATATATCTAAATTTTTAAATATTATAACATTTAATGTTAATATTATGTTTTAAAAAAATGTTATTATCATAGTATTTATAAATCTAAATTTTTTAGGCTTACTTTTTTTGGCTTCCAAAGTTTCACAATCTTACGAATTTTGCCTCCAAAACATTTTCTCGGTAATTTTGCCTTGAAGTAGAAAAACTACCACAATTAAAGAAAAAACTACTAAAAATTGTCTTAATTATGGCAGTTTAAAGGAAAAATTGCTACAAAATATTTTAATTATAGCAGTTTTTTTTATGCTATGGCAAAATTTGCGATATTTTGTAAATTGGGGGCAAATTTCGCAAAACAAATTGAGGAACAAAATTTGTGAGATTATAAAACTTTAGGGGTAAAAAGTGTAATTAAGTTTTCTTTTTATCATCTTTTACTTTTAGAATATATATTATTAACATAAAATTATCAAAATTGCATATAAATAGCACTAATGAGAGCAATTAAATTTTTCATCAAACATAATTAGGTTTATTAGATTTGATTAGATCCAACGGCTATTGTAATGTTCAAATTTTGATCAGTGATTGTGGTTTGTTCAAGTCTCCTTTACATACATACTAAATTTAGACCCGTGCTGGCACGTGTTTGTTTAAATTATATATTTTTATAATTTTATTTAGTATTTTTTAAATATATGTACATAAATAAAAGCATCATTTTTAAAATATTTAATATTATATTAAATATAATATATTAAAATTGAGGAAGATGAATAATTATATTTTTAATTGAGTAAATCATGTTTTGAAAAATAGTATAAAATGTATAAACTACATATTTAACTTTTCTTAATATTATAATATTTAATTTATTATAATTTTAACGTTAATGCAGTATTATTTAATATATTATTAAAAAATCGTGTAACAAACAATACATAATATAAATTATTTATTAAATATATTTTAAAGAAACTAATTTAAAAAGATAAATTTGAGCATAATGTTAATATAATATTTACTGTTATTATTATATTATTTATGTATCTAACTTTTTTTATCATCTTTTGGTTTTGAAATATATATTATTAATATATAAATAGGTATTAAATTTTATAATAATTACCTTTTATTTAACAATATATATATATATATATATATATATATATATGTATATAGATTCTAATGAAAAATCATACATTTAATAAATTTATATTTTAAATATTAAATTTAATGAAAATATTATATTTAATAAATACAATATTTAATACTATTTAAATAAAATATTTATTTATATATTTATAAAAATACTACATTAAAATGTAACAAAAAAATATACTACATTAAAACACTAAATGTTACATTAATACCTATGTAAAAAATATTATTAATGTGAAAATTTTAATTCTTCATTGAATAAAATTAATTCTATTAAGTTTTATTAGATCCAATGGCTATTATAAAATTTAAGTTTTTATCAACAGCTTACATAAGTTTAAGTCTCCTTTACTATATATATATATATATAGAGAGAGAGAGAGAGAGAGATTTTATATATGAAAAATAGTCATTTATTTATTTATTTATTTTTTCATTTAATACATGTATAAAATATTAATGATATAATTATTTTGGGATTGAATTTTTTTTTAATATCTGAAAATGTATTTTTTTTAATTATTCTTACTTTAATTTCCTTGTTTTTAATCAATAAATTTAGCTAAAAATAGTGTATATTTAATTCCTTTTTAGAGTATTTTAAAGAATAAAAATAAACAATATTCATATTGCTTAGTAATTACACATTAAAAAGTTTAAAGATAAAAAAAAAAATCAAACAAGAACACTTATAAAAGCCTTTATTCAAATTATAGTGTTTTATAAACTAAAAGAAGAAAATGAGAAAATAGTAACATTAAATAATACTTTCTTGTATTTTGTAATGTGTGAAAATGTGATATATAATCTAAATTATCATTTTTGTTATAAATATTTATTTTAAATCATAATTTTAATGAAATAAGAGAACATATTATTTCACAATAAGGAAATATGAAAACGTGTAATAAGAGATAATAACAAATATGGAAACTAATCTTAAAAGATAACGAAATATAAAAATTAATTCAAAAAAACGTAATCTAAGATACTGTAAATTACTCTAAGATATAATCAATATATCATTAGATATATTCCTTATATTCAAACAGCCTTTTTACTTTTTATAATTTTTTTTAAATTATATTAGTAAGTGTGTGTTTATTTCAATTTAATTTATTTTTTAGTTTTTTCACAAATAATTAATTTTTTTGAATAAATTAATTCAAACATTATTTAGTACGTTTGAATTATGAAGTATTTTAAATTAAATTAATAATAAAAATCACTTTAAAGCTTAATTTTACTTAACTTTATATAATATTTTTTGTCTGAAAAAAAAAACAAGATAATACATTTTAGAAACGATTCATACAACAATGAATATTAGCATATTACAAAATAAAAATAAATACAAAATATTCGTGGGCATTGAGAAATGTGTTTTAATCAATTTTGTTTTGTGGCAAATGTGTATTTGAAACTTACCTAGAATTTCTTTCTAGTGGTCTTTTTAAAGTTTCTAAATGGAAATAATTACCTACGAGTTGTTATTCATTTTTATTTGGCTTTTTTTACCTAGGAGTAATTTTCTGAAATTACCAAAATGCAGTAAACATTGAAAAATTATCATTTGAAGTGACCCACTTAAGATTGGGTAGGGTATCAAGTTGATGCATTTCCGACCTGATGAACCCAACCCAACCCGATCTAATATTATATTAATAAAAAAATAAAATATTATAATTACTCATATATTCTAAATTTCTAATTTTATAATTTCTATTCTAATATTACTAAAAATTTATCATCACTCATTCACTTATCATATTCACTCTTTGAATGTAACCCTAGAGTTGTTTGAGACATGTAATGTATTTGCCATTTGGCTTGTATTGTATTTTTCTTGTGAGTCTTGAGTTTGTACAGTTAGACTTGTATTTTAAATTAGACATGTATTGGATGAGTTTAACTAATTAGGTATTTTATCTTTCCATTTTTTCCATTTTTTGTTTTTTTTTGAATTTTTGAATTATATTAATATTTTAATCATTCAATTTGATTACCCAACCCAACTCTATCCAACTATGCTTAATTGGGTTGGATCTTAACTAATACTAAACCCAGCCCAATCTTGGCCACTTACACCCCTACTCAACATATAGAATTAGGTTAAGATAACACATGACTGAATGAATAAAGTAGTTTGAGGTGATTGAGAAAGATATTTTTTGGCTTGTTGCATGAAAAGATGTATGAAATACAGAAATACAGTTCCCAAAGAAAGAAGAGAGAGTGTCGAAAATATCTAATTAAAAAAGTAGAAGTTCTACTCCCCAAAATAAAAATTTGAATTTATAATATATGAGTAGATAAAGAAAATTTATTTTTTATTTTCTTTCCTTTCCTTTAAACTAAATAGGTCATCAAGTAAATTACAGAATGTATGCACAAGGGTACACCATATTTCAGTTTCATTTTCATTTTTTAAACTTAAAATTAACATTTAATTAATTGATCGCAATAGATTAAAAATAATAAAATAGGTTTTTTAGTCTAAAAAGTTATCTTTACCATAACTTACTGATATTTCTATGGCACATGCACGTTTTATAAACTGAAGTCCCATTTCTTTATACCATTGTAAAAGATGTTTCTAATTAATAATTATATTAGTATTTTAATTTGTGCATTTTTGTATAAGATAAATATTTATTCTATATAATTAAAATTTCTAATAAATAAATATTTATAATGTATAAATTATATTATAAGAAAAATTCATAATGAATAAATATTGTTAAATATATAAATAATAAATTATATTTTAATTTACTGTTAACCATTTAAATTGCTACAAGCTACATTTTTTCTTACTAACTTTTTAATACTTACCAACATATATCACGCTAAAGATGTCACGGTTACCTCTGATTCACACTAAATAAATCAAGAATGATCCCTACACATAAATACAATGAGGAATATTCCATACTGCGAATTAGGAAAAAAGAAAAATTGGATAAAAAACTAAATGTTATTACACTAAGTAGACAACTATAATGTCACAAGGACGGAGATAAAAATAAAGTTAATTATACCTTCCAACAATGTAGGTTTTATTAGGTGTTGGAATAAGCTAAATCACTTTGACATAAATCATCTTTAGTACATGATTAATGTATTAATGTTTTATGAACAATAAAATGTTTTTAGTGTGTATTTTTAAAATGTATGTATAGTACAGAGATAAACAAATAAGTGAGAAATAAAAATAATTACACACAATATCACATTCGATGTCAATTTTTTATTTTAAGATGATGGAACTATTGTGATATTGATGAGTTATATACCAAAATTTCTTTGCATTTCTTACGTGTATAAACCGAAACCACAAACCCTACCTCTTGATTAAAATATTGAATTTTTAACATATTATTCATGGTTAAAATATAATGAAAGCCTAATGCTAAAGTAATGCTCCTTTTTATTCGGATCTAATTCATGCAGTATGAATCATATTTATCATGCTTCTCATTCCCAAATCTACCGTTTATAATTAGATCCTTCCCAAGTTCTCCATCAACGGTTTTTTTTTCTCCCTCATTTCACACTACTTTTTCACTCTCTTTCATATTAGTATTATACTATTGTTATTTTATTTTATTTTATTTTTTGTCATTGATATTTCTAATCTGCTCTCGATTGGCACACTTTTCATTTATATAATAATTTTTATAATAATATTTCACCTATAGATAGTTTAATTGTTATTTATATATTTATTTTTTCTATCCTTTAATTACATTATTTATTTCATCTCACATACTTTTTTTTATCTTTTTACATAAAATTATTATAAAATCTTATTAAAGAAATAATATTCTTCTTTTTTATTCCTTTTATATATCTCTCTTTATTATTAAAAGGTTACATTAATTGTAGGTCCCTGAATTATTTGAGAATTTTTAATTAGGTCTCTAAATTAAAAAAAATTATAATTAAGACCTTAATCTTATAAAACTTTTGTAATTAAATTGTTGATGTTAGTTTATGATGACTTAAAGCCATAAAAAAAATCACAATTTGTGATGATTTGAAAAAATTTTAAAATTTAATTACAAAAAATTTACAAGATTAAAAATTTTCAAATAGATCAGAGAGTTATGATTAATATAACCTTATTAAAAAAGTGTAGTGATAACATAATTTGAGAAATGCTGTAAAAAAAAACATAATTTGAAAGTAATATTCCAGCTGTGTAATACCTGAATCATAACGGTACTAAATTTGAAAATAAATTTGAAAAAAAACATATAATGATATATATATCTTCTCTTTCCGTGAAGCCGAAGCTAGACTCACAGTTGAGTGAATTCTTTTCTTCGGTGGTTTGGCACTCCTGTGAGTGTTCGAGGTATGGCACTCACAGTAAAACCTAGTCGAGTGAGTCCGACCCTCAAAACTGACGAAAAGAGTGTTCGAGGAGCGATGAAAAAGCTAGGAGCAAAGAAAAACAAGAAAGATCGAAAAGAGTTGAGGCGAGAAGAACAAAAAAAATGGTGTTAAGTTAATTGTCAAGCTAATGTCTCCATCGTCTTACGCCTCATTTTAGCGTGCCCATACAAAACTTCTTGCTTTCTCTCACCACAAATTCTCTTTGTCTCTCTAAAACTCTCATATTATCTTATTATTTTCTCATATATCTTTTTCTCTGTATATCTTTTAGATTTTCAGGCAGTGGCACTGGAACTTCATCGCGGATACAAGACTAGTGATCGGCATTGATCACCGGTCATAGTCAAAAGACTCAAAACTACTTTTGCAATATATAGAATTATTATAGGAATGAATTTTCTTGGAATTATATATGTTTTGCAATCCGCCCAATGACTACTACTGAATGCTTTTTCAGGGTTTCTTTTCTTTTTTTTAATTGCTTCTCTATTAAAGATTTTCCTTGTTCTATATGCATTCATTGTCTCCTTAGAATTTGTTTTAGATAGATACAGAAATACTAGAATCGGTGTTCTTCAAAAGTGAATTTTTCTTCAAGTTCCTCTATATATTCAAAGCATTGTGCCGAATTACTAATCATTTTACATTTTATATCTTTCAAGAATTAGCCAAACTATTAATGGAAACTCATTCAACAACAAGGGTAATGCACGACATCCAAGACTTTCCCAATGTAACAATCATAATTGATGCAGTTTTCTTTATTTTCTTGGAAGCAGTTTCTTTATTTTCAATCTGCAACTTTCTGAGAAATTCACGCATATATGTTGGTTTCTCTGCAACTTATTTATTTCTCTTCTGTGATCTCTGTGTAATGTAGATGTTGTGGGTTTGTTCCCTGTTCCCCCAGAGTAGCGTCTCGTGTGTGAAATATGAATGCCTGAAGGGTTGTATGTGAGAGAATCAGTCAGGTTAGTGTGTGATGATTTGGAAAGTGAGAGAGAGAGGTGAGTGTTCCTGTTGGTTTCTTAACCTTCAAACCTTCAAATAGTTAACTTTGGTCAGACAGCTTCAAGCTCATAATTAATCGTGGTGATAGTGGCGCAGGTGATTTATTGCTTCTTCCTCCTTTTCTGTGATCGGCCTGTATTATTTCTAAAACCAAAAGGGTTAGTGTTATTTCCCAATTGGTCTTGTCTGGTTTGGTGTTCTTTCGTAAAGATCTAGGGTCTTTCTAAAAACAAAAGATTTCGACACAGCCTTGTACATTAGGACTTAGGGATATGGGTTTTATTATTTTATATTGTATTCAATATTTGCAGGAAGGATAACCTTTATGATAAGGCATCTCACCTCTGAATTCGACAAGAAATATGAACGTGAGATTCTTTACAATATTTATGGTTAAGGATTTATGCTTAGATGTTCACACACAGAGATGGATATTAATAAAAAAAATTTGGCTATGAGAAACACCCCTATTCACTATGGTCTTAAATTTTTTATGTGAACAATTGACAATAAGAATAACAAACTCTGTTAGTCAGTATGTCATGTGCGACTTTTTTATTTTAATATTTACTTGTACATAACACGTGTGATGGTTTTTACCTATATTAACGTAGGCCAAGGCTTAAATGTACAAATTAATTATGCTGAGGAACGAACCCGTCGAAGACTATGCTTAGGCTGCTGTTTCGGTAGGACTCTTGATCCATGAGCAGATACTTTATCTTATATTGAGACAGGACAGCTTCAATTAATGCATTCTATTTTTGAGGCATTTTAATTCCGTGTACTGTAATTACATGTATTGTTGCATGGTGCCTACTCTTTCTTACGCGTAATTACAGGCTTCTTGCTTTCTCTCACAACAAATTCTCTTTCTCTTTGCAAAACTCACATTTTATATTATTATTTTCTCATATATCTTTTTCTCTGTATATATTTTAGATCCTTCCTCATGCAGTGGCACTGGAGCTTCATCGCGGATGGTTGGCTTGGTATATATATGCACTACCGATATATCAAATTTTTATATCAACAAAATTGTAAGTTACTGTATTTATTATATTGTAAGTGCAGATTTACACTGTTTATATTAATTTCTATTAAATAAATGTTATACCAACAAAAACAGACTTAACATTTACTAATATATTTTTTTTACCTTAAGTGTATTACATATTTATTTTTTTAAAATGTGTTATGTGCTTGATGCTCAATGTGCAAACTATAAGTAAATGTTATAATATGCATGAGTAAAAATATGGTGGAGTCGGGTACATACTTCACCATGGGATAGGAATTCCAGTAGCAAAACTTTATATACAACATTTGGTGGAGTTCGTCCTTCTACTGTATGTATTTTCTGTCTATTATGCCTATCACAAACTTCTTATGATTTCTTACTTTAGTTTAAGATGGTACTGTTCTGGAGGTCACCTCAACCTCCAAGCTTTTAAGCCGGTATTAAGCATGCTTAATTGTGGAATTCTTAAGTAATCGACTACCGAAAAGTAGATGCATCTTGTTGGTATAGGTAGTACTTATTAATTCTTTTAAGCTATCCTCAACTGTACAGTCCTATACCCGCACATTCTCTAGATCTCTCTCATTTTAGTGTGTGTTCGATTCATTCATGTGCCCCTTTTGTTGAAAGCCTACCAAGAGCTGCTCCTTGTCCATGCCTTATCTCTTTTGCACTGGCAATTACTCTCTGCCCTCATCAGTGCCCAGATGTTAAATGCCCACCAGCTTCTACTTGGTTCGTCCTCGAACCATATTGTACTGGGAGAGAGGCCCCGCTCTGATACCACATTGTAATGCCTGACCGCTTTCAGGATTGAAGACTATTCCCACAAACCAACACAAGACGTGGTAACTAGGATTTCTTATTTAATTCATCTCATAAATCTGGCTCGATCATCAATACCTCTATGCATCCATCATTCAATTTATGCTAAAGTCTAGGTTGGCAATGGCCTTAAGGGACTTCTTGTAACACTTTCACATCGTCTTTTGGTTCCCTCGTAACGTAACTGCTTGCAAGTCGTCACTTAAAAACTTAAAAACTTATAGCAAGATGTGTGATGGATATGACAACTCGCGGAATATTCAAAGTCAGTCTCCCCAAAATGGCATGGTAGGAAGCCTTGATGTCCACAACTACAAAGCGAGTAGCCGTGGTCGTTGTAGTAGGCAATTTTTCAAAGGTGACGTGTGTAACGCCTGAGTGCTTTTATGATCAAAGATTGTCCCCATAAACTAACACAAGACTATTCAGCGTGCTTTGTCCTCACTCACACACTTCTTGGGAGACATTCAGAAGGTCACTCATCCCAAAATTGCTCCAAGTTAAGCACGCTTAATTGTTGAGTTCTTAAGTGATAGGTTACAAAAAGGTAGATGCATCTTGTTGGTATAGGCAATACTTATTAATTCTTTTAAGCTATCATTAATTGTACAATCCTATACCTGCACAGCCTCTAAATCCCTTTCATTTTGGTGTGTATTTGATTCATTCATGTACCCCTCCCATTCGATTCATACATGCCCACCAGCCTCTACTTGGTTTATCCTTGAACAACACCATACTAGGAGAGAGGCCCTGCTCTGATACCGCTTTGTAATGCCTGACCACTTTCAGGATCGAAGATTGTCCCCACAAACCAACACAAGACGTGGTAACCAGGATTTCTTCTTTAATTCATCTCGTAAATTCAGCTCGGTCATCAATTCCTCTGTCCTTCCATCGTTCGGTTTATGTTAAATTCTAGGTTGGCAGTGGCCTTGAGGGATCTCCTATAACACTTCCACCTCGTCTTCTGCTCCCCTTACCACGTAATTGCTTGTAAGTCGTCACTTAAAGACTTATAGCAAGAAGTGTGATGGATATGACGACTCGCAAAATATTCAAAGTTGGTCTCCCCAAAATTGCATGGTAAGAAGACTTGATGTCCACAACTACGAAGCGAGTAGCTGTGGTCTTTGAAGTGGACAGTTTTTCAAAGGTGATGTGTGTCACACCTGGCCGCTTTTAGGATCGAAGACTATCCCTACAAACTAACACAAGAATTTTTAGCTTGATTTGTCCTCAATCACACGCTTCTTGGGAATCTGCCTAGCAAGTCACCCATCCCAGAAAAGTTCCAAGTTAAGCACGCTTAACTGTGGAGTTCTTAAGTGATAAGCTACCAGAAAGTATGTGCATCTTGTTGGTGTAGGTAGCACTGATTAATTCCTTTAAGCTATCCTCAACTGTGCAATCCCACACCTGCACACCCTCTAGATCCTCTCATTCTGGTTTGTATTTGATTCATTCATGTGCCCCTCCTTCTAGAAGCCTACCAGGTGCCGCTCATTCTCCGTTTCTTATCTCTTTTCCACCTGCGATCACTCCCCACCCTCATCAGTGCCCAGATGTTACATGCCCACTAGCTTCTACTTGGTTTGTCCTCAAACCACACCGTACTGGGATAGAGGCCCTACTCTGATACCACTTTGTAACGCCTAACCGCTTTTAGGATCAAAGATTGTCCCCACAAACCAACACAAGACGTGGTAACCAGGATTTCTTCTTTAATTCATCTCGTAAATCCAACTCGGTCATCAATACCTCTGTGTTTCCATCGTTAGATTTATGTTAAAGTCTAGGTTGATAGTTGTAACGCCTGGCTGCTTTTAAGATTGACAGCTGTCCCCACAAACCAATACAAGACTTTTTAGTGTGCTTTATTCTCACTCACACACTTCCTGGGAACCTTCCCAAGAGGTCACCCATCCCAAAATTGGTCCAAGTTAAGCACACTTAAATGTGGAGTTCTTAAGTGATAGACTACCGAAAAGTAGATGCATCTTGTTGATATAGATAGCACTTATTAATTCCTTTCAACTATCCTCAACTATACAATCCCCATACCTATATAGTCTCTAGATCCCTCTCATTCTGGTGTGTGTTTGATTCATTCATGTGTCCCTCCTACTGGAAGCCTACCAGGAGCCGATCTTTGCCCATACCTTATCTCTTTTACACCGATGATGTCTCCCCGCCATCATCAGCGCACGAAATATTACATGCCCACCAACTTTGGCTTGGTTCATCCTCGAACCACACCGTACTGGGAGAGAGGCCCTGATCTGATACCACTTTGTAACACCTGGCTGCTTTCGAGATCAACGGTTGTCCCCACAAACCAACACAAGACTTTTCAGCGTGCTTTGTCCTCACTCACACGCTTCCTGGAAAACTTCCTAGGAGGTCACCTGTCCCATACCTATACAACCTCTGGATCCTTCTTATTTTGGTGTGTATTCAATTCATTCGTGTGTACCTCTCACGTGAAGCTTACCAGGAGCCGCTCCTTGTCCATGCCTTATCTCTTTTCACTAGCGATCATTCCCCGCCCTCGTCAACGCCCGAGATGTTACAGCAATGGCCTTGAGGGACTTCCTGTAACACTCCCACATCATCTTCTGGTCCCCTCGTCATGTAACTGCTTGCAAGTCGTCACTTCAAAACTTATAGCAAGATGTGTGATGGATATGAGGACTCGCAACAGAATATTCAAAGTCAGTCTCCCCAAAATTGCACGGTAGGAAGATTTGAAGTCCACAACTACAAAGCGAGTAGCCATGGTCTTTGTAGTAGGCAGTTTTTCAAAGGTGACGTGCATAATGCCTAGCCGCTTTCAGGATCAAAGACTGTCCCTACAAACCAACACAAGACTTTTCAGTGTGCTTTGTCCTTACTCGTACGCTTCTTGGGATACTTCTCAGGAGGTCACTCATCCCAGAATTGCTCCAAGTTAAGCACGCTTAATTGTGAAGTTCTTAAGTGACAGATTACCAAAAAGTAGATGCATCTTGTTGATATAAGAAGCATTTATTAATTCCTTTAGGCTATCCTTAACTGTGCAGTCCCATACCTGCACATCCTCCTGATCCCTCTTATTCTAGTGTGTATTCGATTCATTCATTTGTCCCTCACGCTGGAATCTGCCAGGAGTCGCTCCTTATCCGTGCCTTATCTCTTTTGTACTGGCGATCACTTCCCGCCCTCATCAATGCCCGAATGTTACATGCCCACTAATTTCTACTTGGTTTGTCCTCTAACCACACTGTATTAGGAGAGAGGCCCTGCTCTGATACCACTTTGTGATGCCTGGCCAGTTTTACAATGGAAGATTGTCCCTACAAACCAACACAAGACTTTTTAGTGTGATTTGTCCTCAATCACATGTTTCTAGGAAAACTTCCCAACAGGTCACCCATCCTAAAATTAAGCATGCTTATGAACTCCAAAGTTAAGCATGCTTAACTTTGGAGTTCTTAAGTAATAGGCTTCCAGAAAGTAGATGCATCTTGTTGGTATAGGTAACCCTTATTAATTCCTTTAAGCTATCCTCAACTATACAATCGCACACCTGCACAACCTCTAGATCCTTCTTATTATGGTCTATATTCGATTCATTCATGTGTCTCTCTCACTAGAAGCCTGCTATGAGCCGCTCCTTCTCCGTGCCTTATTTCTTTTGCACTAGCGATCACTCCTCGCCCTCGTGAGTGCCTGGATGTTACATGTCCACCAGCTTCTACCTGGTTTGTCCTCGAACCACATCGTACTGCGAGAGAGGCCCTGCTTTGATATCACTTTGTAACGACTAGCTACTTTCAGGATCGAAGATTGTCCCCACAAACTAACACAGCACTTTTTAGCGTGATTTGTCGTTCTCACACACTTCTTAGGAAACTGCCCAACAGGTCACCCATCCCAGAATTGCTTCAAGTTAAGCACGCCTAACTATGGAGTTTTTAAGTGATAGAATACCGAAAAATAGATGCATCTTTTTGGTATAGGTAGCACTTATTAATTCTTTTAAGCTATCCTCAACTATATAGTCTCATACCTACATAGCCTTTAGATCCCTCTCATTCTAGTGTGTATTCGATTCATTCATATGCTCCTCCCATTGAAAGCCTGGCAGAAGCCACTCCTTGTCTGTACCTTATTTGTTTCGCACTGGCGATCACTTCCCGCCCTCGTCATGCCCAATTGTTACATGCCCACCAGCTTCTACTTGGTTTGTCCTCGAACCACACCGTACTAGGAGAGAGGCCCTGCTCTGATACCACTTTGTGACACTTAGCTACTTTTAGGATCGAAGACTGTCCCCACAAACCAACACAAGATGTGGTAACCAGGATTTCTTCTTTAATTCTTCTCGAAAATCCAGCTTAATCATCAATACCTCTATGCTTCCATTGTTCAGTTTACTTTAAAGTCTAGGCTAGTAGTGGCCATGAGGGACTTCCTTTAACACTCCCACATCGTCTTTTGGTCCCCTCGTCACGTAACAGCTTGCAAGTTGTCACTTAAAAACTTATAGCAAGATATGTGATGGATATAAGACTCACAAAATATTCATAGTCGGTCTCCCCAAAATTGCATGATAGGAAGACTTGATGTCCACAACTACGAAGCGAGTATCCATGGTCTTTGTAGTGGGCAATTTTTCCAAGGTGACGTGTGTAACACCTGGCCGCTTTCAGGACCAAAGATTGTCCCCACAAAACTCTTCAGCGTGCTTTGTCCTCACTCACAGACTTCTTGGAAAACTTCTCAGGAGGTCACCTATTCCAAAATTACTCTAAGTTAAGCTCGCTTAGTTGTGGAGTTCTTACGTGATAGACTACCGAAAAGTAGATGCATCCTGTTGGTATACGTAGCATTTATTAATTCCTTTAAGCTATCCTTAACTGTACAGTCCCATACTTACACAGCCTCTAGATCCATCTCATTCTGGTGTGTATTCAATTCATTCACTTGCCCCTCCCGCGGGAAGCCTGCTAAAAGTCGTTCCTTGTCCATGCCTTATCTCTTTTGCACTAGCGATCACTCCTCGCCCCCATCAGTGCTCGGATGTTACATGCCCACCAACTTCTACATGGTTTGTCCTCAAACTACATCGTACTGGGAGAGAGGCCCTACTCTGATACCACTTTGTAACGCCTGACCACTTTCAGGATCAAAAATTGTCCCTACAAACCAACACAAGACTTTTTAGCGTAATTTGTCCTCACTCGCATGCTTCTTGAGAAACTTTCCAACAGGTCACCTACACCAGAATTGCTACAAATTAAGCACGCTTAACTATGAAATTCTTAAGTGATAGGCTTCCAGAAAGTATATACATCTTGTTGGTATAGGTAGCATTTATTAATTCCTTTAAGCTATCCTCAACTGTACAATCCCACACCTGCACAGCCCTAAATCCTCTCTAGTATGTATTCGATTCATTCATGTGCCCCTCCTGCTAGAAGCCTACCCGGAGCCGCTCCTTATCTGTGCCTTATCTCTTTCGCACCTGCGATCACTCCCCGCCCTCATAAGTGCCCGGATGTTACATGCCCATCAGCTTCTACTTGGTTTGTCCTCGAACCACACCGTACTGGGAGAAAGGCCTTGTTCTGATACCACTTTGTAACACTTGGCCGCTTTCAAGATCAAAGACTGTCCCCACAAACCAACATTGCACTTTTTAGCGTGATTTTCCCTCATTCACGCTTCTTGGGAAACTTCCCAATAGGTCACCATCCCAGAATTGCTCTAAGTTAAGCATGCTTAACTTTGAAGTTTTTAAGTGTTCTAGAAAGTAGATGGATCTTATTGGTGTAAGTAGCACATATTAATTCCTTTAAGTTATCCTCAACCGTACACTCCCATACCTACACAGCGTCTAGATCTCTCTCATTCTGGTGTGTATTCGATTCATTTATGTGCCCCTCCTGCTGGAAGCCTGCTAGGAGCTGCTCCTTGTCCATGCCTTATCTCTTTTGAACTAGCAATCACTCCTCGCCCTTGTGAGTGTCTGGATGTTGCATGCCCACTAGCTTCTACTTGGTTTGTCCTTGAACCACACTGTACTGGGAGAGAGGCCCTGCTCTGATACCACTTTGCAATACCTAGCCGCTTTCAAGATCGAAGACTGTCCCCACAAACGAAAACACAATTTTTTAACGTGATTTGTCCTCACTCATACGCTTCTTGGGAGAGTTCCCACGAGGTCACCCATCCAGAATTTCTCCAAGTTAAGCATGCTTAACTGTAGAGTTCTTACATGATAGGCTACCGAGAAGTAGTTGCATCTTGTTGGTATAAGTAACACTTATTAATTCCTTTTAGCTATCCTCAATTATACAATCTCATACCTACACAGTCTCTGGATCCCTTTCATTCCTATGTGTATTCAATTCATTCATGTGCCCCTCCTGTTGGAGCCTGCCAAGGATTATTCCTTATTCGTGCCTTATCTCTTTTGCACCGGCGATCACTCCCTGCCTTCGTCAGTGCTCAGGATGTTACAATGTGTAGCTTAATATAGTCAACCAGCATGATGTGATGTCCAGAAAACCCTATTAGATCTTCATGGTAAGGCATGAACTCAAATTCTGGGATTTTGTACTTCTTCAAAAGCTCACAGAACATGATGTTAGCCAACTATCGCTATCAACAGTAGTTGATGGACTTTTTTATTGCCTATGAGCGCTATGACTATGAATGGATCATCATGGTTAGGTAAGGTATCACCAAAGTCGGACTCATCGAAGGATAAAGGCAGTGCTTGTCGTCAAAACCTCCGTAGCATGCCTCTTTCTAGCATTGTTCGATGGTCCTCCACCAGAAAATCCATCTTTGATAATGTATATGACCTCATGCTTGTAGGTTGGGGAATGTGTTAGTGACCTATATGGCTATCGCGATGATTGTTGCTAGTAAGGTGAAATGCGTCGTATCACCTGTACCTCAGCATCATCTTATGCCATCCAAGGTGTTGAACGATTTCTAATAAGACTACGCTGGTGTAGGAATCTCCCCTACTTTTTCCTCAGTGAGCGCATCTCTTCTTGGACTTTGTGATTCAGCTAGTAACATTTATTGGTATCATGTCCCATCACTTTATCATACCAACAATACTTCGAATGGTCACCTGCCGCCTTATTCCTTAACGGTTTGGGTGGTTTCATGCCTTTCTCTCGGAATTCCACACTCAACACCTCGTTCAAAATTCTTCCCCTTAAGGTGTTCAAGGCCCCCCCCCCCCCCCCCTTTTGAACAAACCTTGGTCCTTATGATGCAACGATTTGTTGTATTTCTGTACTGTACTCTTTTTCTATAATCTGTCATTTGTGACCTTCAACTTTCCCGCTTCTAAGATGTTCTCATAATTGATATATTTTTTTGCCTATTTCAAAAATTCTTCCAAAGATGTTAGGGGAGTTTAAGAAATTGACACAAAGAAAAAAGAACCTTCCTTTACCCCTTCTTTAGCCAGCATCAAAAATACGTCGGGTTGCAGGTTTTCAGCCACCCCCTAACTTCTTGATTAAACTTGTTGATATACTCCCTCAGAGGTTCGTTAGAGCCAAGATGAATTCTTGCCAGATCAGCCTCAATTTTTGGCCTAGCCTTACTGGTTGAAAAGGGGGACCTTGAATTTTTTTCTCTTAAATCGATCTAGGAATCAATGGATTGAGGCACAAGGGACTGGAGCCACTTGAGTGCGGAACTCTTCAACGAGAACAACAATGCCCTACACATCAGCAAGGTGGAAGAGACTTTGAAAGACATAGCAGATACGAAAGTAGAAAGATGATCATTCAATCAGTCAATTTGTTGTAAAGCTCCATAGCTGGGAGCTGTTGCAACTATTTTGACACTTGTAGATTCAAAATTCGTACAGAAAATGACAAGTTAAAAGGAATCACTTTGTCCTTGACACTAATTTTGATGACAGTGATGTGAACATCTTGCATAGCTTGACTGGGACCAGGCTACAATGCTAATGCTATCGAACATTTGTTGTAATCACGGTGACCATCATAGTGTTGTTCTTTCTCATGTTCGACATGAAGTTCTACGATCAACCGCTCTTTCTCTTTCAACGTATCTTTCTATTGCTAGGTGAGAAAGGCCAAATCCATTATGGAAATGGCCAACATAGTGATGCCATTAGGAATATGTACATTCTCTAGTGTAAAAGCTTCCTCGCCGTCAATCACTGGTAGCAGAACTGTCGGGAATAATGGCACTATAGGTGCTTTACTGATTTATCATGCTATCCATCACTAAGATGGCAGGATCTTAGATAAAAAGAAAGATAGTGAGGTCTTCCTACAGACGACACCAATGTTGTGAGGTAGGCACAAGGGATGCAAGGACCGAATCTCTGGTGAGCTGTGACGACAGTGCCAATGATAATGTGCGAAGTAGTCGATTGTGGCACTTGCAAGGACTCTGATGCCAAAGTTAGAGTGTCAGACAGAAGTTGGAGAATGAGTGGTTATGAAAGTATAGGTTAAGGAGAGTCCTTTATATGGAGGCTTTTGGAGGAAAAAGTCGTTGAGGTTGCTAAATTGCCACATCAGATGCCACGTGGCTTAAGTGCATTTAGGTGTTGAATTCTTCAAGTTCATGACATTTTAGCTTCTACCCTGGTGTAGTCAGGTTAGGGTCGTGTGTCGATGTTTAGTGGCTCAAAGGTGGTTGCTGAGAGACAAACAAGCTTGGGTGATCGGGGGTCGAGATAACCCTTAGAACAGTTACCGCCAAGTCAGTATTGCTTGAAGGAAGCAATACTGGCTTAAAAGCTTGGAGGTTGAGGTGACCTCCAGAACAGTACCATCTTAAACTAAAGTAACAAATCACAAGAAGTTTGTGACAAGCATAGTAGATAGAAAATACATACAGTAGAAGGACAAACTCCACCAAATGTTGTATATAAAGTTTTCCTGCTGGTATTCCTAAGCCATGGTGAAGTATGTACCCGGCTCCACCATATTTTTACTCATGCATATTATAATGTTTACTTATAGTTTGCACATTGAGCATCAAGCACATAACACATTTAAAAAAAATAAACATGTAATACACTTACGGTAAAAAAAAAATATTAGTAAATGTTAAGTCTGTTTTTGGTGGTATAACATTTATTTAATAGAAATTAATATAAATAGTGTAAATCTGCACTTACAATATAATAATTACAGTAACTTACAATTTTGTTGATATGAAAATTTGATATATATCGGTAGTGCATATATATACCAAGCCAACCATCCGCGATGAAGCTCCAGTGCCACTGCATGAGGAAGGATCTAAAATATATACAGAGAAAAAGATATATGAGAAAATAATAATATAATATGTGAGTTTTGCAGATAGAAAGAGAATTTGTTGTGAGAGAAAGCAAGAAGCCTTTAATTACGCGTAAGAAAGAGTAGGCACCATGCAACAATACATGTAATTACAGTACACTGAATTAAAATGCCTCAAAAATAGAATGCATTACTTGAAGTTGTTCTTGTCTCAATATAAGATAAAGTATCTGCTCATGGATCAAGAGTACTACTGAAACAGCAGCTAGAACCATGGCCAAACATAGTCGTGACAGGTTTGTTATTCTTATTGTCAATTGTTCACATAAAAAAATTTAAGACCATAGTGAATAGGGGTGTTTCTCATAGCCAAAAATAACTTACTAATATCCATCTCTGAGGTCACCAAACTTTTCTTGTCCAGCAGTATCCAGTGTGTGAAAGAATCCAACGGGTGAACTTCCACGCCAATGGTCGTTGTTTCGGACAAACAAAATCAAGAGAACCAGAGAGAAAAATGCAAATGAGGATGAACATCTAAGCATAAATCCTTAACCATAAATATTGAAAAGAATCTCACGTTCATATTTCTTATCGAATTCATAGGTGAGATGCCTTATCATGAAGGTTGTCCTTCCTGCAAATGTTGAATACAATATAAAATAATAAAACCCATATCCCTAAGTCCTAATGTACAAGGCTGTACCGAAATCTTTTGTTTTTAGAAAGACCCTAGATCTTTCAGAAAGAACACCAAATTAGACAAGACCAATTGGGAAATAACCTGCGCCACTGTCACCACGATTAACTATTGAAACTGGTGTCTGTGACCAAAAAAATCAAATATGAAGGTTAACTATTGAAGGTTTGAAGGTTAAGAAACCAACATGGACACTCACCTTTCTTTCTTCTCACTTTCCAAATCATCACACACTAACATGACTGATTCTTTCACATACAACCCTTCAATCATTCATATTTCACACACACAGACGCTACTCTGGAGGAATAGGGAACAACCCACAACACCTACATTACACAGAGATCAAAAAGAGAAATAAATAAGTTGCAGAGAAACCAACATATATGCGTGAATTTCTCAGAAAGTTGCAGATTGAAAATAAAGAAACTGCTTCCAAGAAAATAAAGAAAACTGCGTCAATTATGATTGTTACATTGGGAAAGTCTTGGATGTCGTGCATTACCCTTGTTGTTGAATGGGTTTCCATTAATAGTTTGGCTAATTCTTGAAAGATATAAAATCTAAACTGATTAGTAATTCGGCACAATGCTCTGAATATATAGAAGAACTTGAAGAAAAATTCACGTTTGAAGAACACGGATTCTAGTATTTCTGTATCTATCTAAAACAAATTCTCAGGAGATAGACAATTAATGCATATAGAACAACAAGGAAAATCTTTAATAGAGAAACAATTAAAAAAACAAAAAAGAAACCCTGAAAAAGCATTCAGTAGGAGTCGTTGGGCGGATTGCAAAGATATATGAGAAAATAATAATATAATATGTGAGATATGCAGAGAGAAGAGAATTGTGGTGAGAGAAAGCAATAAGCCCTTAATTACGTGTAAGAAAAAGAGTAGGCACCAAATTTTCGATCTTTCTTGTTTTTCTTTATTACTAGCTTTTGCGTCACTCCTCGAACAATATTTTCGTCAGTACTGAGGCTCGGGCCCACTCGACTTGGTCTCCATGCTACCACTAACCAGGAGTGCCAAACGACCGAAGAAAGAATTCACTAAACTGTGAGTCTAGCTTCTGCTTCATGGAAAGAGAAGATATATATATCATTATATTTAGTACCGTTATTATTCAGTTATTACACAGCTGGAATATTCTTTTCAAATTATGTTTTTTTTTTTTTGCAGCATTTTTCAAATTATGTAATTACTACACTTTTTTAATAAGGTTATATTAATCATAACTCCGTGATCTATTTGAAAATTTCTAATCATGTAAAATTTTTGTAATTGAGTTTTTAAAATTTTTAAAATCGTCACATATTATCATTTTTTTTATGGTTTTGAGTCGTCACAAACTAACGTCAACAATTTGATTACAAAAGTTTTATAAGATTAAGGACCTAGTTATAATTTTTTTGATTTAGAGACCTAATTAAAAATTCTCAAACAGTTCAAGGACATACAATTAATGTAACTTTTTAATAATAAAGAGAGATATATAAAAGGAATAAAAAAGAATAATATTATTTCTTTAATAAGATTTTATAATAATTTTATGTAGAAAAATAAAAAAAAAGTATGTGAGGTGAAATAAATAATGTAATTAAAAGATAGAAAAATAAATATATAAAATTATTATATAAATAACAATTAAACTATCTACAGGTGAAATATTATTATAAAAATTATTATGGAAAGGAAAAGTGTGTCAATGGAGAGTAGATTAGAAACATCAATGATAATAAAATAAAATAACAATAGTATAATACTAATATGAAAGAGAGTGAATAAGGTAGTGTGAAATGAGGGAGAAAAAAAACCGTTGATGGAGAATTTGGGAAGGATCTAATCATAAACAGTAGATTTGGGAATGAGAGGCATGATAAATATGATTCATACTGCATGAATCAGATCCGAATAGAGAAAATAGGAGCATTATTTTAGCATTAAGCTTTCGTTTTATTTTAACCATGAATAATATGTTAAAAATTCAATATTTTAATCAAGAGGTAGGGCTTGTGGTTTCGGTTTATACACGTAAGAAATGCAAAGAAATTTTGGTATATACTCATCAATATGACAATAGTTCCATCATCTTAAAATAAAAAATTAACATCGAATGTGATATTGTACGTAATTATTTTTATTTCTCACTTATTTGTTTATCTCTGTAGTATACATACATTTTAAAAATACACATTAAAACATTTTATTGTTCATAAAACATTAATACATTAATCATGTACTAAAGATTATTTATGTCAAAGTCATTTAGCTTATTCCAAAACCTAATAAAACCTACACTATTGGAAGGTATAATTAACTTCATTTTTATCTCCATCCTTGTGACACTATAGTTGTTTACTTAGTGAATAACATTTACTTTTTTATTTGATTTCTCTTTTTTCCTCATTCGCAGTATGGAATTTTCCTCGTTGTAATTTATATGTAAGGATCATTCTTGATTTATTTAGTGTGAATCAGAGGTAACTGTGACATCTTCTTCAGTAAGATACATGTTGGTAAGTATTAAAAAGTTAGTAAGAAAAAATGTAGCTTGTAGCAATTTAAATTGTTAACAGTAAATTTAAAATATAATTTACTATTTATCTATTTAACAATATTTATTCATTGTGAATTTTTATTATAATATAATTTATATATTATAAATATTTATTTATTAGAAATTTTAATTATATAAAATAAATATTTATCTTATACAAAAATGCACAAATTAAAATACTAATATAATTATTAATTAGAAACATCTTTTAAAATGGTATAAAGAAACGGGACTTCAGTTTATAAAACATGCATTACATAGAAATATCAATAAATTATGAAGATAACTTTTTAGAATAAAAAAACCTATTTTATTATTTTTAATCTATTGTGATCAATTAATTAAATGTTAATTTTAAGTTTGAAAAATGAAATGAAACTGAAATATGGTGTATCCTTGTGCATACATTCTGTAATTTACTTGATGACCTATTTAGTTTAAAGGAAAGGAAAGAAAATAAAAAATAAATTTTCTTTATCTACTCATATATTATAAATTCCAATTTTTAATTTGGGGAGTAGAACTTTTACTCTTTTAATTAGATATTTTTTACACTCTCTCTTCTCTCTTTGCGAACTGTATTTCATACATCTTTTCATGCAACAAGCCAAAAAATATCTTTCTTAATCACCTCAAACTACTTTCTTCATTCAATCACATGTGTTATCCTCCTAACCTAATTCTATATGTTGAGTAGGGGTGTAAGTGGCCAAGATTGGGCCAGATTTAGTCTTATTTAAGATCCAACCCAATTAAGTATAGTCAGGCTGGGTAATTGGATTGAATGATTAAAATATTAATATGATTCTAGAATTGAAAAAATTTTAAAAAATAGAAAAAATGGGAAAGATAAAATACCTAATTAGTTCAACTCATCCAATGCATGTCCAATTTAAAATACAATTCTAACCGTACAAACTCAACACTCACAAGAAAATACAATAGAAGCCGTAAATGGCGTAATACATTACATGTCTCAAACAACTCTTGGGCTACATTCAAAGAGTGAATCTGATAAGTGAATAAGTGATGATAAATTTTTGTAATATTAGAATAGAAACTAGAAAATTGGAATTTAGAAAATGTGAATAATTATAATGTTTTATATTTTTTTATTAATATAATATTAGATCGAGTTGGGTCAGGTTCATCAGGTCAAAAATGCATCAACCTGATACCCTACCCAATCTTAATTGGGTCATTTAAAATGAACCTAACCCAACTCGATGACCCAACCTAATCGCCTGAAATGTAATTGGGTTGGGTTGAGTTAGTCAGGTTTGTTGGTTGATTGCACCCCGCTTACACCCTTTTATTAAGTTATCATTGAATAAGAGTGTTTTTATATAAGAGTTATTCCCACTCTCATTAAGATGCACGTCTTATCTTAATCTTATATATGAGCATTTAATTTAATTTTTTTAATTTTTATTCATTTCATATATATTTATTAATTTTAATTTAACAACTAGTCCAAAAAATTTCTTTCTATTTAATCTCAAACAACCTTCCTTTTATCTTTTATCTGTAAACTTATTTTCTTAACTTTTTATCTTTTCAATCTATCATTTTCATCTGTATTTCTAAATTGAATTTGAATAATTTTTTAAAAAATTGACAATAATTAAAAGAACCTTGTATCATACTATAAATTGTTTATAAAAAATCTAAAATATAATTTATATGTTCAAAAATATTTATTTTTTTACAAATTTTAATTATAATAGTGGAAAAAAGTCAATATGTGCCTGCATTTAACAAATAAGAAAGATGTGGGAGATTATAGATGATTTACAGCATTTTAAGGGTAAATATGTGAAAGGTGTGAAAGATGAATAAAAAAACAAGAAAATGAAATTAAAATAGAGTAATGAGTGGTTTATAGTAATCAAAGGGTAAATAGGTCTAAAAAAATTGAAATCAAATGTGAGTATCGCCTTTATTATATGTATAGATTAATTATCTTGAAAAGAAACATTTTTAGGAATTATTCTTTAACAAATGCATTTTTAGGAGTTTTTCTTTAATAAGAACACTTTTAATAGTGTTTTGAAAACTAGACCGAACCGGTTAATTGAATTAGAAAATCAATAAACTGATTAGATATCTGATTCAAATAAACCATAGAACTAATGGCTTAAAAAAAAGGTCAAAAAATCAAAAAATTAGTCAAAAACTGTGAAAATCGGTAAAAACCGATCATACATCCCACTTACAACTTACTCTATTTTGATAATTTTTCAATATTTACCTCATTTTGGTAATTACAAAAATTACTCCTGGTGGGTAAAAAAGCAAAATAAAATTGAATAACAACTCGTAGGTAATTATTTCCATTTAGAAACTTAAAAAAGACCACTAGAAAGAAATTCTAGGTAGGTTTCAAATACACATTTGCCACAAAACAAAATTGATTAAAACACGTTTCTCAATCGCCACGAATATTTGTGTTTATTTTTATTTTGTAATATGCTAATATTCGTTGTTGTATAAATCGTTTCTAAAATGTATTATCTTGTTTTCTTCTTCTTTTTTCTGACAAGAAATATTATATAAAGTTAACTAAAATTAAGTTTAAAGTGATTTTTGTTATTAATTTAATTAAAAATACTTCATAATTCAAACTTACTAAATAATGTTTGAATTAATTTATTCAAAAAAAATAATTATTTGTGAAAAAATTAAAAAAATCAAATTAAATTGAAATAAGCACACACTAATATAATTTAAAAAAATTAACAAAAATATAAAAAGGAAAATGGCTGTTTGAATATAAGGAATATGTCCAATGATATATTGATTACATCTTAGAGTAATTTAAAGTATCTTAAATTACTTTTTTTTAATTAATTTTTATATTTCGTTATCTTTTAAGATTAGTTTTCATATTTGTTATTATCTCTTATTTACATGTTTTCATATTTCCTTATTGTGAAATAATATGTTCTCTTATTTCATTAAAATTATGATTTAAAATAAATATAAATAATAAAAATGATATTTTAGATTATATATCACATTATAACACATTACAAAATACAAGTATTATTTAATGTTAGTATTCTCTCAATTTCTTTCTTTAGTATATAAAACACTATAATTTGAACAAAGGCTTTTATAAGTGTTCTTGTTTTTTATTTTTTTTCACCTTTAAATTTTTTTTATGTGTAATTACTAAGAAATATGAATATTGTTTACATTTATTCTTTAAAATACTCTAAAAAGGAATTAAATATACACTATTTTTGGCTAAACATATTGATTGAAAACAAGGAAATTAAAGTGAGAATAATTAAAAAAATACATTTATGTATTAAATGATAAATTAAAAAAATAAAACTAAATGACTATTTTTTATATATAAAATCTATATGTAAAAGAGACTTGAACAAACCACGACCATTGATCAAAATTTGAACATTACAATATTCATTGCATCTAATCAAATCTAACAAACCTAATTAAGTTTAATGAAAAATTTAATTGCTCTCATTAATGCTATTTATTATGCAATTTTGATAATTTTATGTTAATAATATATATTCTAAAACTAAGAGATTATAAAAAGAAGGCTTAATTATATTTTTTCCCCCAAAGTTTTACAATCTCACAAATTTTGCCTCCCAAAATCTGTTTTGTTAAATTTTCCCTTGATTTACAAAATATCACGAATTTTGCCATAATATAAAAAAAAAGCGCTACAATTAAGACATTTTGTAGCGGTTTTTCTTTAAACCGCTACAATTAAAACAATTTGTAGTAATTTTTCTTTAATTGTGACAATTTTTCTACTTCAAGGCAAAATTAGCAGAAAAAAAATTCGAGGTGAAATTTGCAAGATTGTGAAACTCTGGAGGCAAAAAAACAATTAGGCCTAAAAAATTTAGATTTATAAATACTATAATAATAACATTTTTTAATACGTAATAATAACATTAAATATTATAATATTATAAAAAATTAGATATATTTCAAAACTAATGATTAATAATTCATAATATTTTTAAAAATTGGTTACTTTAAAATATATTAATAATAACTACAAATAATGATTTTATAAATATGTAGTCAAATTTAAAATAATTCATTATATTTTGTTTTAATTAATAGTTAAGGATAAAAATTAAGATTTTAATGCATATTTGGTTATGCATGTTGTAAATGAAGATATTATTATTTTGTGGGTTCAATGTCAATTTTGATATTGATAATAATTCCTTCTTTATCATTTGGCTAAATTTTAAAAACTAACTTATTTTTTAACGGTAAGGAACTAAAACAAATAATTTTTAAGTGTATGGACTAAACGTATAGTTTGTGCAACTATACACACCAAATGAGTAATTAAACCTAAATATAAATATAATAATGAAAACATATTAAACTTTATTAATATTTTTGTCAAAGTAATTTTATTTAAATTATTTTTTTTATGAAAATGAGACTCGCCATTAAATTATATGTAATTATAAAGTACACTAAATTTTTTCCATTTTTTAATATTTTCTCTTTTTTAAACAAATGAATAACAAAAATATTTTAAACAATAATGACAGTAAAAATATAAGAATGATAATAAAGACACATAAAAATAGCATGAAATATAATGTTCTATGAAGAGTGTACAATTTAAGCGAAGATACATGAAAAAGAGTTAATATTTTCACTCTATATAAATAATTAGAGTGATTTAATTACTAAGAATATATTAAATTATTAAAATTCCTACATCATGATTTATAAATTATCACTCATGAACTATATATAAAGACAAATATTCACCAACTTCTAAGGCTATGTTTGGCAAAAGTAGTTGAAAAGCTAGTTGAGAGTTGAAAAGTTAATTAGAAACTGAAAAACTAATAGAAGCTGAAAAATTAATTAGTTGGTAGCTAGAAGCTTAAAATTCTTAAGCTAATTTATTGAATTATAAACGTTTGGTAAAATTATCTGTCGAAGTAGCTAATAAATGTAAAAAGGGTGGAAATGGACAAGTTTATATGATATTTTTATATGAATTTTAATTTTATTTTATTTATAATAATATATTTTAGGGTATTTATAATTTTAGGTTTTAAATTAATTTTAAACTCTTGTATTTTTTTATTTATAAATCAATTATTTTTTTAGTTAACCATGTTATAAGTGCGAAGTATCCACTAGTTTTATCAATGACTAATCTCTATCGAATGTAATGACTCATCATTGCTACATGCTCTACGCTACTGATTTATTAGGAAAATCTTAAATAAAGTTTGTTTTGAAAATACACATTTTTTTCTTCCCTTTTTTTTCACCTCTTACAACTTTAAGAAAAACCCATTTTCAGGTCAAACGTATCCATCTCATACATTATACTATAAAAAAAACAAATACATGTGAGAACCAAATTATTAATTTTAACATATACATTCTTTACATCATCCTGGAAAGAGGAATACAAAACACACTCTCTATAGCTGGTTACACTATACAACCTAACAAAAAGACACCAACCATGAATCAAAGAAAACAGGTGCCAAAACGAAGTTTGTCATAACTCATCGTCTCCGAGCGAGCAACTCCCCCATCATCCATGAACTGCTAAGCAAAAAAGCTTCACGCCTCTGCTTCCAAGCCATCGACTTGATCGTCACAGTTAAACAACACAACAACAATAACCACAACAAGGTAAGGGTAAGCTTACATAAAACAACTCATCTCATAAACAGCAATAGTATGATTAACTAATAATCCACATTTATATGTTTAAAAATTAATGGAAACATCATGTTACATTCATCAAATCATCTTGAGGACTTCCAATTGTAATTCTTTTTGCTTTCTAAGCTTACGAAACCTACAAGATTTTCCTAAAAACAACAACAAACAAAGAAAAGGCCGTAACATGGTACAAGAAGGGAAAATCATGCAATTAGACACCTAACTAATCCTAAACCATAATAAAATGCATGCAATCTAGTGAAAATAACTATACTAAATGAGTTATTAAATGCACGCATCAATGGTGGACAGAGTTTACAATGAGTAAATATGTTAATTTTACTGTATTTACATATTGACTAATATCTTCAGATAAAATTGATAAAATGGTTTGTTTGTTTTTTAACGAGTTAAAAAATGCCTTCGTGATATGCTAGGTAAAGTGAGGGTAAAGGTGACCAGGCCTTATTAGATAGGGATAGCGGATTGGTTTGGTCTTCTAACATATTAGGAAAGAAAGGAGTTCAAGGATAAAATTGCCTAAAATAAAAGTAACCGGGCTTCTACACGAGGCGTAGTGCACATTATAGGCTGTACAACTCACCATGAGGTGGCACTTAGGCTAGTAAGTATTGTTTATAGGTTGTGTAAATTCTCTTATATCCTGTTATGCAATGTAAAGTATAATTCTTATAATTTCATACATGTTTTTTAGAACTGTGGTTTTCACCAACCCATGGATCTTGAGAAGTCATTTTTGGTCACGCACACAAAGAAGGATGGTGATTAGGTTGATGACCATGCTTGCAACACATGTATAAGTTGATGATAATTAATTTCCAGTGCAATTAGAACTTTTGACAACATAAGTTTCTAAATATATGCTTACATTAATTGATTAGACAGAGTACCATGAGCTTTTGCATTAGGCTCATTCTAATGAGCAACAGCAGGTAGATGGGACGACCATGCTCATATGTTGGAAGGATGTTGTTGGAGGCAAGACTGGGGGTCAGTGTTATGGTCCAAGACACTTGGCTTCCAACATTCGTCTTGGTGTATCTTACATTACTCAGGAGTCCATATTTGCTCCTACTGCTACTCACAAGTGTCACCATTCGGTTCAAACTGAGGCATTGCGCCAAAAAGTCCATCGAGTGACTAAGCGAGCTGATGCAACAACGACGAGCTTGGATGCAGCAAATCAGAGGTGCACACATTTGGAAGAGGACATGTAATTGCTCCAAGAATAGTTGCGGATAGTGTTAGACAGCCAGTTTGGAGGCACTTCGACAAGCATGAGTCGAGTTCACCCTCGTTATGCTGAGGACCTAGATGACCACCCACTAGATGAGGAGGGCTCCCCAGCTCGCCAACGTCGGCATCACTAGGTAGGTTTATTATAGCTTTGGGTGATACAAATGTGAAATCTTGTACAAGTTGGGTACATCTTAAACATATAAGGTTAGGCATACCAAATTATATTTGTTTTAGGGTTTTGATTTTGTAGGTTATTTCAGGAGTTATTCTTGCTTATTCTATTGCCATTAGTTTTCAATTGACATTCTCTATCAATTTTTCAAGTTTTTGCTCCTTGGTTGTTTGTTTGGTAAATGGCCATCTTTTAGAACGAGGGAAAGAAAGATTAACTCTAATAGTAGGTAAAATATTTTTGTGACTGTAACATTTATTTCATTATTTGTGCAGTATATGTTAATATGATTTTATAATATTAATTTACATGTTTCTTTTGTTCAAATTGTTCACCTATTGATATAAAATGTACTCTTAGCTAAGACATTCTTTAGAACTATGAAATGTGTTATTGATTCTGTGCATAGTGGGAGGGAACATGAGTCCATGTTGGCATTGAAGTATTGATATTTTAAAACTATTTGGCTGTAAGATTGACATGTTTGAGAAGTTTGCCTGTAAGATTGGATTACTTCAACAATGAAGGACTGTGTGTAGTGTTAGTGTGAGTAACTGCTTATGTGTAGTGTTTGCAAGTGTGTGTTTGAATGCAATGTTAGTGTACAAGAGTGAGTGTCCTTATTTTAAATTTTTTGTAGGGGTGTGTGTGTGTGTGAGTAAGTGAGTGAGTGTGCACAAGTAAGTGTATGTAGTGTTTGTAGGTGTGTCTATGTTAGTGTGCAATGTTTGTAGGTGTGTGAGTGCAGTGTTAGTGTGTAGTGTTTGCAAGTGTGTGTGTGCAATGTGCAATGTTTATAAGTGTGTGTGAGAGCAGTGTTAGTGTGTAGGAGTGTGTGTCCCTATTTGAAACTGTTTGTAAGGGTGTGTGTGTGTGTGTTGTAATGCTGTGATTTTCTTAATATATGATTTAATAGTTTAATAACTAAAAGTAGAAATTAATATATGATTATGGTGTTTAAAATAAATAAATAGATTGTTGTTGTTGATTGTTGCTATGTGGTGTTAGTTTTATGTTGTTGACTTGGAATTCTTATCTGAGTTTAGGGAATTGAGACAAATGTACTTGAGCCAAATTGAGAGTATTGTTGATATTGGTTTAGGTTGTTGAGAGAAAAACAATTAAGTTAGAACCGTTGTGAGTTTTGGAGAGTAAATGGATGGACCCTGAGTTTTAGTGGGCTTGAAGCCTTTGTGAGGCTAGGGAGAGTTTTAAAACCCCTTTTTGTTTCTCATTCTCTCATTTCTCATCTCACTCTCTCAAACTCACCTTCTTTTTCTCTCATTCTCCCGTCTCACTCTCACTCTCTTCTTTCATTCTCTCAATTTTTCCTTAACTCTTGCTGAGATTCTTGAAGTGTGAGACCCAAATCTAGTAAGGAATCTCGTTTCTAGGCGTTGGAGGGCTGTTATTGCTTTGCTTTCACGGAGTTTGGCTCAAGGCTCTGCATATCTCACATTTTCTCTTCCCTGAGCTCGAATTTGGAAGCTCCAAGAGGTAAGGGAAGCTTACTCTTGCTAGATTTGTGATGTATGAACATGATTGTGTGTGAATATCACTTTGTGTTGGTCCAAATTTGAATTATATGATGGTTGTGGTGAGATTTTGAATGAAAATGGGTTTTGGGGGAAAATTCTGAATTTTGGATGAGAAACAATGATTTATGTGATGAAATGTTGAATTGATTGTATAATTTGTTGTGAATGAGCTTGGTTGAGGTGGATTGATGATATTCGAACCCCATTGATTCAAAAATTTAAGTTTGGGGGATGAAAGTTTGAGTTTTTGCTGTAGAAAATCGTGTTTTTTTCGTAATTTTGTCGCAGATAATCAATTATAGAAGTTGATAATCGATTATCTGGAGCTTCAAGATCAGTTTTTGTGAATTTGGCTCAGTAATAATCGATTATGGACTCTGATAATCGATTATCCAGGTTTCAGAAAAAAAATTTCTAGTTTTGGTTCGGAAATAATCGATTATGGAAACCCATAATCAATTATACCTGCTGAAAAATGAATTCTAATGCATTTTTACTACAATACATAATCTGTTATTTCAAAACTGAATGTACCATTTAAGATTTCACAATTTTCATTTCAAAACGCGAAGTATTTTCTATATACACATATAAAAAAGGTATTATACATTTTCAAAGGTTTTATTTGAGAATAATGGAGAGTTTTCCAATTAAGATATGATTTTCTTTAAATTAAAGAAATGAAATGTTTTAAAGGTTTTGTGAATTTCAAGATTTGCCAATCTTCCAAATGGTTTTTAAAAAGGGTCTTGGTTTTAAATTATGAATTGATTGTTGGATGTGTCATTGAAGTGGAAGGTTGCTTAGATGGGACCTCTGCTTGTTATGTATGATATTGTTCCTCACGAAGTGGGCTGCTTAGATAGGGCCTTACCTGTTGATTATGATTGAGGCCAATTTGGGGCCAATATGGTGTTGATGGATGTGAGTGGTCATGGGAGGTAGCTGACGATGGACCTCTTTGCCACTAGTTGTATTGATAAACATATATGTGTCATATGTTTATTGGTTGTGGTTGAGTGGTTGATGGTGTGTAGTACATGCATTCATGCATAGTTGGCAGCTAAGGTAGCTGACGATGGACCTCATGCCGTGGTGCGAGTAGGCACGTAAGTTGGATGGTGACCAGAGTTGGAACTCAGATGGGCCTCCAACCTAGTGCTGGATGAGACGTGGGGTAGCTGACGATGGGCCTTCAGGGATGAGTGGATGGACAACTCCACAGGAGGCCAAGGTGATGCAGGCCTTGTGTCGCAATAAGCCACCACCCACACACACTTATCCTGACAAACCACTAAGCTTATCCACATATTAGAGTTTGGCAATCCCTAAATGGTGCTTAGATAGGCCACAGTAAGGGGTGAGACATGGCTGATCGCCCGACATGTTGTAAATCTCTCAAGAGTCGTGTCACCATGCATTGGCATAGTTATGGCAGATTGGTTATGATATGGAGTTCTAGATTAAGAACTCTTTGCCATGTAAATGAATGCTTTATATATGTACATCTGTATGTAGATGTTGAGAACTCTGAATATATGATGGTGTGCAATATACTTGTGTTTGAATATTATGAATTGTTGATGATCTCCATAATTATATGTTATGCCATTGTTTTAGTAAGCTTACCTTTGCCATGTTTTGTTGTTGTTGGTTGTCCTGTTGTCGCTGTTGCGCTGATGTGCCTGTGATTATCACGTCTTATGGCGTGGGAGCAGATGGCGCGGCTTCGATGGGTCCGGTGACTCAAAGCTAAGGATGGAGCCGAGAGCTGGAGATATTTGGCTTAGGGAAAGCCAAGTTTTGTTGTATTAGTTATGGTTCAGTTTCATTAAAATCTTTTGATGGGATTATATAGATTAACCAACTATAGGGAGTGATTTTTGTATTCCGCTTCCCCAATGATATATATTTTGATATGTTTGATATGGGCTAGTGTTATCCCATTGTTGTGTATGACATGATGATGACAGATATACAAATATGCATGTATGGTACCAAGAGAGATAGGTGGATCTCTCAGTTGATGCGTATGACCTATATATGGATATGATAGGATTGCTTTTATTCACCTGATAAGGTGTATGTGGTGTATGTTTAGTAGGGTTGTTTAGTAGTGACAGTTGGGTCGTTACATGTGTGTGCATGTTGGTGAATCATGTACAGTGTTTGCAAGGGGTGTGTGTGCAGTGTTTACATGTATGCGTGTGTGCGCAATGTTTGTAGGAGTGTGTGCAATGTTAACATTTGGTGAAATATGGTACTGTAAATATAAAATATAGATAATGTGAGATATTCATAACATTTGGTGTGTTCGTATTTTAAACTATTTTCTTTTATATTAAATTATGCCATTTGTTTTTATTTTGGATGTATTCAATTGATTAGTGTACATTCTTTTTCTTTTTGGTCACTTATAGGTTCACCCTGTAGATTGGAAGGGTTCTTTTTTGATTGAGGATGCTTGATTTGCAAGATGTGGGTGCAAGCCTTGTCCTTTGCCAATGGGGATTTATTTTTTCTATGTATGCTTTGTACATGTGGGTGCAAAGATTGTAGGTTCTTTGTACATGTGGTATAATGTGGATTGGTAGATGTTTTATGCCTTCACTGATGTATTTTTATCAATTGGTATGGAAAGGAATGAAATGGAATAGCAGTTGGTATAAACCATGTATAAAATAGCAAAGTTAAAACTCTTTGTGTGCTGTGATTATATTGCATTTTTAAGATTAATGAAATTACACAGAACACAAAATGCACATTACATCTGTGAGCCTTTTCAAATTAATAAAATATGATTTTATAATACTCTAAATGAAAAGTTATTGAATACTGCTCAAAGTATTTGAATAATCTACGATAGAGATCCATTTCAAAAGCCCATTATTTCTTTTATAAAAGGGCTTATGTCTTGTGAAATTATTAGCAAAAATTCTTAAGAAAAAAAGGAGAAATTTTGCCAAATTGCTTACTCATTGCTCTCATTGATCTCTTCAATAATTGATTGAATTCTTACACACAAGGTTGTGTGTTTATTGGTTCTTGTTGTGGTTGATGCAAGGTTTTGGAAATCTTAATGTTGGATTCAAGCACCTAAGGTAAGACTATCTCTAGGGTTCTTGTCAAGTTTTTTGGGCGAGATATCCTAATCTCTACAAAGTGAGGTAACTTTGTGTACAATTGAATTTATAGTTAAAAATCTCAATCGATTTGATTGGGGATTGAATATGGCTTTGAAGTGGGATGAATGAACCAATATAAATCCTATTGTGCAATTCTCTAAACCCTAACTCTCTTTTTATTGGTTATATTATTTTGGTTGAGTAATTTGATATATTCTTGATTACGTTACATTGCATTGATCAAGATTGTGGTAAACTTGACTTTATATATGTTTTGATAAATTAGACTTTGGGTATTGTGTTATACATTGTTATTTTACTACACATTTTTGGGATAAATCATTCTATGCATTTCACAACATATAGAGAGACATATACATTAAGTTGGATCATTGCATTAGAACTTGATAGGTGAGGTTGAGTACACTCATTCCAATCAATTATCTCAACAATTGTTTACATAACTTGGTCCTTGAAAAATGGATGGTAAAAGTTTTGTTTAAAATTCTTTTTGAAAAGTTTTCCACAGGGACCCACAAATTTGTTTTGTGAAAAAGTTTCAAAGTACTCAATTCGCCCCTTCTCAAGTACATCTTAACACATTTTATTTCTACTAATTTGATACTTTCCAATTTCAAGTCTTATATGAATAAGAACAAGAAAAGATAAATAAATGATTACTTTAGTTGAATTTGTTTACCCAGAATCTTGGACATAACACAATACCTAAGCCATAATCGATAAATGAATGTCAACATTTATGAGAAGCTTCAAATTATATTATAAAATGTATCACACAATTGCCAATTGACTAAAATTATAATATTTAACTATATTGTAATATATTCGCTATATATATGTTATACTACTCTGTAAATCAAATTAACCATAAAAAATATGTTAATTATTAACTAATACCCTATATACAGATAATGGGATTATATTATAAGATAATAATAATAATGTTAAAAACTAAATAATATTTGAAAATGTAATGATGACTTCAAATGATTTATGTAATTGAATAATAGAAAATGTCCATTATCCTAAAATAAAAATGGAAAATGTCCACGTTTATATATCAATTTCAAGACTAGCTTTAATAGCAGAAACTGTTAGCGGAAAAGTAAAAGTCTATCACAGAGTGATTGATTTCTACTCCCATTAAATAGGGTTGCTCAGAAATAATGTCTCGCAAACCTGACCATATAACAAGAGACCAAAAGTCCAAACTACACAATTAAGTTCCGTGGTCTGAATTCTACAATGGAGGCTCTCTTATATCTAATAATTAATAAGATTTTTTAAAATATTTGTTTTTTCTTGAATCAATATCTCAGCTTTTATTGATTCACAGCTCATAGAATTTGGAATATTCAAATGGTTAATTCTTTTTTTTTAAGTATTATTTGAAATAAATCCTGAAATTCCAAATTATTCGTTATTTAATAAAGACCTAAAATCTCCTATAATAAACCAAAATCTCCTACATGATTAGTTAATAATGCTTTTGACAAGTATTTATTATAATAGTACGTGTGAACCAAAAGCCTATTAAAAAACAAGAACACATTCCATCCAATTTTCAAAAAATATAAATTTGTATCAAATAAGTTCATGCACAGGACTTGTGACTAAGCCATGCATTCAAGCACGGAGTCTCCACTTTGGGTGGTCGATGAAATGCATTTTTCAGATTTAATACTTTCCTTGACGAAAGGGAACAGAGTTTGATACTTTCCAATTGCAAGTCTTATTCATAAATAAGAGCACGACAAGACAAATAACAGCCACGGGAGGGCTGTAGCAAAATGATGATCATGTTTGAACGGGAAAATATTTTTCATAATGTTGACACTTGGTAAACCAGGGACTTCCTTTAGTAGACAAAAAAAAAAAGGTAAAAGAAGTAATAATAATTATAATAATATGATATACATTCAATATATTTATATGTGGTTGGAAAATTACACTAATATATATTTGATTATAATTATATATCTTGAAATATTATATTACATACATACATACATATTAATAAACCATTATAACATACTATTACAATAACAATAAATAGAACTAATAAAAATTTAGAATAAAATATATTTTTAGTTCCTCAAAATATTATAAATTGTTCGTTTTATTCTTTATAAAAATTTTCGTCCTTAGTAATAGATGACAATTAATAATAATAATAATAATAAATGATATAGATATAATATATTTATACATGTGAATTTATGGAAGGTTACGTTAATATATATTTGATTATAATTATATATTTTATAATACTATATATATATATATATGAGAGCGATTCCTTTGAGAACACTTGCTTATATGAGAACATAAAAACAACTAATAGCAACCCTTAAATCAAAATTAAAAATAATAGACAGTTGAGATTAAAATCCTATTAAAAACACATTTTATGAGATCATCAATGTCATTGCTACTATCGTCACTACCCTTACCACCATCACTACCATTGTCACTGCCACCATCACCAATGGCAGTGCGATGACGATGTTGGTGGTGGTGGGGTGGTGGTGGTGGTGGTGGTGGTGGTGACAGTGGGGGAGGTGGTGGGGTTGCGGCAACAATGATGGTGGTAGGGATGGTGACGACGATGATAGTGGTGGCAGCGACAGTGGTAGTGGTGGTGAGGGAGGGGCGACGGTGGTAAGGGTAGTGATGGCAGTAGCAACGACATTGATGATCTCATAAGAGGTGTTTTTAATAGGGTTTTAATGTCAACCATCTATTATTTTTTATCTTGATTTAAGGGTTGTTATTAGTTGTTCTTATGTTCTCATATAAGCAAGTGTTCTTACAGGAGTCACTCCCTATGTATATATATATTATTGTTACACTATACTATTATAACATTATACTATTACGATAATGATAAATTGAACTAATAAAAATTTAGGGTAACCTATAATTTTGATCTTTGAAAATTAAGAATTGTTAGTTTCAGTCTTTATAAAAATTTTATACACTCTAAGTCCTTACATTTTAATAGAAACACATGTTTTTAGTCCCTAGTTAATAAGAGACCAAAATCATAATGCTTTTGGTAAATGTAAGGACTAAAAGTGTATAAATGTTTATAGAAACTAAAAACAATAAATTGTAATATTTTTAGAGACTAAAAACATAAGTACCATAAAATTTTATTATTATTACTGTCATCATCATCTGCCATTCATTATAATAAAAACTATTATTATTTATATCATCATATGTTATTGTTATTATTATGATGATGATGATTATTATTATTATTATTATTATTAGGAAGTATATATTTAAAACATATAATGTAGATCAATTGTTCTTTTCAGAAAAGATAAATTAAATTTTTAAATTTAATACATTTAATATATTTTATTATTATTATGTGATTATTATCTTAATATAAGAACGTATAGTATAGATAATTTTATAATTAAACTTTTTATTTAATCATTCAAAAGTTCATGTAATATTTTTTTATCTTCTAAATTGTTTATAATATTCATTAAGTTTTTCAATTATTGAAAGGAAATAAATATATTTTTTTTAGCTTTTTAAAATTCTAATTTAATATGTCATAATTTTTTGAAAATAAAATTAATGTCAAACAACTATTTAATTAACTAAATAAACAATTTACTCTATTTTTAAAGTAATTAAAATATTTCACTTTTTAACATATGAAAAAACATAAAAATATCTGCTTAATTAAAATAATAATTAATAAAATTTAAATAATTAATATTATAAGAATAAAAAATACATAACATATAATGCACAGATACAAAAAAAAAATTATAATAGGCAGATTATAGTATTTTAAAAAAAAATATTTTATGATTTGAAATAGCATGAGTAGTTGGTTTATTAAATATATATTTTTGTAACAAGATGATTTTGAGTTGTTTTTTTTTTTAACTAATATCGTAAATAAAATATTTTTAATTGCTTCATACATTGAGTGTGTTTGTCAAGCCACTCAATAGTTTATAAGCTTGTTTGACTAGCTTATAAGCTGATTTCAATAATATTTTTCATTTTAACGTTGAAGGAAATTTAAGTTTTAAATTGAAATATAATTATTTTTATATATATTGAAGGACAAAATTTAAAGATAATATTTTTATATAGTACCTCTATAGACATAACTGTAAGATTATTTCTTAAATTATTGGTAACAGTCAGGCAAGGGTTCTTTTTATAATAACAATTCTATATCTCTATAGATATTGAAAGTACGCTTATCTAAAGTCTTGCAGTTCACTTTCATTACAATTTGGTCACTCTTAAGTAAATAACATAATAAAAATAATTAAGATACAATATTTTATTAAAATATATGTATTTAAAGAACGATGCTAAAAAATAACGATGTTAAATTCAACTATATGTATATTTTCCAATGTTAAAAAATTTACTATTTATATTTTTATGGGAAAAATAATTTATATATAACTGAATATTAAACATAATTTATTTTAGTAATTGAATTAATAATATTTTAAAATTAACATATTTCAATTAATATCATTTTTTGATAATATTTCAGACTTTTATGATATTACAAAATTAAATAATAATTTATTTTTATATAGCATATAAGATGCTTTTTAAAATTATATCCATATTTTATTTTTGAGCAAATAATTTTTAGTTATAATAGGAAGATCCTCTTCATGTAACATTTTCAATAAGTTTTTTTTATTCTTTTGAAATTACATGAGTAATTGAATTATTTTTTGTAAACTATTTAAAATATTTCTTCACTAACATCATGAATAAAATATTTATAATTGTTTCATGCATTACATAAATATACTTTAATAATATTTTTATTTTTACATTATGGGAAATTTAAGTTTTAGATGGAAATATATTTATTTTTACATATTATTGTGGGAGAATTTTCTCAATATATTTTTTTTCTTCAATATTTAACGAGGTGTTTCTATAGAGATAACTATACTATGAGACTATAATCCTTGAGTTATTGGTGGTGGACATGTAAGGTCTTATCAAAGTAATAATTCTTTAGTTCTTGATATATTGAAAACATGTTTCATCTACAGCCATAGTTTAATTCTCCTGCAATCACCTATTCTTAGGTGGATAATATAATAACAACAAGATATAATATTTTGTTGAAAAAATAAGTATTTTAAGAACAATTTTAAATTCAAACACATGTAGTTTTTACCATTTAAAATATTCAATATCTAAATTTGTGGCAAAAATCATTTATGTATAAACTATGGAATTAGTTAAACATAATTTATTTAAGTAATTGAATTAATAATTTTTCAAATTAATTAAAAATTATCATATTCAAGTAATATCATATTTTGATAAGATTTAAGTTTTTTTATGCTATAAAATTAAATTATTATTTATTTTTATGACATTAGATAAGAAATTTTAATATATATATATGTGTGTGTGTGTGTGTGTGTGTGTGTGTGTGTGTAATATTTTTGCATAGGCAATCACATTGGAACCTAAGATGTGTTATTTGTTTATCTGAAGTCTTTGGTAAACTTTTGTAAACGCATTAGAATTAGCTGAAATATAACATATGGTCTCCTATTAAATGTACGACTAAGTGAAGTTAATATTTTACCTTACAGATGTATTTTATCTTGGAAATTATTTATCTTTTCATTTAATTTCACTTTAATATTTTAAAACAGTACTATCCAATAGTTTGCATTAAACACTATCTAGTTTTCTGATTACATTTGGGCAAATTATTTTAAGCGCAAAAAGCATATGACTTTGAAAGACGTATACTAGTATCAGTAGTATGATAGTATGTCATTTTAATTATATACACAAATAATTATAATACATGCATAAAACCTACGTGACTCATGCGGTAGCATGGATACTATACTAATTTAGTTAAATTTGTTTTCCCAAAAACTTAGGACACTATGTTAACTAGATTTAAACCCGTGCATTTTGTGGTTACCTTAATAATGATAATAACAAATATCAATTTTTTATTTTAATTGGCTTACAACATGAATTTTGTCTTTTAAGAAATTTGGTAATTCAACGTGAGTACGAGATAACAATTTTTGTATCATGTTATATAATTATTTATTAATAAATTTATTTGTATTATCTTATCAATATATTTCTTCTTACAATCCATAAGTATATAAATAAGAGAATCATTGATTATACTTTTATGAATTACGCTTAAGAGATGGAATTATTTTAAGAGAGTATACATTTTATTTTTTATTTCATGAAAATAGAAGAAAATAAAATTAGATTGAAACTAAAGAACTATGCAAATTGATTATGTGGCGAAAATAATATTAACTTAAGTACTAAAATGACATCTTTATATTACACACTTGAGAAATTGTATATCATAAATAGATATGTAAGTTGTGCTAAAGTGTAGTGAAGAGGTTAACTTACAGGTTGAGTAATTTGTTTTATCCTCATTTAGTGTGAGTTTGCTTGTACTTATTTTAGAGAAATAATCGATCATTTTTATCAACTTTTTGAGAGATATTTTAAAAAATAAATAATTATTTTCTAAAAATAATTGTTGTTAAATAGACACTTAATGTAAATTAAAAATCAAGAGAACTAAGATAAGGAAACAATTATTTTTATTATTTATGAAGCTTTCTTTTTCTTTTTATTTAATGCATTTTTGAAACTTCGTTGTTTGCTTGTCTTTGAAAAGTGACTAAGAAACGAGAGCGTAGCCATTCAGCCATACAATTATCAATATAAATCCTACCATCGAGTTTTCATACTCACAAGCAAAGAGGAAGACTTGATCATAATACTATCATTGCTTTCATATGAGCAAAATTACAATGAGTACCTATTTTCTTAAAATATTTTATGTACTGCTACTGCTTTTATTGCACACCTCAGGATCTACTCTGGGATTCCACTGGCCAAGTAAACTTGCAGAAGGAAAGTGCATAGAGAGGGAAAGACAAGCACTCCTCAAGTTCAAGCAAGGCCTCTTATATGACTTTGGCATGCTGTCTACATGGAGGGAAGATGAGAAGAATGGAGATTGCTGCAAATGGAATGGAATTAAATGCAACAATGAAACAGGTCATGTACAGATACTTGATCTTCATGGTCACAATGCAAAATATTTGAAAGGGGCAATCAATATCACTTCATTGATTGACTTACAAAATATGGAATATCTGGACCTCAGTTGGAATTATTTTATGTACACTCACATTCCAAAACTCATAGGCTCCTTCACCAGGTTAAGGTATCTCAACCTCTCCTATTCTGAAGTTAGTGGGAGTATTCCTTTTGAATTGGGAAATCTCTCAAAGCTGGAGTATCTCAATCTTAACCATAATCATCTCTTAGGAGCAATTCCTTCTCAACTGGGGAAGCTTACAAGTCTACAATATTTGGATCTAAGCTACAATGATCATATTGATGGTGAAATCCCTTATCAACTTGGAAATCTCTCACAATTGAGGTATCTTGATCTTGGAGAAAATTTACTTTCTGGAGCAATCCCTTTTCAGATTGGGAACCTTCCCATGTTGCATACTCTTAGGCTTGGTGGCAATTTTGATGTCAAAACTAATGTTGCAGAGTGGTTGTCTAATCTCTATTCCTTAACAAATCTTGAGTTGAAATCATTACATAATCTTGGATCCTCTCATCACTGGCTACAAATTATTAGTAAGATTATTCCAAACTTACAAGAATTGAGGCTAGTTGATTGCAATCTTTTAGATAATGATATTCAACTTTTGTTTGATTCTCATTCTAACTTTTCCGCTTCCCTTACCATCCTAGATCTCTCAAATAACATGCTGACTGCATCGGCATTTAAATTGTTGTTCAACTTTAGCCTTAATCTTCGGGAGCTTTATCTTCCTTATAATAATTTTGTTTTGTCATCTCCTCTCTATCCAAACTTTCCTTCTCTTGTGATCCTTGACCTCTCTTATAATAGTATGACATCATCAATATTTCAAGGTAATTTCATCCTCAGCTCCAAACTTGAAAAGCTTAGTCTACTAAACTGTGGTCTTATGGATGGAAGTTTCCTTGTGCCATATGCTGCTTCCATGGCAAACTCTTCATCTTCTCTTGTCTTTCTTGATCTCTCTTTTAATATGTTAAAATCTCAAGCCATATTTCATTGGCTTTTCAATTTCATCACCAATCTTCACATCCTTAGCCTACTTGGTAACTTGGTAGAAGGTCCTATACCAGATGGATAGGGTAAAGTACTGAACTCTCTTCAAGTACTTGATCTTTCTTCTAACAATCTAACGGGTGAGATTCCAACTTTCTTTGGGAATATGTGCACATTGCACGAATTGTACCTTGATAATAACAACTTGAGTGGAGAAATCTCCAGCTTCATTCAAAATGGCTCATGGTGCAATAGACACAATTTTCATAGTTTGGATTTATCTTATAACCAGATTACTGGCATTCTACCTAAAAGCATCAGATTACTATCTGAGTTGGAAGCTTTGGTCTTGCAGGGGAATTCCTTGAAGGGTGACATTACTGAATCTCATCTTTCTAATTTTTTCAAATTAAAAACCTTATACTTATCATACAACTCCGTGTCTCTAAAATTTATCTCTAGCTGGGTTCCTCCTTTCCAATTAATAGAACTGGGACTAGCAGCCTGCAAGTTAGGCTCAAGCTTTCCTAGTTGGATCCAGACTCAAAGATCCTTAGGATTTCTGGATATTTCTGATGCTGGGCTTAATGACACTGTACCAGAATGGCTTTGGAACAACTTGCAATATATGGACTTGATGAATATGTCTCACAACAATCTTGGTGGTGCGATTCCGAATAAGCCCTTCAATCTTCCTTGTGGACCATCTTTGTTTCTGAATTCAAATCAATTTGAGGGTGGTGTTCCATCTTTTTTGCATCAAGCTTCAAAGCTAATGCTCTTCGAAAACAAATTTTCAGATTTGTTTTCATTCTTATGTGACACAAGCAGAGTTGTATACTTGGGAACCTTAGATTTGTCAAACAACAATATAAATGGACAATTGCCAGATTGTTTGAAATCTCTAAAGTCGATATTGTTTCTTGATTTGAGCAATAATAATTTGTCAGGAAAGATTCCACTGTCTATGGGCACCCTTGTTAAATTGGAAGCTTTGGTTTTAAGAAACAATAGTCTAGTGGGTGAACTACCTACCACCATGAAGAATTGCAACAATTTAATGCTATTGGATGTGGGTGAAAATTTGTTATCAGGTCCAATACCATCATGGATTGGTGAAAATATGCAGCAATTGATAATCTTGAGCATGAAAGGGAATCACTTCTCTGGAGATCTTCCCATTCATCTTTGTTATTTAAGGCATATTCAATTGTTGGATCTTTCAAGGAATAACTTATCAAAAGGAATTCCAACATGCTTAAAAAATTTTACAGCATTGTCTGAAAGCAGAATTAATTCGAGTGAAATTCAAACTCGTATATATTGGTACAATAGTACTTACATCCATAATTATGGTGATGTCATTACTGGTAGCTATACACTCAACATATTGTTGATGTGGAAAGGTGTTGAATACGGGTTCAAGAATCCAGAGGTGAGATTAAAGAGCATTGATATCTCAAGTAACAGTTTAACGGGTGAAATACCAAAAGAGATTGGATATTTGCTTGGATTAGTTTCTTTGAATTTATCAAGAAACAATTTGAGTGGAGAAATTCCTTCTGAGATTGGGAATTTAAATTCACTAGAATTTGTTGATTTGTCAAGAAACCATTTCTCTGGCAAAATTCCTTCATCTCTTTCCAAAATTGATCGTCTCGCCGTGTTAGACTTGTCAAACAACTCTCTCGCTGGAAAAATCCCTGATGGAAGACAGTTGCAGACCTTTGATGCCTCTAGTTTTGAAGGAAATCCTGATCTTTGTGGTGCACCCCTCAATAAAAGTTGTCCTGAAGATAAGACATCAATACAGCCTCAAGAATCAACAATGCATGAAACAGATGATAATTCAGTTTTCTATAAAGCATTGTACATGAGCATGGGCCTAGGATACTTCACAGGCTTTTGGGGCTTGATAGGGCCAATGCTATTTTGGAGACCTTGGAGAAATGCTTACCTGAGGTTCTTGAACAGATTGACAAATTATATGTACGTAATGGTTGCAGTGAATGTGGCAAAGTGTCACAGGTGGCTGAAAAGCATGTAGGTACGTAATTATAAATTCTAATCAATTTTTTCTTGGAAGTTCATCGAGTTTTATTCTCTGTTGAAGTTACATAAATCAAGAATTCCTTCCTATATCGAAAGACAGTATCTCTTTTTGTTTTTTCAATGCTCATATTAGCATGAATATACAGTTAGAAATTGCTTGTTTAATTTTTCATCCCTGCTAATCCAAACTTCAATTGTTACTGTGCTAACTGGAGTATATACCTTACTCGTATCTCTTTCATTCTCTATTTGTCTCTGACACACATACATATTGTATTTTAACAATTTCTCCACCTTGATAAGCCACTTAAGCAGTTAAGCTTAGTTGTACAATTTGGGTAAAAGTGATTCTCCTTGTTCTTTTGTTCATGCCTCTGATAATGCTAGTTGCTTCTCCATTGAATGATTATTTCTGGAGGTAAAGGATTTAGAGTTTGTGTTTATGTTTAATTTAGATCAGAAGTTGTCAAGTTGTCAAATGACTTCCTTAGTGCTTAGACCTCTTAAGAAGTGCTTACAATTAAATACCTTTATTCTTTTTGAAAACCAGTTAAATACTTTTTAGTACCCAAATTTTTAGTTATTTTTTCAATCTAGAGCAGTTGATCAGTAAAATTCTGTCTCTAATTTTTACCATAAATTTTGCCATTAATCGCAGATCAGCTACACACTTGTGATACGAGATGAAAGCGTCATGCATTGTTGAAAGTGAAATATGTGTAGTATTGAAGTTTACAAGATCTGACAGATCATTTGTGTAAAATATTGATTGGCAAAATCACTGTTTCATAAAACTTTATGTTTCATAGTGTTTTACTATATGATCTATTTGTAATGTTATGTTGTTTCCCTTGTAAGCTAAGACTATTGATATCTAAAATAGTAAAATGTGAAGGTTTTACACTCCATCTTCAAGAATGTTCCTTGTTAAGTACCGGCCGAACGACTACCCCGACTTTGTGCATTAGCAAAATGCATTGCAAGATGCCCCACATGTCAGTAGATCCTGCTAGTATGTTAGCCCTTTGAGTTAAACTTAGATATATATTCGTAAGTATCTCCTCTACTCAATCCAAAAACATGGATTGATATTTCCCTCAAGCCTTATATTGCGTTTTTTCACACCTATCTCTGGTAAAAGTCTTCACACTTATTTTGAGATATATTCAAGGGTGGTGTATTCAATTAGGATTTTAAAAGACTATTTTGTGATTAAAAAAAGTCTTGTGATATCCATTTAATTAAGATTTTAAAAGATTATAAATAAGTATTATGGTATTTAATCAGGCCTATCAATATATTTTAAAGAGGATATACAAATCTAGTGATATACAATCAAGAGTGTACAAGTAACAAAAAATCTTTTAATATTTTATCAAAAAAAAGTCGGTTAATATTAAAAAAACTTGTTAATTTTGAGACCACTGTTACAGTGAACTACTATTACATGTGGTTTATGGTGGTCCAGTGCTTAAAGACCCTTGGATATAATATTACAATATTAAATGGTGGATATCAATAATGGAAACCTATTGATAGATTTATTACTAATTGAATTTAGTTTTTTTATGTTATTTGATCCAGAAATCCAAATCAATAATGAAAAATTATATTATAAAATGTATCATGCAGTTGCAAATTGGCTAAAATTATAATATTTAACTATATTGTAATATATTCACTACATATATGTTATAATACTCCATAAATCGAATTAACCATAAAAAAATATGTTAATTATTAACTAATACCCTATATACAAAATAATGGGATTATATTATAAGATAATATTAATAATATTAAAAAATAAATGCTTCATCCAAACATGACATGTTTATTTGAAAATGTAATGATGACTTCAAATGATTTATGTAATTTAATAATAGAAAATGTCCATTATCCTAAAAAAAAATAGAAAATGTCCATGTTTATATATCAATTTCAAGACTAGCTTTAATAACAGAAACATTTAGCGGAAAAGTAAAAGTCTATCACAGAGTGATTGATTTCTACTCCCATTAACAAGATCCGTGGTCTGAATTCTACAATGGAGGTTCTCTTATATCTAATAATTAATAAGATTTTTTAGAATTTTTTTTTTTTGAATGAATATTCTCAGTTTTTATTGATTAAGAGCTCATACAGTTTGAAATATTCAAACGGTCAATTCTTTTATTTTTTTAAGTATTATTTGAAACGAATTCTGAAATTCCAAACTATCCGTTATTCAATAAAGACCTAAAATTTTCTATAATAAACCAAAATCTCCTACATGATTAGTTACTAATGCTTTTTGACAAGTAGTTATCGTAATAGGACATGTAAACCACAAGCCTATTAATAAATAAGAACACATTTCAACTAATTCCCAAAAAATACAAATTTGTATCAAATAAGTTCATGCACAGGACTTGGGCCTAAGTCATGCATTCAAGGACGGAGTCTCCATTTTGGGTGGATGATGAAATGCATTTTTCAGATTTAATACTTTCCTTGACGAAAGGGAACAGAGTTTGATAATTCCAACTGCAAGTCTTATTCATAAATAGGAACACGAAAAGACAAATAACAGCCACGGGAGGGCTGTAGCAAAATGGTGGTCATGTTTGAACGGGAAAATACTTTTCATAATGTTGACATTTGGCAAACCAGGGACTTCTTTTAGTAGACAAAAAAAGGTAAAAGGAATAATAATAATAATATGATATACGTGTAATATATTTATATACGTGATTGAAAAATTACACTAATATAATATATATAATAATTCGACAACAGAACCAAATAAAATGAAAAAAAAAAAAAAGGAAAAATAGGGGACGGTCCCTGAAGTTAGGGTTGAGTCTTTATCTTCCTCCGAGAAAAAAAACCAAAATCCACAAAGGTTTGTTCCGCTTCGTAGAAGCCAAAATCCCAGCAAGCAAATCATAGAAACCAAAAGACCTTCGCAGATCTAACGCAACCCCCACCCCTCGCCCAAAGCAAAAGCCTTTGGTCGATGCTGCCACCGCACGTGGCGGCGCGTTCCCCTTGAGCCACCGTGTTCCTTGCCAAACACCGAGCAACACCATTTCGATTTACGGATTTTCGGTGGGTCTGTTTCTTTTCCGACGATAACTCACCACCGTTTCGTTCTAGGGATCTCTACTGATTACCCTTCTTTTACGAAGGGCAGTTAAGTCATTTGATATTTATAAATGATTTAAGAGTTAAATATGTTTTTAGTCTTCCAAAAATTGATTCATTTTGATTTTAGTCTTCAAAAAAAAATTTCTTTAAATAAAATCTCTCAAATATTAAAAATATCTTAATTAGATTCTTCTATTAAACTCTGTTTAACTTTTCTATTAAATAATGGTCACATCAATTTCTAAGTAAAATATTTTATTACCTGAAATGCTCAATGATAATTTTTAATAAAAAATGTGTAATTACTTTTGTTTTAGGGTTAAAAAAATCTGTAGTGTAGAATTAAACATGTAATAATTTTATTCAAAAAGTATGTTACTAATTTGACTTGGACAAAACAGTTGACATGGATGGCCATATCAGCAAATTAATGGTGACTGTAAAGCTGATGTGGCAATCATTTAACAAAAAAGTTAAACAAAGTTTAGCACAGAGATCTAATTAAAGTATTTTTAATATTTGAGAGACTTTATTCAAAAAAATATTTCTAAGGACTAAAACCAAAATAGATCATTTTTTGGAGGACCAAAAACATATTTAACCCAAGGTTTAATTATTCATTTGGTCTTTATAGTTACAAAAAAAATTTCTTTTTAGTCTTTATAGTTAAAAATATTCTTTTTTGGTCCTTACACATACTAATTTTTAATATTTTTAATCTTTACACATATTGTTTTAAGAGAAAATAGGTTATGCACTAACAGTATAAAGTCGTTTTACAGTGTCATTCAATCACAAACCACCATATATGGTAAGTTTGTTGACTTTTATAATAATTACCTAAAAAGTCATAAAATTGATAATTTGTGATTGATTGTCAATATAAAAAATTTTATACTGATAATATATAATCATTAAACTCTTATTTTAATTATTTTTAGTTCTTATAGCACGAATTAAAAGAGATTAAAAAAGTATGTATAAAAACTAAAAGAGAATATTTTTAAGTATAGGAACTAAAAAAAAAGATTTTGCAACTATAAGGACCAAAATGAATAATTAAACCTTTATAAAATTTGTGTACAAATAAATTTAAAACCGAATAACTTATTAAAATCAGTCAAAAAGAAAAAATTCCACAATGAACCACATTCACATGTGTTCCACAGGAAAACCAGTCTAATTTTGATGGATTATTTTCTAGGGTAAAAAAACCAAATTAGTATTTAAAAAAAATTATCAAAATAATGTAGAAAAAAAACATTTTACCAAAATCGGTTGTTTGCAGATATATAGAAGGTGCTAGTGGCAGTAGCGCTACACAAAAAAAGGGAAGGAGTTGCTTTCACCAACACCACTTGTTCAATCAGTCTTTTTCGAACAGGATGTACAATAGGATTCTGAACAACGCGACATTTTGTCCTATAATAGAAGGCACTGGTCAAACCAATGCCTTCTATGCAGTCAAAGGCGCTGGTCAAATGACGCCTCCTGTACTATTGGCAGGCGCCTGTTGCACCAACGCCACATGATAACTTTACTTTCGAAAAAACGCATGCTCCATATCTACGTGCATGATTGTAATATCAAATATATTATGATTCTTATTATTATTCTTATTCTTATTTTGAGATAACATTTAATTATTATTTAACTGGGTTGCTAAGTTTAAATATGGAGGACTTGATATGCAGAAGTGTGCTTCTCTCCTGTGTATTCAATTGAAAATGTCATTAATGCATACTTTGGGCAATGGTGGCCCATCGACAATGACTCCAATATTGCTAGTAGCAGTGGTCCCAGGATTGTTCCAAATAAGTCCATAATTCGCAGAAAGGGGTGCCTGAAGTTAATGCTTTTAAGGAACGAAATGGATTGGAGGGAATCACAACGTAGACAACGTTGTGGTTATTGTAAGCAAGAAGGCCACAATCAAAATCCATGTCCTCGTATTGTGCAAGAGTATGGTCTCTATGATGATAATCAAAGTGACCAAAACTAGTAGTTGTATGTAATTGTCTTCTAACTACATGTGATGTATGTATTATCGGTCATATCATTTTTAAAATTATTAGCATTTTGTGTTTATTATGATTAAATTTATATTTGATATTAATAATTTTTTAATTACGTTAAATTAAAATGTCCTTATTACTTAATATTTACATTGAAAACACATAATACATAAAGCATATACAATATTTAAAAAAATTATAGTGTAATATTTCTTAACTAGGTCATTAATATGATAAATTATTTAAATAATAATTTGTAAATCATAAATTCACAATAATTTTTTTAAGTTATGTATATATATTTTTAATATATATACAAAACTTAAAAAGTATAAATTTATATTTATATATTTATATAAATATATTAAAATTATTTTTAACCTTAAAAACGTAATACAACTATTTTTTCATCTGTGAAAAAAATTTATCTGATTATTATTTTTAGTTTAAACATAATTTTAAACCAAGAAAAAAGACATAATTTGTTGATAAAATTAAAAACAATTGAACACACCGCATTATACTTAAAACTAATCGTTTGTAAATGAAATTCAATTGCAACAGGATTCTGAACAATGTGACATTTTGTCCAGTAGTAGAAGGCACTGGTCTAACTAGTGCCTTCTACTACAGGACAAAATGTTATGTCGTTCAGAATCCTGCTGCACATCCTGTCCGAAAAAGACTGATTAAATAAGTAACGCTGGTGAAACTAGCATCTTCCCTTTTTTTGCGTAGCGCCGCTGCCACTGGTGCCTTCTATACATCTACAAACAATCTATTTTGGTAAAATATTTTTTTTATATTATTTTGAAAATTTGTTTTTTTGTAAATACTAGTTTTGTTTTTTTACCACTTCGAGACTGGTTTGTTCGACTTTTTAGTGGAAGGTATAAATATCAAACTCATTTCAAAAATCCCACACAAGACTCCCTCTTTCTTTCTCTTTAGACTTCTTTGTTTCCTTTTCCAAACCCATGTCTTTCTTTTTGTATTCCGTACATCTCTGTTTCTCTCTCGCTTGCTCCTCTCTTGCTCTCACTTTGGGTGCAGTACCAGTAACTTATCCCCATTGACAAAGCCACTGTCGTTGGCGAATAGCGACAGATGTTCTTTGGTTGTTTGGTGCGTCTAATTTTACTGGAAAGTTGATATGACTTTCTATCTAATTTGGTTTCAGATAAAACATCGTGAGAGTGATATATTAGAATTTTGAAATTTTTTATTGGATTATGTTTTGAAATCTTGAAAGAATGGTTTTTGTGATTATGTTCCAATGGTTGACGGTGTGGAGGTTTTTGGTCATTTTGATGGATGTTTTGGGTTAGATGACAGAAAGTAATTTGGTGGTGAATTGTTCATGCAGAATATGTGTGGGAATAAGTGAAGCTCTGTTAATAGAGGTTTAGCGTTTGGTTGTTATGATGAATGGAATTGTTCGTGGAGAAAATGTGTGGGAATGGGTGAAAATTATGGTGCTTTTGAATGCTAGTTTTGAGATTATTTTGTTTTTGGGGACTTTCGAAAAGAAAGAAGAATGTTAAAATTATTTTAATTGTAAGCTTAACAACAGTAGCACATGAATCAGTAGCCTTAAAATATTGATTTATGTAAAAAAATGTAATATTTTCATTTTAGCAAGAAGCAAAATAGAATTTGTTCTGAGTTTTAAGGCATAAAAACCGTGGAATGCAGCAGGAAAGTGAGGTAGTCTTTAGTAAATTAGTATTTGGGAGCTTTATAGATTACTTTTCTGCATAAATTAGAGAACATATGACCTATACCATGCTATAAGCAGTAAGGATACACCAAAACATTTAATTGGCTTGAATGAAGAAAACAGCGACCTATATCAAGAAATTGAAAACAACAAAAAAAAATTGCTGACTAATGGCTTGTCTTTCGTATAAATGTTAGTTATATGAAGAACATAATCATGAAGAGCATGCTGATTTTAAGTACACCATAACAAACATAATACAAAACTAGATTTAAACCCATGTATTATGCGATTGATTAATAAATTTTAGACTTTATTTAGGTAGAGTATATTTCAATTTTAATGTATTACATATCATTAAAAAATAATATAAACAATCTAGTAAATCTTTCAAAAAGAAAGCAAGGAATTCAAGTATTGAACCGCCCTGGGATAGAACAATCAAAATCCTGATGTGGTAAGAAAGGATTAACTTAGTTGTCAATGTCATACTTGTAAACCACTCTCCGACAAAACAATCAAAATGGTGATGTGGCAAGAAAGTGTTAGCTTAGTTGTTAATGACATAGTTCATGCTACAGGATTTATATATAATAAATATATGTGCCTTCTAGTCTTACCCTTCTATACCCCGTCGTCATTGCTTGAAGTCATGTTTGGCAAAAAGAGATGGAATAACAATTTTGAGTTTGTGACTTACAGAACCTACCAGAATGAGAAGATTTACCTACTTGAAAACCATTAAGTTCCTAAACATACATAACGTTAAGTTTTCTACAAATCTTGACATAAAATTTGTCATAGACTAAGATGGTTACACCTGCTTTCATTTCATTTCATTTCAGATAGAAATAGCAAAGGCCAAATCCTTCGCAGCTGCGTTAAGATATTCAATAGACAATCCATTTGAAAGCCGGGTGTGAGCTTCCCATGTCAAGCATTTTTCTATGTCAGCTCGCCAGTCAATGACATCCAAATTGAAGTACCGATTATGGATGCCATTCTTTTGCAGTGGCTTAGGACTCGATCTAATTGAACTAGAGTGTAAAATGTCACGAAGAACCGAAGGGCTCAGAGCACGGACAAGTGCACTTGGATGAGAAAGGCATCTGATTGTAGCTGGTAGGCGACACTGCATGTGTATATGCACAAGGATATTGGTCATCAATTCTATTTTAACTACAGAACATGCACACGAGTTACTCCTGTTTCACAACTTGAATTTCTTTTGTCAAATAGAGCAGTTTTGGCACGAAGACAGTGCTTATAGGCTAGGAAGCATAAATATACAACGCGGGATACAGATACCATACCATATGGACATGGGAATACAGCAAATTTTAAAAATTATAGGACATGACACAATATAATATATATTAAAATTATAGGACATGACACAATATAATATATAAAATTGATCCAATTATTGTGATATTCTAATCAATATTGGTATAAAAGTTTAAAAAATAAAAGTATTAAATTATAAAAATGCTATTAAAAGTATTTGTAATGTCCATGTAGTATCCGACATGAATACATATCCGCACGGTTATGACATGACATGGCTACTATTTAAAAGTGTTCGTGCTTCTTAGCTTATAGGCGGCACAATCGGTTAAAAATTTAGGATAACAATAAAATAATTTCAGCAAGGGCTTTGTTGTCCTTTTTGTTATTATTTGCTGTATAGTTTTTGATTGGTTGTGATAACATATAGTGTGTCCATGAAAAATTATTTTCAAATATGCAGTTGGAATTAAAAATCAGATTTCGAAGGTCAACTAAAAATTTTTCATTCAGTATAGGCCCAGTCAAATTAGAAGTTCAAATGAGGGAAGTTTGTTTACCTTTAACAAGTTAGAAAGGCCATCTGCCACTGCGAGTCCAGATTCTCCCAACTCTATCACTGGCTGAATCGCTTTAGCTGTTGCTTCCAATAGCTGGCCAGTTTTACCAAAACTTGAAATATGAATATCAGAAAAGCTTAAGGATAAACCAGAAAACATACAAAATACAATGTCCTCCCTTACAATACAGTCATTGCTCTATGTTTTATAACTGAGACTTGATTTATGGCAGTGGCAATTTCTTTAGGTTACTAGTCTGGAAATTTGGAATTAAAAGGCTACAAAAAGAAGTACCTGCTCCAAACTCTATAATTTCTCATTAAGATATGAAGACGGAACAAGGATTGATGAATAGATATGTGGGTGGGTGTGTATCTCTGTGTACCAAAGAATACTGACAAACATTTATCTCAAAAAAAATCATTTGATATGCTTATATCTTCTTCAAAGAGAATTAAATATACAAAGTTCAAGGAGTATTAAAGAGATTAAATAACATGTACATAAATTTTAAAAGAAACACTCGTGTCTTTTATTTTGAATAAATCTTTATTGCCATGTGGTCATGAATTGAAGACAGGTTTCTGGTTGAAAGACATTGAAACTTTGAAAGTGCACAAAGAAGCTAATGTTTGAACATGTTACCTTCAGCTGTGGTAAAGTGCAAGCTTCTCCATCCACCAGCATTCCGTCTGTGGCTCGTAGTAGTAAATCTGATGCACTTGCCACAATTACTAATGATTCTAAACTATCATGATTCCTCATTAGTTCAATTATCAATTTTACAATCCGCTGATTGATTGTCCACATCTTCTGACCTAGATTTTCATCTTTGGCAATCCATGGCTGCAATTCCTTCTCGGCCTGACAAACAACAAGTCCAGGGATGTAAAATGTCTAAAAAAATTCTCAAACAAGGAAGCTGATTTGGAACACTGGTTAGATGAGCTCTTCTGCATCAGATATTTAAACTTTCTATACATCAAAAGCTATGTCCCATGGGTATTAGATATGGTAATTCAAAATTATTGTAGTCTATCCCAAAAATGCTAACAATCCTGGCCAAACAAAACAGGTGTTCTAGTCCATATCCAGAGTCATTATTTATGCAATCATTTCATAAAAAGACAAAAATAGACCTGAAGAACAACTGCCGTAGCTGCTTTCATAGGTGATGCAGATACAACCTTGCATAATGCATCAATAACCTACATCACATTAAATCACATAATGATTAATAAGGAACCTTTTCCGTGGAAAATAGGAATATAATTGTGGTACTTTAATCCACACAAACATATGACACACACATACATACTTATATTTTTGAAAAAAATGCATTTGAGGAAAATAGTGAGTTTTGTGCTGCACACTAATGTCTTATTTATAGTATATAATCAGTACAACCAATCAAGGAGTTTATCACTAGTTGATTTTTTCAGCAGTCAACTATGTATTTACACCCGTGCTAAATCTGACAAGAAAAATAATTAGCTTTTCATTTTCAAGTATCTTCATTGGAAAACAGTTAGGAGGGTGGAAAACAGTTAGGCAGTTAATAACCAACTAACAGAAATTGGTTATAGGCTGGTAGGGAGTAGAACATTATAAATAGAAAGAGATGAGGGAGAGAAGGGTATGGAAGAAGTTAGTAAGAGAGTAGAGGATTTGAGGAGCTCTTGAATCATCCTCAAGATTGTATTCTGTCCTCTGGTTACATTGACCATAGTGGGTATTAATAAAATTGCCGTATACACAGTTTTGTTCGTACTATTCTTCTCTTCCACCCAGTTGAATCTATCAACTGGCATCAAAGCTGGTTCATCCAGGAGCGGAGGGTTTCATGAAGAAGAGAATGGAGGCCAGAATAGAAGCAATTGAACAGGGACTGCAGGAGTTACAGCAGCGCATGGATATGGAAGTGGAACAGAGAGCACAAGATGATCTCCTGTGATGACTCGGCAGTGAGTCACTCTGTTAGCTATATATGGCTGCACTCTTGTATTCTAAAAATTAATGAATCATTTCACATTTTCATCACTCTTCTCTCACAATTCTCTCTCTCTGATTCTTGGTTTCTAATATAGAGGCAGTATTGCAATACTCTTATGAATTCAAATTATCATTAGTCTCTATTTTCACCAGTAGCTCCGAGAACTTAATGTCTATGATTAACAAGAACTTGTGTTATAGATTAAAAACATGCATAATTCTAGCTTGAGAAGAAAAGAGGATAAAAAATTTGTTCAGCATTAAAAAAGGCAAAGAGGATAATAGTTGTAGAAGTATAATATATGTAAAGTACCTGTCTCCACCCCTGTTGAGCAGAAGTGCTTTCTGCACAAGGTTGGGTCTCAGGAGATGCAATCAACTTCTGCCATAGTAGTGATACTACAGAGAAACATAACTCTTGCTTCTCTGCAAGCCTGGATCTCAGAAAAATTTGGGCACTGGAATTGAATCCTATATGCCTGTCCATAGTTAGGAAATTGGCTAGATCAGAAGCATCGAATGGGAGACTTGTGGCACCTTTTCCAAAGGTAGATCCTGATGCTTCATTTGAATATGAAGTTCTCCCACATTTTTGACTGAGCTCTAACAGGGTTGAATCCTCAGAAGTTGAAATAGATGTCTGCCCAGGGTCAAGGCAGCTATTATTTTCACACTGATTTTTTCTTTTACTACTACCACTGGGGTCTTTACAATTAGGGGTATGAATTAAGGTTGCTCCCAATGGCTCTGCCTTGTTAACTATGGATGCAACAACTTTGCTGTGAATATCTATGAGATTGTACAATGAGGAAGCCCTAGAGTGAATTTCATCGTCCCATTTGCAACACATCAAAACAGACAGAGCACGCATGCAAGCTTTTGACCATCTAAATAGTTCAGAAATATGTGCAGCAACCATAGCTGCTGCAACTATTTCATTTGAACTGTAACTCCATGAGGTACCAACAGAAGATGGTTTCAATGAAAATAGTGCCTCCAAAATTGCTAAAATTCTGTGAGTACGGCATATTGCTGAATCTACACCATTCTGCAACTCATGGGAAGATCCATCTATTTTGCCAGGCTTGGCTATATTTTGTGCATTGTTGGGGACTGAGTGATTGTCTCCTCGTGAAACCATAGGGAACAACTGAAGCTCACAGGCAAGAGCACAAACAGTAGCCAGAACACAAGAATCAAATGCTGCTACAGGACCTTGCTTCTTCATTTTCCTATTTTTCTTTTCTTTCTGGCTTTCAGATACTGCTTGGAAATCCTCAATAATTTCCTCTACCAAATAATTATCTTCACCTCTTGGTTTCTTGCTTCCATTGAATTGGACCTCATGACTAACACAAACAGTTAAGACAACAAATAGTAGGCGTGAAGCAAGCTCAACAGATGCACATGATTCTAAGAAAAGTGAATGCACCATGGTACGAAGTTCTGCCACAGCAAGGTTTTTGGAGGCAGACCCCACACTATAGTATCTTGCTTTTCGTTTTGTATCACTAATGGACTCAGCTGGAAATGTCCTCCGAAGAATAGCTTCTACTGTAGCAACAAATATTTTCATGAGACAAGCTTCAGATGGACTTCCACGAGGAAGATATTCCAAAACCTTGAGTAGGGGTATGTACAAATTCCATGAGAGTATGGGAGGTTGAAGTGGTGTTGCAACCACAATTTCTGGTAGATCAACAGCTGAGGAATTTAAAGGAATCAAACCATAAGCAGCTTCCCAAATGGTACAAATTCTCCACTCAACCTCTGGACCATGAGCACAAAGCATTGAGGCAATGCCTTGGGCTGTAGCATCAATAGTGGCTTCAGCTGTAGCAGCTTCAATCTGACCAACAAATATATATTATAGATCTTCAGCATCCATAAAGAATCAGCTCTACAGTACACCATACAAAATGAGAAAAAGAAAATAAGGTTACTTGCAAAGAGTAACAGAACCTGTTTTCTGTTAGAAGAAATATAGCCACCCAAAGGTTCATGTTGAACTTCAACTCCATCAACTTGCCTTAATGGAGGGAAAAGTAAAGCAGGCTGAGAAAGTATCCGGAAAAGCAATGCAGCTGCAGCATCAGCAGCTACACCAGATCTCATGGACATTGCAGTCCCCATGGCACACAAGAAATGAAAATGCATCCAATTTCTAGGAAGCTGTACCAACATTTAGAGAGAAGGTAAAAAAAAAAAAACACAACTGAATCAGTCAACTGGGTTCAAGATTTCACAAAGTTTCTGCAGATGAAAACATCAAAATGCACACTAGTATGCCATCACCACTGCATATATATATATATATATATATATATATATATTGTATACTGCATTTATTCAGAGGCTACAAAAAAATGAAAAATTAAAGCATATTACCTACAACCGGTTGGTTTTGCCTCATCATTTTTTTAAATTTGTGCACTTATCTGCCTTTTCCCATCCACGTGGCACAATCTACATGTACAATCCATGTGGCTTGCACCAATCACAAAGGCACATGCCACTCAGCCTAAAACTTAGTTATTTGCTACTACAGGCACATGCCACTCAGAATGCACACCATCAAATTTTCCTCGTTTCTCTCACTATGGAACAACAAAATATAATGGTGTCACTCAATTCATGTAGTCAACCCAACCTACTTAGAAAAAGCTTTTATTGTTGTTGTTCTCTACTTTCAGCTTATTCTTGTTATAACACTAACTCAGAAGTGCTTGATTAAAGCTGTAATGATGAAATCTTTTGAATACTCATCATTCACCAAAGCTATCATCACAAAATATTGTCTTGTGTATAGGGATCAGGATCATGTTAACAAGTGCCCCAAGGACACTAATTAAGGAGCATTTAATACACCCTATTAAACACTCCTAATCATTTAAACAAAACAAGTATTAAATGACTTTTGTGTATTTGATATAATAAATGCTTTATTTTTCAATAATACTTTCTACTTCTGATTTCTTAACAAGTGTCATGGTTAGATTTTGCGTAAAGATTGTACAGCTTACCCTTATTCCACAAGCATAATCTTCAGCAGCTCGAAGAAGCTCTACAAGCTGCACAGCAGCATCAAGTGCATCCGGAGCCCACGACGGGGGTGCTTCTAAAAGTCCAAGAAGAAGTCTTTGAGTTGCACTTGGAGTTGCAATGGCATAATATCTAGTTAATTTAGGTATATAAATTTACTCAGGACAATGCGTTCCAGGAACAACAAAATAACTAGAAAGATATTGATTTCAGAATAACCTGTGAAATAAACGTGCATATGGTTCTAGAGCTGGTAATCCAGCAACAAGATGCTCATCCAAAGCTGTTGTTGGAGGAGGAAGTAGTAGTGCAGGGACAGCAGCTGCTGTTAAAGTAGCAGTCTCATAACGAGCAACTTCATCATCACAAACACTTAATATAACACCAGCACCATTAGCAACTGCCCATCTTGGGGTTGACGGCATGAGCTGAGGATGCTTCCCAGAACCACATGCAGAAACTAAGGAAAAACAAATTCAATTTAGAAAAGATTCTTTTTAGTTATAAATCTTGTCTTTACATAATCAAAATCATCAATGCCTTTTTATACTTCCATTCAATGGAAAATTGAAAATAAAGGAATCAAATTGCTACATGTGTACTCTTTGAATTTAGGCTTAAGGCCTAACTCAACCTCACAAAACCGGCTTGTAAGGTGAGGATTGACCAAGCCTAATAACGATTACATTGGCCATATTTGTAGTTGACGTGAGATCTCAACACACACCCAAGATTGGACATCTGGAGAGCAGACAAATGCAGTTGGCCCAATAATAATACCCCCTCCAACCTAGGAATAATAGACATCTAGAGTGTAGACAAATACAGGGTGGTCCAATAATGAATTTAGGATAGACTCTGATACTATCTTAGACTTTGGGCTTGGGCCTAACTCAACCCCAAAAGTTTGCTCATGGGGTGAGGGTTGCACACCACTTATATAGACTATTTTGGCTATATCATTACTCAATATGGGATCTCCAATATGTACCAAGTATGTCCAAATAATGTTTTCACTTAAATAACACTGGAGAATTTTGATAGAGACTTAGATATTATGGAATGCCTAAGTCTCACATCGAGTAATATGGGATGCTCAGCTCGGTGGAGTATTTAAGTGCTTGGTTCTCCCCCCTTAACAACTAGCTTTTAAGGGAGGGTTGCCCAAGTGCTTGGGGGCTTATCAGATTTATGTTAAGAATTACAAAAGGTAGGAAGAAATGGAAAACTCCGAAGTATTCAAATATCACATTAACAGTACAAAGTCAGAAAACTTGACTTCGATTATGTAAGGGTAACCTACCAATCATAGGTGGCTTCAGTTCTCCTGCAGCATATTTACCCATAACACCACTGCACCTGTTAATGCATGACAATTTCCATCAACTTAAGCAAAAGTTTACTTGGAGCCCAACAGAAAACAAGATAACTAAACCATTTGATTCAACCATATTGATATAATCAAACACTCTATACTACAATTGCAAGAGAATCAAAACAAAAGAATTAGAGACTAAAATCACAATGCGAATGTTGCTCCAATATATTCTATTGACAAAAAAATATGATATTGCTGACCATTCTATACTCCATTCTAGGTTAACCCTTTGAAACACCAACAAACCATAGTTCAAAACTGAACAAAACCATGAATGGTGGTTTACTTTGGTTTCCAAAACTTGTCTCAATAGTTACAATTGGGTTTGAGGTTGAACCTTGAACAGCCATGAAAAACCCTAGAGCTTGCAGGCAGAGCTAAAATGTACATAACTAATATATCATCTATCTGAATTGAAAGAAGAAGCAAACCATATGTGACTTTCAGACTTTGTAGGTGTAACGAAAAATACTCACCACCGAAAATAGTCACTTCTAATGCCTAGGGGTGCAGCCAGTAATATATCAGTAATCCAAGGGGACAAGGGTCTTATAGGTTTCTTCTCCTGCTGCATCAAAGAATTATGGCTAGACTCCCCATCTACAGAATCATTAGTAGTTGCATGGCTTCCGCCACTGCTTTCTTCTGCTTCACAATATTGTCTTTCCATTTTGTATATGGGGCGATTGTAATGAGTTAAAATACGCAGAATTTCACCACATGCCAGAGCCCATTGTTCTGAATATTCATTCTGTAAAATTACAGAATAAAAAAGTTGGCAGGGAACATCTTTGCAGATACTGAAGCTGAATAAATGATATACTTAAATCAATTAGAAACTAAAAGTCATAACGATTTAAGTAAAATTTGTGTTTGCATTTCACAAACTAGAAACTTATTTTTCTATGAATTTGAATTATGAACAAAGAAAATCAAAATATAAGCCAAGGGATTATACCTCATTTTTTGGGCAGACTAAAGAAATGAAAGAAGCAAATGGAGGACTAGTCTTATCATAGACCAGCGTACCATCAATAATACATGAAATGATTGGAAGCACAACTGCATGCCCATGCTCTGGATGATGAAGAACAAGTACCGCTGGAAGTATATGTGAATGAATAAATAAGTTATTTAGGCAATAAATAGTCATAAATTATTGTTGAGTAAATCATTATTGAAACTAATACTAAGTAAAGCATAAATACCCAAAACTTCATCAAAGAGGAGCATTTCTTTAGATGGATAACGGTTGCGGATCAACTGTCAAAGCAACACAGACCAGTAAGTACGTTTGATACAAACTCCTGGATTTCATAAGTCAAAGCACAATTTTTTGATTGAATCTATGAAAATAATTTGGATGTATTTCTATTTCCACTTTTTGAGTTTATCTGTAAATATAGTTGCAATTGTCATACCTCAGCAATATCGTCAGGAAATTGTTCTGATGTAAATTGACCAATGTATTCAACATATGCAGCAATTTGATCCTGTTAAAAATTGGAAATATATGTCATAACAATCAAGTAAATGGAAAAACAACAATGTGTAACATAAAAGTGCTTGCATGTTGGTTTGGAAACATACATTTTCAGTTACAAAAGACTAAAATGCTGCTGCTTTCTGACTAGTATGATATATAAAGACTGAATTGGAAAAAGCTATCACACATTCAGTATTCATCATGTTAAGGAATAGAGAATTGGGACAACTTGTTAGGAGTAGTGCTAAAGGCAACCAAAAATCCTTAAATGAAAGCAATCTGTTGGCATTATATATGGAAGTTTTTATTCTTATTCTCCTGTAAACAAAACACAATATGAGCTGTTCTTTCTTGAGCAGTCTTAAAGCATTGTCCAATTCAACAACTCAGTTTGAAAAAAGCCTTTCTACAAGGATATTTAATAGAGCAAGTCTTTTTTAAGGCTTAAGTGATCGCTCCAAACCTGATTTTGCAAGTAGTCTCAATAAAGCCATTTATGGTCTTAAACAAGCTCCTAGAGCTTGGTCCCGAAGGTTTGCTCTATTCCTTTTGTTTTATTTTAGAAAAAAGGGAAAATTATAAAAAGGAACAGAAAGCATATTTCAATATTCAAATGTTGTCACATTATTATTATATGGCTACATTACATTTTTCGTCCCCCTATAATTCTCAATCTGTGATTTTGATCTCCTTAATTTTAATTCAGCAATTTTAGTCCTCCAAATTTTAGAAATCCTCAATTTTAGATCTCTTATTTTTAATTCTGTGATTTTAGTCCCCAAATTTTAAAAATTTACAATTTTAGTCTAATAGTTAAATGTCCATTCATTAACCGCTAATGTCTCAACATTGATTATGATGTGACATTAGTCTTTTAAATATTATCTGCCACGTATTCAATCAAATGTCATGTCATAGTATTTTATTGTAATCTTTTAATTATCAAACGTGACATTTTATTGTAATCTTTCAATGAATCAAATTAAAATAAAAATAATATTTAATTTGATTTAAATTTGAAAATAATAGTATAATTAAAACAATAATATTTTAGAAACAATAGAATTTGTTAGAACTTAAAATAAAATAGAATTTAATTTGAACTTGCAAATAATAACATATTCATAATAACAATAATTAATATAAGATTTAAATATGTTTTAGGTTCCTATAAGATACCACTTTTTTGGTTTTCGTCCTTGTAAAATTTTTTTTTTAAATGGTTCTTGTAAAATTTTTTTTTTTTTATTTTGGTCCTTCTTGTTTTGTTTTAGTCCTTGTAATATATCTATTTTTTCATTTGAGTCCCTATAATATATTATTCGTTTTGAATTAATCCCTTAAAAAAAAAATCGGAACTAAAAGCAAATTATTTACATATTATAAGAACAAAAACAAAAAAGTGAATATTTTAAAAAGACTAAAGCAAAATAATAAGGACCACAATAAAAAAAAAATTACAAGGACCATTTAAAAAAATAATTTTATGAAGACCAAAACAAAAAAACAGTATATTATAAAGACCAAAAGTATATTTAAGCCTTATATAATTCAATTTAAATTAAAAGACAATAATAATTGTTATAATTTAAAAAAATATAATTTCTTTTAAATTTGAAGTTAATAACATATTTATAATAATAATAATAATTTAAATTTAAAAATCTTTAAAAAAAAAACTCACCGATTGTGAAATTTGACATTTCGAAGTAGATAGGCTTTGATATTATATTAGAAATAAATTGAGCCTAACTGAACCTCAAAAATTAACTCTAAAGGGAGAAGATTGTCAAGTATTATAAGGATTATTTCGGTCATATTCATAACTCATGTGGGACATCTTAACAATAATAAAAACTAAAAAGCACCCCACTGACATTTTTAAGCCTCATGAAAAAATAATATCTGCTACTTTCCTCAAAGATTATTCACGAAGTGTTTTCCTTCCAGCCAAAAGGGCTTAAAATCTCCTTCCTTTCTTCTACATTAACTGGTCAAGTTCTATAAGCTTAATATGAAGCATTGAAATATTATATACAGTAATAGTAGCAGTAGTAATAAATTATTATTATTATTATTATTATTATTGTTGACTGATATATGATGCACTGGAGTTACAATTATTATTATTATTATTGACTGATATATGATGCACTGGAGTTACAATTTATATCAGAGACCACTCAGGTTAAAATATTTATTATTAGCATTATTTGTAATAAGATGGTACCTTTCTTTGTTGATCATCTGGTGGGGGAGGCCAGAACAATGAGGAAAACTGAAGACGGTCAATCCACCTTTCACCGGAAGCAGCCATTGAAGCAGAAATTTACTTTCACCTCCAACCTTCAAGATATTCCTTTCAGCTTCTGATATCAAAACCAACAACCCAAATCCAGCCAAAACCGGCTACCAATCAAGAATTAAAATATCGTAATTCAACATTCCCTGTTTAGCATGCCCACGTGTTTTCATCTTAGTGTCCATCAACATGAATTGGTATACCAAAATTCAATTTTCAGCAAATACAAACAATTAGCATTAAAAAAAATGTCCTATGAAATGACAAATTAATGCATCTATCAGAAAATTGTAGTTATTCACTACAGTAGGTTGCCCTATGATGCTTAAATCCTAACACTTAAAAATGTTGAAAGTGAAGGTGATTTCTAAGTTTCTTTCCACTACAGAACCAGACGGAAAAAAAAAATCCAAATTGATTGCTTATATAAAGAAAATCAGAGCAGATATAAACACCCAAAAGAATCCTATCAAACAGAGCAAGAATATTTTGGAAAACAAAAAGAAATAATGAGATTGAGATTTTCTCGTAGAAACATTCAATTTTGTTCATGACCAAACAGTTCATCTAATCTTCAAAAACTGGTTTCCATAATATATATATATATATATATATATATATATATATATACACGGGAGCGACTCCTGTGAGAACACTTGCTTATGTGAGAACATGAGAACAATTAATAACAATCCTTAGATCAAAATTAAAAATAATAGACGGTTAATATTAAAATCCTATTAAAAACACCTTTTATAAGATTATCAATGTCGTGGCTACCACAGTCACTACTCCTACCACCATTGTCCCTCCCTCACCGCCACTATCCTTGTCGCCGCCACCATCACCAGTGGCAATGACGATGATGGTGGTGGTAGGGTGACAGTGGTGGCAACAGCGGGGGAGGTGGTGGGGGTGCGGTGACAGTGATGGTGGTAGAAATAGTGACAACAGCAATGGTGTCGACGATAGTGGTAGTAATGGTGAGGTAGGGGAGATGGTGGTAGGGATAGTGATGGTGGTAACAAAGACATTGATGATCTCATAAGAGGTGTTTCTAATAGAGTTTTAATCTCCACCATCTATTATTTTTAATCTTGATCTAAGAGTTGTTATTAGTTGCTCTCGTGTTCTCATATAAGCAAGTGTTCTCACAGGAGTCGCTCCCTATATATATATATGGGTCAGGATCCGTTAACATCAGGTGTCAAAATTAGTCAAATTACACCTTCAATAACTTTTTATAGAATACAAATTTAATTAATCCAACCGTTAAATTGTGTGATGTTATATTCATGATCATGTATATCAAATCTCACACAATTTGGATTTTTCTAGATATGTTATCTAACATTAAATATTTGCATATATTTTAATATCATACTGTACGTTAAAATAAAGTGATGCAATGTACTACTAAATCAATTTGGAATTGTATAAAATTTTATATGCTTAATCCAATTAATAAGAACATCAATTTCAACGGTTGGATTGATTAAATTTGCATTCTACAAAAAGTTATTGAAAGTGTAATTTAATTAACTTTGATACTTGGTGTCAACAGATCCTAACCCTATATATATATATATACATGAAACTAACACCAAAATATCTACTAACAACTCAGATTCACCACAAATTAAAAAAAAAAATTGAATCCACTTCAATAATCAACACAAACACAACAACAAATCTCGAAAACAAGATGTAATCAATAAAAAAATAGTAAATAGTCTACGCGCTAACAGTATAAAGAAATTTTACACCATCCAATTACAAACCATATATGATAAGTTTATTGATTTTTACAATAACTACATTAAAAGTCATATTAATAATAATTTCTAATTAGTTGACAATATAAAAATTTTTACAGTACAGTACATAACCATTAAACTCATAAAAAAAATTTAGCAAATATAACCCCAAAAAGAGTTCTATCAAACATACCAACAAGTCAACAACAAGAGAGAAAAAAAAATGAGATTGAGACTTTCTCGTATAGAAACATTCAACTTCTTCATGACCGAAAAGTTCAACTAAGCTTCATACACAGGTTTCCAGAAAAAATATATACATATATTAAAAATGAAAACCAGCACCAAAATATCGTAATTCAACATTCCCTGTTTAGCATGCCCACATATTTTCACCTTCGTATCCATCAACAAGAATTGGTATACCAAAAATCAAATTTCAGCAAATACAAACAATAAACATTAAAAAAAAAATAAAAGTCCAATGAAATGACAAATCAATGAATCAATCAGAAAATTCTAGTTATTCACTACAGTAGATTGCCCTATGATGCTCAAATCCTTACCATTGAAAATGTTGAAACTGAAGGTGATTTCTTAGTTTCTTTCCACTACAGAACCCAGAAGAACAAAAAAAAAAAAAAATTTTGTAAATAATGAAAATCAGAGCAGATATAAACCCCCAAAAGAATCCTATCAAACAGAGCAAGAAGAGTTTTGGAAAACAAAAAGAAATAATGAGATTAAGATTTTCTCTTAGAAACATTCAATTTTGTTCATGGCCAAACAGTTCATCTAATCTTCCAAGAACAATATATATATATATATATATGAAACTAGCACCAAAATATGTAATAACAATTCAGATTCACCACAGATTAAAAAATCACAAAAAGAAAAAGAAAAGAAAGAAACAATCGAATCCACTTCAGTAATCAACACAAACACCAACAACAAAACTCGAAAACAAGATGTAATCAGGAAAAAAAAATGGAGAACAGAGCAAGAACAGTTTTGGAGGACGGAAGAAAAAGAAAAACAATGAAATTGAGATTTCTCATAGAAACATTTAATTTTCTTCATGACCGAACAAATATCTAATAAAAAATATTAAAAAAGAAAACTAGCACCAAAATATCTAATAACAACTCAGATTCACCACAGATTAAAAAATAAAAAAAAGAAAGAAACAATCAAATCCACTTCAATAATCAACACAATTACACCAACACCGGCAACAAGATTCGAAAACAAGAAGCAATCACAAAAAAGGTAGCAGAAAATTGCATAACAATAATTAAAAATAAAGAAACACTGTGTGTATGTACCTGACGACTTGTATATACGGAACTGATGAAAAATAGAACTCTGATTTAGAAGGGTGCAGCTGCGAGAATGCGAATTTCGTGCTGATTTTTCCTCCTTTTATGCAAATAAAAATAATAATATTTCATGAAAGAAAAGATTTAAAGGCGGTGGTGGTGGGTTATGGTGACAGACACTGAGAAAGAAGAGAAAGGAAGCGAAGGGAAGAGAAGATCTTTGGGAGAGTTTAGAGAAGCTGTGTGCCTGCGTGGCAAGATATTTTCCTCGCTCCTCTTAGCCCAGTGTTTGCCACGTCATGTCAGTATGTACTGTCATACATCTAACCACATTCATGTATGCATGTGATGTATGCATACCCATAGGGCCACGTGGCGGTGATAATTGTTATTTGAATAAGGTTCAGTCGAATCAGTGTAAGAAAGTTTGGTTGAGGAAGAGCATCGCACGTAATTCTCTTTTAATGGTATATTTTAAAATATTTACCAAACAGATTTTATAAATATATTTAAAAATTATTAAGTATGAGACAATAAAAATATAAAAAAATATTTATAAAACATATTAAAAATATAACAAAATTATTTTAACTTATTGAAACAATGAAAACATAGTCAATTTTTATTAACGAAAATTTATTAAAAATTATGCACAAAAATAGAAAATGACGTGTACCATATGTCCCAGTAAGGTTTTTTATTTTTTAAATATTCAAATGATTCTCTCCGATTTAGATTTGTCTTTAATGTTCACATTTACCATTTTTTTTTTCTCACAAGTATTCTCCTTTACAAGCAGAAGGTCTCACGTGAATTTGTCAAGTAGTGTGATGGTCAAAATAAAGTATATAAAAAGGGGATAACTCTAATCTTACAAGCTAATTTTGTGATATTGAACTAGGCCCAAACCCAATATTGTAAAATGGTATCAAACCTTATCTTAGTAATTGTTATTGGACCTATCGAACCACCTACTATCAAACCGTTATTAGACTACACGCAATAGCCAAATTAGAGTATATAAATTAGGAGACAACCTTACCTCACAAATTAGTTTTGTAAGATTAAGTTAGGTCAAACTGTTTGAGGCATGGCCAGTCACTAAATGTGGTTGGCACCTCTTCGAATAGAGATTTGAACTTTAGTTTGTCACATTCATATTCACCATGCATAATTATATGATTTTTTTTATATTTAATATATATTGTCTTATACATTTTTTATTTTTTATACAATATATATATATATATATATATATATATATTAATTTATTTGTCATATATAATTATGTTTATTTATTTTCAAGGTTTGTAATATTTTCTGACAAAGATAAATAGAGAATGAATATACATCAAATTAAAAATAAATATATAAAGATAAAAATATTATATTTTTTATTTATATAAGTTGTTTTTAATTTAGTTCATATACCTTTTCATAACTTCATATTATTTTTAACTGTTTTCACATTAATAAACTGACACCAAAATGTTAAAAACAAACATATTTATGTAAATTAATTCTTTTGTTAAGATTAAATTAAAAATAATCTCCTGGAAAAGGGTGCAGTCAATTGTAACACGAAACTACTGAAACGACCACAGGGTGTTGAGTGGGTAATATTTTATATATTTAGTTGTTCCAATCGGAATAAAATATTACTTTATGGAGCATATGCTGAGGGTGCATTCGTTTGACTTTTTTTAGACTATTTAATATGATAAAAGGAGTTCGAGGGCTTTAGCACTTAGTTTGTGTTTAGAGAGAGAGAAAAAAAATAGAAGGAAAGAAGGTTGGTGGATGAGAAAAGAAGAAAAAAAAAAAAGTAAAAATAAGTGTATTTGGTTTAAAAAAAATCAAGAAAAAATAAAAGAAAAATAAGAAAAAAAAAGATAATCAATTATGTTTTGCAATATAATCAATTATGTTGTAACATAACCTATTATGTTGCAAAACATAACAGATTATGTTTTTTTTTTAAAAACATAATTAACTATGTTTTGCAACATAATCGTTTATGTTACAAAACATAATCGATTATGTTGTACATCCGTGTTCCACTTCTACGTAAATAGACTCTATTTTGTGTGAAAATTTTTATCAGTGGATACTATCTCTTTTTGAAAATATTTTTTTGTAATTTCATTTTACCAAACAACTAACATTTTGTTACTTTTACTTTCTTCATTCCTCTCCGCCCTTCTTTCCCCCTATTTCTGTGATACCAAGGCGTTAGATTTAGTAGGATCATGAAATCATTCAATAAAGATATTTTTTATAAAATTGGCGTTGGTATTTTAAGTTAATAAAAGTAAATTTTATTTCATCTTAAAAATTACTAATACCAATTTTTTGATAGATATTCTTAAAGCATGAATACATAACTAAAATGATAAATAATAATAAGTTTGAGATAGAATTTTAAAAAAATGAATTATATAATCGGGAGGTTGGTTAAGTTGGGTATTATCAATTTTTTCAATTTGATCCTCTTCAGCGAAGAAATGTCTTGCTCGTAAATATTGTGTATCTACTTTACCGTTTCATTACGCTATCAATTTCTAGAAATTTAAGTCGCGACACGAAATACGCTTCACGTGCTTTGTCAATAAAATTTTTGATTCCTCAATACTACCATAGGAACTAATGACCTATAAACATTTGTGGTGACGGTTGATGGTTGACACATACACCTGAGAAACGATTTTTCACCACAAAAGTTTACACGTGTTTAAATTTTACTAAAGTCATTTTAAAGAGATGATTTTTCTTAAGCACAACTCAATGCAAATCAAAACTTACTCTTTAAATCTTATAAAAATAAAAAAAAATATTTTCAAACAATTGAAAATATAAATATAAATACATAAAAATGCCAATACCTTATACCTGCATGCATAAAATAAAACGTGCGTATTTAGATATTTTTTCCAAAGTCGTTCAAAATGTGCAGCGAAAACAGCTTACACTTTTTTTTCTTTTGGGTGCAAAGGAGAAAACAGCTTACACTTACAGAAGTCAGAATAACGTCGTGGAATCCGAACATATTCCGCTACAGTTACACGGGAGGTGAAGAACCAATCATATAGAGACACGTGTGAAATTGGGTGGTTGGGAGGATGAGAAAATACCTGGTGGTAGTAACACGCGCCTCGCAAGATATTTTTCTTGTATTCCAACTAAGTCTACTGGGTCGAATGGGTGCCACGTGGCCCAATCACATGCCAGCATAAGATATTACTCCATGTCCTTTCAGGCATTCCATTTTCTCATCATGCGACATGCTCATGCATCATCCAAGGAGTTATTTTAGTTTATTTTTCATCATATACCTTTATTAATAATTATAAAATTACTTTATTTTTATTTCATTTTCTATTCTAAGAATGTTAAAAAAGAAATAACTTATAAATTCTAAAAAATAAAAATAAAGAAAAAATGTAGGCTTAATTACATTTTATGCCACCTAAATTTTATTATTTTACAAATTTTGTCACTGTGTTTTTTTTCTTTCGCATTTTGTCATTATATTTTTGAAATTTTGTAAATTTTTCCCAATTATCAACTGTTTATTAAATAAAAATTCTCAAAATTAGGTAAAATTCGTAAGATTTCAAAAATAAGGTGACAAAATGCGAAAGAGAAAAACACAGTAGCAAAATATACAAAATGATAAAACTTAAGTGGCACAAAGTATAATTAAGCCAAAAATGTAATACTTTAATAATTATTAATAAAGCATATTAATTATAAATAAAAATAAATAATCAAATATTTCCTTATGCAGCTTTCAGATTTTGTTTGTAATTTAATTACAACATTTAATTTTTTAGGCTTAATTATACTTTTGGTTCTCCAAGTATTAAATAATTTTGGTCTCCCCGATTTACAAAATATTGATGATGGGATTTGAACCCCCATCCCTTTATTCCAACAATGCCACTATTACCACTAAACCAAAATGTTAGTTCTTAATATAAATCAATATTATATATAACTTAAATTTGACAACAAAATTTCTAAATATTTATTACTACTAATTAAGTTATTTATGTTATATGTAACCTAATTTATATTTATTAATACTAATTTATTAATATATAGTAATAATATTATCAATTAATAAATTATAAATTAAATCTTATTAAATATTAGTAAATTAATAAATAGATAAGAATAAAAATATTAAATATTAATATATATATATATATATATATATATATATATAAATTCATAAATATATACTAATAATATTAAAATTATTAATAATTTAATACTAAAATATAAATTAATAAAAGTATAAGTTATTAAAATATCAATCATTATTATTAGTATAAGTTATTAAAGTATCAATATAAATTAATTTATATTTATTAATATTATTTGTATATATTTACTAATTTATATGTATTAATATTTTATATTATTGTATTAAATTAATAAATGTATAAGTTATGAAAGTATCAATCAATATTATTAGTAAAAGTTATTAAAGCATCAATATAAATTAATCTATAATTATTAATATTAAAAAATTAATATTAATTTCAATATTATTATATATTATTAATTTATATTCATTAATATTTAATACTATTATTATATATTTATTAATGTATTAGTATTTAATAAATTTTAATTTATAATTTATTAATATTTAATATTTACATTATATATAATAAAGAATTAATATTAATGAATATAAATTAAGTTACATATAGTACAAATAATTCATTTAAATATGAAAATATTTATTTAATAAATAATTTATTTAGTACAAATAATTTATTTAGTTGTAATAAATATATGTGCAATTTTGAACTTACATTTAAGTTATATATAATATAATTTTCATTTATATGTCAAATTAACACTTTTGCCTAATAATAATGATGGTAGTGTTAAGGTGAGGGGGTGGGGGTTCAAATTCCACCACTAATATTCTGTAAATTTCTTATCTAATTCTCGCATGGCATATTATGTCAGCTACCACATCATTCGTCAGTGCCATCTCAACAAAATTTATTAGTTTTTTAATGAAAGACAAACGAAAGGAGTGAAGTTGCACAATTATAACACTTGAAGGACCAAATTCGCTCAATTAGAAATTTGGGGATTAAAATCATACAATTGCGATACTTGGAGGACCAAATTCGCTCAGTTAGAAGCTGGGAGACCAAAATCATACAATTACAATACTTAAAGGATCAAAAGTACAATTAAGTCAATTTTTTATTAACTTTTTGTTAACATTTAATTACTACACGTAACTATCCGTTTCCCATTTTGAGAGATTGTGAGAAATAAAACTAATATCAATTAAGTATAAATAGATTTGCATGGTCAACAAAGGAAAAAAAAATGCTTAGATTAATCCCACAAAGAGAAAAGATTGCACAATACTTACGGTAGTGTTAGAAATAAAAAAAAAAAAAAAAAAAACCACCAACTTATACTCACTTAAACTATCCGAATGCTTTGAGGGAAATTACTTTTCTAGGTTTTAGTTTTCCAAAAAAAAAAGAACATATAATCTATTTATCTTGAAAATAATTTAAAACACACTTCTAATCATAAAACTATTTTTTCTTGTAAAAGACCACAAATGAGCTTGTTAAGATTTTGATTCATTAAGAATTGGTGTGGTATCTAAGTTGGCAAATCTACGACTATGTTATAAATCCAATACTCATATTGAATGAGAACGTTTGAAAAATTACTCTTCAACCTAAGTATTTTTAAGGGTTTTTCTTAAATGAGAGCATTTTTATAAGTTATTATTACTTTGATTAACTCATATGTCTTATCCTAACCTCATATATTAAGCAAAATTTAATTTTTTAATTTTGTATTCCTTCTAGAAATAATCTTGTATCACAAATCAATTGTTTATTATAAATCCAAAATATAATTTATATATTTAAAAATATTTATTTATTACAAAATTTAATTATAATATAATTTATATATTCAAAAATATTTATTTATTATAAATTTTAGTTATATAAAAATAAACGTCCTCTTTATATATAAATTAGAATAACTATCTTATCTTCAAAATAATAATAATAATAATAATAACTATCTTGAATAGAAGCATTTCTAGGGACCATTCTTCAATGAAAACATTTTTAGTTATTTTTCTTCAACGAGAGTATTTTTAGAGAATTTTCTTAACTTTTTATATCTTTTAATCAATCATTTTCATTTTTATTTCTAAACAAATTTTATTTTTTTAAAAGAAATTATCATTAATTAGAAATAACCTTATATCACAATATAAATTATTTATCATAAATCTAAAATATAATTTAAATGATCAAAAATATTTATTTGTTACAAATTTTAATTACAATATAATTTATATATTCAAAAATATTTATTTATTATAAATTTTAGTTATATTAAATAAAAAAATTTCCTGTCCATTACATGTGCTAAAATTCTAATTTTTGTACATTTTACAAGCTAAAATACTATTAAGTAGTAAATTCATTTATCAAGAATTGATTTTTGTAAGAAATGTAATATTCTATTTATACGATGATAGAGTTATAGATTTAAAGATATTCCTTATACATACACACACACACACACACACACACACACATATATATATATATAGGTGGGGGGAGGAGAGGGATCAAATTACACGGATATAACTTTTACCAACTATTATGCAATTTAATAATTTTTAATTAGATAATGTTTTTACAAAACACACCGTTAGATTGAACGTTTCTTTTACATAGATCATATATACAAAATTTTATATTAATCCAAAACTATTTGATACATTATTTATATAGATCAAAATCGACGTAATATATACTTTTTAAATTATACTAAAATATGAATCATTTGATTATCTTCTTATTAAGCTTTAATTTTGACAAAAATTAACACAAACAATTATGGTAATATAAAGTTTTAATTTAACAGTTGTATTGATAAAATTCACCTTTTACATAAAGTTATTGATGATGTAATAGTTGGTTAAACTTACATTGGTGTAATTTAGAATGGTTATTATGAACGAGAACATTTTTAGAAGTTATTTTTTAATAAAAGTGTTTTTAAGAGTTTTTCCTTCAACAAAAGTATTTTTAAGGATTTTTCTAACCTCATATTTCTTTCAATATTTTTTAAAAAAATTGTCAATAATTAAAAATAAACTTGTATCACAATATAATTTATTTATCATAAATCTAAAGTATAATTTATATATTCAAAAAAATTATTTATTATAAATTTTAATTATATAAATAAACATTTAACTTGTAAATTGCACATGATAAAATACTAATAAATAAGATATTCAAGCTCAATCAATTATAGGGGTAAAATGTAGCAAACTACAAATAAAACTGAAATAATTAAGAATATTGCATAAACCAGATATCAATTAAAAAAAGAAGTCCGACAGACCATTTAAATGTCTGAACTCGTTAATATATATACTTCATACTTTATTTAAAAAAAAGAATACTTCATACTTTTTTTTGGGTGATCATGTTATTGATGCGAAATATCCACCAATTACTGTTAAAAAACTTAGCTAGTCACCTTTAGTGAGATCTCTTTTCTCAACCACTTTTTTTTCATCCATAAGAATCGAACTTGAGACCTTGTTTGGTGAGCCTAAATATGTTTTTGGTCCTCCAAAAATTGATCCATTTTAGTTTTAGTAGTTAGAAAAAAATTTCCTTGAATAAAGTGTCTCAAATATTAAAAATCCTCTAATTAAATTCATGTGCGAAACTTTGTTTAACTTTTCTGTTAAATGATGGTCACATTAGCTTCCAAATAAAATATTTTATTATCTGAAGTACCCAGAGATAATTTTTAATAAAAAATCGTGTAATTACTTTTGCTTTAAGGTTAAAAAAATCTTTGATTTAGGATTAAACATGTAATAATTTTATTCATAAAGTATGTTACTAATTTAACTTGAATATAACAATTGATATGGACAGTCATATCAGTAAACTAATAGTAACTGTGATGTTAATGTGGTCATCATTTAACAGAAAAGTTAAATAGAGTTTAATACAGAGATCTAATTAAAGTATTTTTAATATTTAAAAGATTTTATTCAAGAATTTTTTTTTCTAAAAATTAAAATCAAAACAGGTTAATTTTTGAAGAACCAAAAACAAATTTAACCCTTTTTTCTTTCACTTTCTTCCATACCATTAATTTTTAAGTCTACTTCAAAGCATAATAATAAAATCTCTTATCAAATTAGAACAAGTTAGCAGCGAATTACCAAACGAGCTTAATGGTGGAATATATGTAATGAAAGATTGATTCTATTGACTCTAGAATTTTGACTATGGATTGAGGAGAACAAACAAGGACGCCACGCAATCACATAAAATATACAAGATGCATGGCAATTCTAGCATTTGACATGACGATTTGACATCATGAAAGAACAAAGTAACTCACTGGATTTCACTATAAAATAAAATAATGAAAAAAATTAACAACGATTACATTGTCACGTATTAGGAGCCGTACACCTGTAATGATTAGGTGTTTCGGTGCCTTATTGGGCCCACGCACATCGTCGACATTATTCCGGGTCTGCCAATGACATGTAATTATAAAAGTTTGGACGGCTAATAAAGTTAGACCAATCTTTCTGATGTTTGTGTTTGACTTGATGTCCATTAACAAAGGTCCGAAACCAATCAGTTTTGCTTCTGTTGTGTGTTTTTCAGTTTGCTTTCCTTCTTTAAAAAGAAAATGCATAACTATAAATCTTCCTATAATATCTTTCAACTAACCCTTTCACTTCTTCTTTTTTTTTTTTGATGTCAACCCTTTCACTTTTTTTATATATTAAGTATTGAATGTGTTTTATATTTTTAATATATACATGTTTGACTTCTATCTATTTACTATATAATAATAAAAAAAAGAAGGTTCATATCTAGTCACCTGTCATGTTTTCGTGGAATCATTTGCCGCTTTTTTTTTCGTCTAATAACATACGAGATCGGAGATAGATCGGGAACAAAACAAAGTAACAGTAGCAGGTAAATTTGCATGGCGTTAAATTTTTACAGATAAGACAACTTATATAAATTTTTACAAGGACATTTTTTTTTTTCAAAACGATTTTTGCTAAAAGATATTTTGATAATGCTAATTATAAAATACTAGAGCATTTGATCTGTGCAACGCACAGGATATAATAAATTTCTCTCTCTTTCTCTCTCTTTATATACATTTATATATATAATTTAAGAATAAAATATTCTATAAATATTTTAATAGTGATCTAAAATATACATTTGTTTCATAAAGTAATTTACATAATTATTAAATATAAATAATTGAAAAAATTAATGTCATGTTTGTGTGTCTACTTTTTTTATTTTTTTAATAAGATATTAAGTTTGATATGTTGTAATAATTTTTGTTAATTTACATTGACATGTATATTTAATTTAATTTAATAATTTATTTTTTGTTTAATACATGTTTATTTGTATTTTTTTGTGTTATTTTTAATTTAATGATTTTTTTCTCAATATATGTTTAATAATGTAATAAATTATTTTTTATGCATTGCATGGAGTCCTACTCTAGTAATATAAAGAACTTTGATTGTTATATATGCATATATATAAATATGTTAGAAATATTACTATATATATAAGTGTAAACATACAGAAAAGTCAAAAAAAATATATTATTTACTTACAATTATTATTACACTACTACACGAAATGGATTTTAAAGTAGGAATTTAAATCGGTTAATATCAAACTTGTTTAAAAAAGAAACGCAGTGGCATTTTTGAAATTATAACAAACTTTTTTAAATCGGTTCAAATCCAACCGATTTAAAAAGTCAATTTTAAAAATAAAATAATACTCGCGCCAACTTTTTAAACCGGTTCCACCGGAACTGGTTTTAAAATTTTGACTTTTTAAACCAGTTACAGAAAGAACCAGTTTAAAAAGTCAGTTTTTCTACCAATTCGTGCCCTTCTATTTTTCATTTCCCGCAACCTTTTTCTTCCCCAGTCCCTCCCTTCTAGCTTTCTTCTCCTCCATCTACCCCTTATTTGCTCCATTGAAGCTCTCTTCTTCCCCATCCGCTTCGTCACCGTCGCCGTCGCGCCTGCCGCGTGCTCCTTTACTGTCATTGGAGTGCGAGCTTGGTGCCAAGCTTTGCTTTGGTTGGAGCTAGCTCGCGCCATTGCTACTGGTGGAGGTCTACTGTTGTTGAACGTGCTCCATTACTGAGTTTGGAGGTCCGCAAACTGGTTAGTCATTTTAATTTCATTTGGTTTATAATGTTTATATTGGTTAATTTGGTTCATTATGATTTACATTAGTTTACATTGGTTCATTAATTATGTGAATATGATTGTTTTATTTTTAATATTAATTTGAAATTAATCTTTTATGTTAATTATATTGTTACATGAAATTAATTAATAAAGTTTATATATAGTTGAACATGTTTATTAATATATATAAGAAAAGTGTAATTCTTTATATGTTTATAAATTTATAAATCTTTAAAGAACTAGATAAAATGTTTAAGTTAATTATTAACTTATATAAATATGTGGTAAGAATTTTAAGTATTGAGGATTGTATTACATAAGGTAGAATTAAGTGAAGTTGATTATTTAAGGTAAGTTAGTAATAAGTAATGAAAAAGAATAAAAGTAAGAAGTTAATTTAATTATATGTTGGCAATTAATTAATTGTCACTAAATATGATTTAACAAGTTATATGTTTTAAAATATTTATTTATTATAAATTTTAATTATAATATAGTTTGTATATTTATGAGTATTTATTTATTATAAATTTTAATTATATAAAATAAACATTTATCCTGTGCAATGCACATGCTAAAATACTATTATAATTAATGTAATTATATTTTGTTTTAAACCCAAAGTTCTATAATTAATTGTGTGTTGTTTTTCTATTGAATTTATACATTATGAGCGAGCCTTAGTTTCCCGTTTGAGATTCAATACAATGATTATAGTGGTAATGGTTGTATTGAATCTTGAATTGTCTGGTTGGATAGTTTAGAAAGATCCATTTTTTTATACTTTATTAATACGTAATGGTTAAATCTCATCGTAAATTTGATTAAATTTCGATTTACTCATTTCGTGTTGTGTCTCTGGGTGCATACTTGATTGCAGTGAACTTGATGTCACCACTTTCATTTCGTGTACTTGGAGACCAATGCGAAATACTGTTGAAATTTTGTCAAATTTAAGATGAGACTAAACCAATACGTATTAATCTAGTTAAAAAAATTGACTTTCTAAATGGGATAGGACCACACCTTGTATTAAAAAACTGAGATTTACATGCATTAAGATATGGTTTGTGGATCACAGAAGGAAGTTATGGATCGTAGTTGGATTAATTTTAGACGCCCAACTGATAAGTATCAAAATGGAGTAGAAAAGTTTATCCAATTCGCTGAAAGAAATCTTCCTGATAGTGGTGGGTTCTTTTATTGTCCTTGTGTTAATTGTCTGAATGAGAGACGATTGCAACTTGAGCAAATACGGGAGCATCTCCTTTGTGATGGCTTTTGCAAGAGTTATACAACATGGACATGGCATAGTGAATTGTTAGACATGCCAAGTATGTCTCAAACGGATCAATTTGATGTACCTATGGATGATCGACTAGAGGACATGATCTGTGATATTGGAACAGAGTCTTTTCAGCGAGCTCAAGTGGACGACACTTTGTGCAGTGATGCGGATAAGCTTCTATATCCAGGGTGCACTAAATTCACACGGTTGTCAGCGGTGTTAAGATTAGTGAATGTCAAGGCAAGAAATGGGTGGAGTGATAAGAGTTTCACTGAATTGCTTCAATTGTTGAATGAAATGCTTCCAGAAGGTAACACATTACCAAGACATAACTATGAGGCAAAGAAGGTGTTGTGTCCGATGAGATTGGAATACAAGAAAATACATGCGTGTCCTAATGATTGCATATTGTACAGAGAAGAGTTTGAAGAGTTACACAAGTGTCAGAGTTGTGGGGTATCACAGTATAAAGTGAAGGGTGATGATATTGATGAGAGCACAAAGGAGGGTCCTTTTGCTAAGGTATTATGGTATCTTCCAATAATTCCAAGGTTTAAGCAATTATTTGCCAATGTAGATGACGCGAAGAACCTTACGTGGCATATAGATGAGAGAAAATGTGATGGACAGCTTCGTCATCCTGCAGATTCTCCGCAATGGAAGAAAATTGATCGTTTGTTTCTAACTTTTGGGACTGAGGCAAGAAACCTTAGGCTAGGACTTGCTATGGATGGAATGAATCCTTATGGGAACTTATCCAGTAAACATAGTTCATGGCCTGTTCTTATAATTATATATAATTTGCCTCCTTGGTTGTGCATGAGCAAAAATATTTTATGCTATCTATGATGATTGCGAGCCCAAGATAGCCAGGAAATGACATAGATGTCTATGTACGTCCCTTGATTGAAGATTTGAGAATGCTGTGGGATGAAGGTGTTCGTGTGTATGACGGTTATCGTCGTGAAAATTTCATGTTGCGTGCAATGTTGTTCTGTACCATCAATGACTTTCCAGTATATGGGAACTTGAGTGGATATAGTGTTAAGGGGCATAACGCTTGTCCTATCTATGAGGAAGACACATGCTACGTACAACTAAAACATGGAAAGAAAACAGTTTACACTGGGCATAGAAAATTTCTCAGGCCTAATCACCCATATCATAGACTTAAAAAAGCCTTCAATGGATGTTAGGAGGATGGTATTGCACCACACATTTTAACTAGTGAGCAAGTTTATGAACGGGTGAAGGACATCAACGTCCAATTTGGAAAGATCAATAAGAGAGTTACTGAAAAAACCTTGTGGAAAAAGAGGTCGATATTCTTTGATCTTTTATACTGGTCCGATCTAGACGTTAGACATTGTGTAGATGTTATGCATGTTGAGAAAAATGTGTGTGACAGTGTAATTGGCACTCTTTTGAACATTAAAGGCAAGACGAAGGATGGTTTGAATGCTTGTCAAGATCTGGTTGAGATGGGTATACGCCTCCAATTAGGTTCACAGTCAGTGGGTAAACGAATATATTTGCCTCTAGCATGTCATACATTGTCAAGAGAAGAGAAAACAAGTTTCTGTTCTATAGGGAGTCAAGGTGCCACAAGGATACTATTCAAATATCAAGAGCCTTGTGTCACTAAAAGATCTCAAATTAGTTGGGTTAAAGTCGCATGATTGCCATGTTTTGATGCAGCAACTCCTACCAGTGGCTATTCGTGACATATTGCCTAAAAAAGTTAGAAAGACCATTACGCGATTATGCCTATTCTTTAATGCCATATGTAGCAAAGTCATTAATCCTATGAAGTTGGATGAGTTGGAAAATGAAGCTACTATTATATTGTGCCAATTAGAGATATATTTTCCTCCTTCATTTTTTGACATCATGATTCACTTAATCGTGCATCTAGTGAGAGAGAATATAATTTGTGGTCCGGTTTATTTAAGGTGGATGTATCTTGTTGAACAATATATGAAGATCCTGAAAAGGTATAGTAAGAATCCATACTGTCCAGAAGCATCTATTGTTGAGAGGTACATTGCTAACAAAGCCATTGAGTTTTGTACAAAATACTTGTCATAAGCTAAACCTGTAGGGCTTCCAACATCTCGTCATGAGGGAAGATTTTCTAGTAAGGATACTCGAGGTGTAAACGTTAAACAAATGAGCCGAGAGGAAGTTCTGCAAGCACATTTCTACATATTGAATAACACTGATGAAGTTGAACCTTATTTTTCTGCTCACAAAAACATTGTCAAGAAAAATAATCCTAGAATGCTGGAGAAATGGCAATTGACTGAGCATAACAAAACATTCTTAAACTGGTTTACAGAACAAGTTGTGAATGATGATAATGCTTCTGAGGCATTAAAATGGCTAGCACATGGACCTAACTTTGATGTCATATGTTGGACTGGATACGATATCAACAACTTCTCCTTCTATACAGAGTCATTGGATGAGAAAAGTACTGTGCAAAACAGCCAGGTTATGGTTATGGTTGAGTCCATGCACTTCTTTAGTTCAAAAGATAAAAACCCTGTTATGGCATCTATGTGTTACTTTGGAGTTATCGAAGACATATGGGAAGTTGACTACACAAAATTCAGAGTACCTGTGTTTAAATGTAAGTGGGTTGACAATAACACCGGGATGCAAACCGATGAGTTAGGGTTCACATTGGTCGATCTTAGCAAGGTAGGTTATAAGGAGGAGCCTTTTATTATGACATATCAAGCAAAACAAATTTTTTATGTTAGCGATCCTTCCAATAAGAGATGGTCAATGGTTCTCTAAGGAAGAAGTGTGCATGCTAGTCATGAAAAAGAAGAGTCAAATTCCGATTTTATTGAGATTCCTTCTTTCTCAACACGAATCTCGACTTTTGTTGATGAAAATGAAGTGGATGATGTACATGCCACACGTGATGATCATCACAAAGAAATATGGGAAAACGTTCATACTTGACAATGTTAATAACTTAATTATGTTTATGTTGTATATTCTTGTTGACATTATATATTTTTTATTATATTATTTAGTTCTTTTTATCGTTATGTTTATCTTTGAAAAATTAAAACTTCTCTAATGACGATACTGACAATTTTTTTCTTTTCCAATCAGGCATGGCTGATTCTTTTGGTAATCCATCTTATGAGTCTACCAGAAAAAAGGGTAGACGAGGTATACGTCTAAAAGAATTGACTCTTAGTCGAGTTGGTGACCATCTGATACCAATTCAATTTGACATGCTTAGTGGGGCACCTAAAGGGGAAAACGCCTACAAAATTCGTTAATTTTGTGGGCGTTCTTGCTCGGAGTAATGTCTCTATCCTTTATGAGGATTGGGACCATGTGGAAGAAAGCATAAAGAACCAAATGTGGCAAACTATCACGGTATTTTATTTCTACAATCTTAAATATATAAATTATATTTAACCATATTATTATCAAACATTAACTATTTAATTTTTTTTATAGTTGACTTATGATGTTCCACATAATGTCATGTTGAGAAAGAAGTTGCTCTCACTTGCGGCTGAGCGTTGGAGGGCATTTAAGACACAGCTCACCACGAGATACATATATGGAAAGTTGAAAGACACTTCTCCTTGTGAGAAGTATGCATTTTTGGATGAGGATACATGGACAAAGTTTGTTGAAAGCCGGGAGGATTCTATCTTCCAGGTTTAGTTGCAATCATATTTTTCTAATCATACAACAATATTTGATTAATTTTTATTCAATTTAATAGTGTCTTATTATACACAGGAGAAGAGAAAAAAAGGACAAGCGATTGCATCCAAGAATGTCCATCCCCACAAATTGTCTCGTGGGGGATATAAGTTGCTTGAACAGAAAATGATGACGAAGAAGGCGAGGCAACGTCAACTGGAAGCCTCAGCATCTGGTTCCACTGCAGATATTGCTCCTCCATCACCACCGCAACGATGGGATAAATGGAAGGTGGCCCACACGCTACAATCGGGTGGATATATATCAGACGAGACATGCGTTGTTGCTGAAAAGATTGTAAGTCATTTTTGATTTCAAATTATAATTGTAACGTCATATGTCATATTTTTTACACATTTCTTGAATTAAATGTTGTAGGACTCACTGGTTGAGCAGACCTCATTAGGAACATTTGTTCCTCATAGACGTAAGGATATATTAACAACGGCTATTAGAAGACCAGAGCAACCTGGTAGGGTGCATGCAGCTGGTCGAGGTGTTGGTATTCATGATTACTACGGACCACCCTCACGTAGTAGGCCCAACTCCGGAATTGTCACCAGGGAAGAGGTGGAGCGAATCAGGCAAGAAATTAGAAATGAGCTTAAGGAACAGTTGAGACGAGAGATTAGAGAAGAGTTAGCATCTTTGGGTCTTTCACAACAAAATACAAATGTCCAAACAGAACAAGTTTATACTCCTGTACGTGTCAGCACAAAGGGCAGCTATGCTGTTGCTGATCCTTTTGGGGAGGAGACTGACACTGATATCCATGAGCAGTGTCAGTTATATGTTGATGGAGAGCCTGTTCGTTTAGTGGCCTTTGGGAGAGTATATAGCTTGGGCCCTACCATACACCATATTACTATTGAGGATGATATGGCGAGGGTGGGAGTTGAACAAATATAGGACGCATATGCTCAAGTTCCTATACCCATCGAGGAGGTTGAAACTGTTGGACAGGCACCTAAACAGTTCATTCAATGGTCGAGACGACTTATAAAGGTCACATCAGTCAAGGTATATTCATAAGTCATCTTAAATATGTTTTTTCTATTACAAATTAAAATAACTTGAATGTATTTTATAACCTTGTTTTGTATTTACTTTTTTTTATAGGAGGTTCAACTATCTAAGAAAGATGTTCCACCCAAAAAATCGAAACCTGAAGTTGATCCAATAACACGCTTGTGGTAAGTGGCATCTAATATGGGGATAAATGTTATCCAAATAGATTGGGAACCGACATTCCTTGGCAGACCTAGTGGTGTAGACCTGTAGATCACCCAGAAGGATGTATTGGAAATTTGTACTGGCAATGACATGTTAAATATCTCAATTTTTCAATTATGGTTGCTGTAAGTTTAATTTTTTTGTTAATCTTTTAAATACGCATCTCAATATTATATTTAACATTCATTTGTATATTTTAGATACATGCATGGTCTTTGTCTCTCAAAGGGTCAGGAGAATGTATATGAATTTATAGACCCATTGCTTATTCAGAAGATAAGAAATAAGGATAAAGATTCTCAGGCCTACGTTTAGAATTGGATGTATAATGGACAAAAATGGTGTTACCTAGCACTATACTTGCATTGGAAAGTATAAGTTATTTCTTACCCAAGTGATTTTAAATGATTTTTGAATCTCATTACATATATTCTTTTTGCAATGGAGCTCGCATTAGCAAATGCTAATTATTTGTCCTAGGGACAATACTGTGGCCTTATTGTGTTCGTTGCATAAGAAGCCTAACAAAGATTTGAAACAACTAATAGAAAGGTAATTCTTTATTTATAATATATTTCATTCATGCTTTATATTGTAATTATGAAACCTATAATATGTCTTGTATATCTATTTTTTAATCAGAGTCATGATTGGATATCAAACATTGGCGGGTAGGCACGTGTCACTACGGAGGAAGCCTAGTTGGTTTTTTCCTTGTGTAAGTAATTTACAACTGCATATTCTATTACAATTTGTAATTGTTTTTACAATCATTTCTAAAAAAATTCTCATATGGTAGGCTAACAAACAAGTAAGGAGCTATGAGTGCAAATATTATGTTATGAAACATATGTTGACCATAGTTTCAGCAGATATTGTGGATTCATGGGATGAGGTAATATAATTTTTTTTAAGTTACAATAATACTTATTATTGTGGTTGACTAATGATTTATCTTATTTTTTTATGTTACAGTTATTCATTGATAGGGAACCATTCCTGCATGAGGACTCGCTAGACATCCATCGACATTAGGCAAATTTTTTTGTTGAAATAAGTAATAGATAGTTTGCTTAGAATGACAATAGAGTGAAAAGAATAGTAGTTTTTATTTCATATGTTCCAAATATGTTACGAAGTTTTGTTGGTTAATAAATGAATTCTGAATTCTGATAAATGAATTCTCTAGTTGTTTCTGTGGTATCTGTCTGTATCAGGTTTTGGTTGTATTTGTGAAAACAATGAAGCTATTTAAAAAAAAAAAGAAACTTTTTAAATCGGTTCTCCCTAGAATCGATTTAAAAAGTCTTTTTACATTGGTTCGTTTTACAGTTTAAAATATCAATTTCTTTTATATCAGTTGTATCTAAATCGGTTGTAAAACTAATTTAAAAAGCTATTTTTAACCGATTTAAAAAGCCCTTTCTGTAGTAGTGTTACTTTGTAATCATCAAATCTTCCATAATTGGAAGACCAAATAATTATTGCATTTAGAGAACAATTTTTATTTCCTTGTAATTTATTGAAAAGTTGTGTAATTTGTCATTATTTTTAGTTAAGCAATAAGAAAGCGGATTGATGAAATAAAAAAATAATAAAGTTGAATAGTTATTTACCTCATAAGAATTTTTCTCAATTATTTGTACTTCTCATCATTCATAAATTCTTGGATATAAATACATATTCTTAGCTTTTCAAATTCAACCTCCTAGAAAATATAAGTCAGATTATTGACAAATTAAAAAAAAACAAAGTAAGAAATAAATAGATATTTTATCACTTGCTTGTTTGTCAAAGTACATGTCAAAATTCTCTTCTAAACTCTTCATATAATTGGAAGATCTCCGTGATAGTTTGCCTTAAATATTTTAGCTAGCAATTAATATTGTTAAAAAAGAAAGCTTTACATAATACGTATACTTATTGCATTTGCAAACTCAATCAACCCTAAATAAATAGCTTTAAATTGTTGCTCCAAAATTTTAGCTTATCACCAACTGCAATAGACACAATGCAAAACCCAAAGCTTAATTCAAATAATAATGTCAAAAAATAAAAAATAAAATACTATGAAAAAATCTACCAAAAGAATCACTATACCAAGGGTAGTACCACAAACTTGATATGGAGATAATGAGCAAGAGGGGGAGAGAGAGAGAAATGTGAAGTGCAAAAGGTTAAATCACAGACTTGCTACAAAAATGATGAAGGAGAGAAAGAATGTAAAGTTCATTAGACATGTGGTGAGACAGAAAAAGACCAATAAATAAAAAATTGGAAAGTGTGTGACTACAATTGAAGGAGTTGTACTTTTTTTAATGTAAATATATTTATTTTCATATGTATAATAATTTGTCAAATCAAATCCTTTTGTATGAAATTTATTTTCACTTTTCATGAAAATCATATTTATGAAAAAGTTGTAACAAACGAACAAATTATCCATCAATAATAATTACTGTAATTAATATAATTATTTATTTTATTAATAAAAAGTAAAACTAATTCAACAACATTTAATAAAAAATAAATTATAGATTATAGATTATAGATTATTATTCTAAATTATTATAGATTATAGATTATAGATTGCAGTTTAATGGACTAAAATTTATTTATTGAAATGATTTCTTATCACGTTTATTTTGGTCCTTGATACTGCAATGAATTTATTGTTCTAAATTAAATCTGTTTTTAACATGGATTATTACCCTAAATAAATAATTTATGAAAATTAATTGTCATGAAATTTATTTTTATAAATAATTTAATTTGAATGCTAAGTATAAATGCAAAGTAAGATTCTATATATTCTTCATTGGCAATTGTTAAGACAAAGGACGAATTAATGACCCTTAAATATTATTTTTTATAATAACAAACAGTTAAAATATGTGTTTTTATGCAATTGTCTGATCACCCCTTATTTGTCATGAACAATCGTCTAATGTTTATAAACTCATATTGTCTTTTATCCTTCGATTAGATAAAATCAGTAACTAACATCTTTCAGACGATGACAAAACTCTAAAAATGATCTGCACATCAATCAGAGTGTAAGCTACCTCGATACTTATAAAGCCTACATACCTACTCTCGAGGAAAGTCAACTTTCAGTGTAAAAGAAGGAATGTGTGTGCGGATGTCAGAACGGGAAAACGGACATGACTCCTGCTACAAGTTTGTGTACAAGAATGGTAAAGATAAGCATACTACTTAATCTTATCAAGTGACAAGTTGGTGAAAGGCATCAAATGTTGCATTTAATGCTCCAACGACTCTCTTCAACAGACGAAGGTTGTCTCCTGCAAAGCACTCACAACATATACTTTTAGAGAAGCCTATATAGAGAAGAAGAGACCTCATGCTCAGGATTAACGAATCAGAATTTCTTTAACACACGAAAAAAAAACTTTGTTCTTGTATACATTGATAGTAATATTCATCTTTTGTTCTTTACTGTACATTCGTCTGTTAAGACATTAAACCTAGTGAGGTAACTCACATTTAACCTTTTTCCCAGATAAATTGGTGGAAGCCTAAAGAGGCTTTGATTGAAAGAATACTTGAGTTTTTGCTTGGAGAGGCAAGTAAAAGACTACTTGGGTTGAGCCTAAAGAGGCTTGTGGAAAGAATAATTGCAACTTAGATAAGTTAGTGGAACTTGGTTGTTGCCAAGAACTGGACGTAGTCTCTAGGGTGAGACGAACCAGTATATCTCCTGTGTGCATTCTAGTTTCGTTTTTCAGCTTTTCTTTTTCCTTCAAAATGTTTTTGAAATACTCTTTTATTTAAATCCTTCAGATGATAAATCTCTAAAGGAAAAGGTTTTGCGAAAATTTGCTATAACACAATTCAACCTCCCCTTCTTGTGTTATCTCTGTGTTTTACAGCAATTTATATTAAAACAATTTTAATTAATATAATTTAATTTGAAAACATATAGATAATCATAATAGAATTCAAATTGGATTGTATTTATGACAATAAGTTAATTATAGTTTCATGGACCTTTATATATTTATGGAAATTTAGAATCATTGTAAAAAATATGAGATTTCTTTCTTAAATTATAACATTTGCACTGCCTACAAATAATGGTCTTTCAAAAAGAAACTAAATAATATGAGATTTCTTTCTTAAATTATAACATTTACACTACCTACCAGTTATATACTTACTAAAAATTTTAAAAAAATTAATATCTTAAATTAATTTATAATAATTATACTTAAAAATTAATTTAAAAATTATACTTAAAAATTTTACACAAATATCAGATACTTGGAAACGTTAATTAATATACTAAAAAATTATGTGATTTTTATTGAGGACAAAATTGGGGTGAATGTAAGTAAAAAATTATTTATTAAGTATATAATTTTTTAAAAAATAAAAAATATTTGTTAGTTTATCTTTGATTTCAGAAATAATTAAGGAAACTATATATATTATTCTCATTAGTTATTACCAAATAATTAAGTCAAAGGACCGATATAATTTGAATTTTAATTAAGATAGTTATTTAAAAGGTATGTATTTACTGGAATTTTCAAATTCAAAATTTAATATAGCTATTTAAAACTCATTAATTTAATAATTATAATGATAATAATTATGGTTTGTAACCGAACTAAATAGTTACAAAACACCATATAATGACACTTGTTATTCAAACCTCTCTGTAAATGACACATGTCATCTAGACCTTGAAAGTTACTCTTGATTTGTCACATGTAATCCGAACCTGTGAGTGAATTCTCAAATTTATTTATAATGATTAATATATTTTATTAAATATTTTTAATTATTTAAAATAAGAGATTTGTTAATGTACATACACTTATTTTTTAGTTAAATTACGTTATTAAGCTACACCGTAAGTATATTTTAAGACACATTGTAGTTATAGCTTCCTAACGTACTCTAATTAGAAAACAAGTATGTGTATGTTAGTAAACCCCACTAGCATTTGCTAACGTACACATACTTATTTTTTAGTTGGAGTATGTTAGCAAGTTACATCGTAGGTATATTTTAAGATATATTGTAGTTATAACTTATTAATGTCTTCCAACCAAAAAATAAGTGTGTACATTAGCAAATCCTTTAAAATAAATATTAAATAATTTTATAGTTTTAATATAGTAAATATTTTAAAAAAAATTAAAGTATCAATCATTATTTACTTTCTTCGGCTAAAAATGCTTCTAACGGCAGAAGTTTTCTTGAAATTAATTTTTTGAATATTGTCCAACGGAAAAACTTTTTTGCCTTTTTATTTAAACTTTAAAATTTATTTAAAGTATAAAATTCCAATAAACACAATTTATATTTTCTAACAGAATGTATTCTTTAAAGTATAAATTACTTTGGATTTCAGACCAGGATGCTTTGGAGAACTTGGTGACAAATTACCATAGGGAGTTATTTCTCAGGAGCAAGGAGTTCTGGATCCTTTTTGTCTCTCGGGTGCTTTCCCTCCTCTGCAGGAGCAGCTTCAGGTTAAGCTTCCTAGGCGGAAGAGGATCCTCTCCAATTAAAAAAACTGGAGAGTGTCCAGTTTTTAATCTCTACCATCAATATTTAATAAATTTAAATAAAAACTATGCATTGAATGGTAGAGATTAAAAACTGGACACTCTCCAGTTGTTTTAACTGGAGAGGATCCGGGTCCGTTTTCAAGTAGCAATGTTTTATCAAAGTCAGTGAGACGTGGTAGACTGGTAGGGCAGTCCTTGACTCGGTCTTGAATTATATAATAATTAGTACTTTAACTTGTGTATTAAATAGCATAAATATTTATTTTATATAAGTTAAATTTATAATAAATAAATATTTTTAAATATATAAATTATATTTTAATTAAAATTCAAAATAAATAATATTTTGAACATATAGATTATATTTTAAATTTATAGTAAACAATTTATTTATGATACATTGTTATTTTTAATCATTGATAATTTCTTTTAAAAAAAATTAAAAATTCAATTTAGAACTAAAGATATTGAAAATGATAGATTTAAAAATATGAGAGGTTAAAAAAATTCTAAAAACACTCTTGTCAAAGAATGATAGTTAAAAACATTTTCGTTGAAGAATAATAGCTAAAAGCGCTCTTATTCAAGATAGTTATTCTAGAGAATTTTTTACACACTTTTTTGAATACATTTTTTATTATTGATTAAAATTTATTAGGAATTACAAAGATTTGTGGGTTTCACTTCTTATTTAATGAATGTCACTCATGATTTTGTAGTTTATAATCAAGAGAAAATATGTTATGCACTTACACTGTCATCTAATCACAAATCACCATGTATGGTTAGTTTGTTGACTTTTACAATAACTACCTTAAAAGTCATACCAACAGTAATTTCTGATTGGTTGATAGTGTAAACCTAACTATTAAACTCTATAATCAATTTTAATCAATAATAAAAACTTGTTAAGAGAAATGTGTTGTTAATAATTTTCTTCATTTTTCATTACATAACTTATTACATTTTTTCATCTTTTCTCTTTACTTTCTTTTTTTTTTCTTTGGTTAAACTATTTATTTAGTCCTTATAATTGTCTTCATTTTCAATTTTAGTTCCTATACGAGAAAATTATAAGTTTTCTTACACATAAAAGTTAAGTTTTGGTTCTTGATGTTAACACGTGAGAAATTTTATTGGCAATATAATACCGTTATAAGAACTTTCTGATAGTGATAAACGATTTACAAAAAAATTATCTAGAGACAAAAACTTACCATTTTTTTTTTCATAGAACGAAACTAAAACTTAAAATAAGAATAAGTATAAGAACTAAATGAATGGTTTAACTTTTTTTTTTTATCTCTCTCTTCTATTTTATAAACACCAAAATGATGTGAGTTCTTTTTCCAAAACTAAAAATAATATCATCATTTTCTCAGTATTTTATTTCCATTATTATCATGTTTATAATCTATAAAAAAAATAAAGACTTAAATTAATTTTTATTCTTATAATATACAGTTACTTTTTTATGCTCTTATTTTTTTATTTTAGTTTGTATTAATTTTTTTCTCATTTTAGTTTTTATATCAGGACTTTTTATTTACACGATGAGGTGATTATATATTAAAGATTAAAAAACAGACAAAATATTATTTAAATAATAAAAATTAAAATGAATTTTTTCCAATATAAAACAACTTTATAATAAAAATTTACAGTTTTATAAAGATTAAACTGGCTCTCGTTTATAGATATTAAAAACTGCCACAGCCCCAGCTTCCTTAGCAGCTCTGGTGCTCCGAGTGGCCCATTCTCCCCTACAAACAATCATGCTCGACGCAGATCAATATAATCATGGATATTACAATGAAGACTAAATACATTGGACTTGTTTTTTTTGGTCACTTTCTTTGTACAGTTTTTCTTATATGAAATTTTCCAGCAATTTCTTGGTTGCACTTTGAGATTTCTGAAATGAAGTGGCTCATGCCCCTGCTTTTATATGGAGACAAAGGTTTGAGCATAATGAGTTTTCAAAATTAAGGACAATGACAACGACTGAATTAGCTAGAGTTTATTATGTGTACGTTTTCCATGACATGTGAAAGGAGAACCTCGTAGCTTTATCTTTATATTAACAAAAGTAAAGTAGTTTAGGCGAAAGATTCTTAGACAATTGAGTATTATTTACTTTTACTTTTGCTCAAAACAAGAATAATTAAGTAATTAAGCAGGGTGTATTGGTTTGAGATTTTAATAGAATATTTTGGTATAAAAAAGTATTATGAATTTTAAAAGATTATGTAGGAATGCAATGATTTATAAGATTTTTTTAAAAGACTTTTATAATTAAGATTTTATAGTTTGAATTTTAATGGATTTATATTATAAGAATTTATAAGATTTGAAGGGACTTTATATATTTATAAGATTTGAAAGGAATTCATAAATTTTTTGGAAAACATTCAAAATTATAATAGTCAATGAAAAAATAACAAAAGAAAAAATAATAAGATTTGGATAAAAAAAAGTAAAACCAATATAATTTTTCTAGCTTTTAATAGCCAAATGATTCTAACTTCATGTCTTACAAATTTTGTCAAGATAAAAACATTTGTTTTCTTAAACACAAAACAAATTATTTCAATAACATCTGAGGCTCCTTTTAATACTTCAATCACATAACAAGTCATAGTTCATAATGCTTACTTAGTATTGAAGAGCTACCGATCCATAAGCACATGTCATTGTTATCTAAACATTAGGGACTTTCCAAGAACAAATAAATAAAGTACTTCATTATGGGAAGGGACAAAAAAAGTTTAAACATCCTAATAATTTATATTGGGATTAGTGTGCAAGTATATGATTGACATTGGTGATGCATAGGATTTTTTATATGTTTTTTACATTGTCTTTCTGGTGATGTACATAATGAATTTGTCCAAACAAGTTGACAAAAGCAAATAGAAAGGTTTTTTTACCTAATTGTAGATAAGGCATACAGGATTAGAAGAAAAAGATGACCAAGTACAGTATCAACGTTCATACCACCTTCAATGAAGAAAGAAGGAATTATGTGTGACGGGAGAAAGAAAAGTCTGGTAATGGTAGAAAAAAAAAAGGACTGAAAAAGTAGGAAAGTCTCAAGGGTTTATGTGGGATTGTTGGATAGGTGTGGTGTTTATATATCTTACTAAAAAATCACACAAAATCTACCTTACAAAATAATCCATCAAAATTTGTATGTTTTTAAATACCAAAATACTTTTTATAAGTCATAAAAAATCTCAATTGAATACCATTAGATTTTGTTACCCTCTTAAAAAAATCTTGATAGTCCTTATTGAATACCATAAGACTTATTATATAATCAAAAAGTCTTGATTGAATACCATAAGACTTTTTTATCACAAAAAAATCTTTTAAAATCCTCTAAAATCTCAATCCAATACATCATTCTAAATAATTTAAGCAATTAAGAGAATCTGTTATATGCATTTGAATTTAAATTTTAAAAATAATGAAAATTAAAAATAGTAAGTGTTAATATCATCATTTTTCGAGAAAATCAAAAATAGTCTGTCGAGGACATTTTGAGAAAATAAAAAAGAATGGTCTTTCGAGAAAACATATCGACTAAGTGCTAGAAATTGGTATTTTAGCATACTATTTTGACGAAGTGTCAAAATATAACTTTTCTACTAATCTCACTTTGACAAGATGGTGACAGAAAAATTAAAGATCTGGAAAGCATCAAGACCAGAAAAGTTATCAACGGTGAGGATTAAAGACAAAAGTCATCAATGGTGAAGATTGAAGACAAAAGCCATCAATGATGAAATAGAAGTTTGTAGCAATTATTAGTAATTAGGAATCCTTTGTCTATAAACACTAGTTTGTACCATGTAATAAGGGTTGAACATTATAAACACCCTACATATCCTAAGTCACCAATATTCACGGATCGACGGGTTACTACAATGTTCCCAACCACCATTTCAATTTCAGCAATTTACATTTATGCAAATCTTCTTCTCCCTTTATTTCTTCTACTCCTTCCCCCATTTTTTCTACTTCTCATCTCGATTTCTTCTACTGATAACCTTTTCTTCTTTCGACAACTCTTTCTTTGCAATTTAATTTCAATCTTCTGATAATATCTATGAAATATAATGTATGTTTCAATTTAGATGTTTTATCAAAATTAATAAAAATTTAACCATAGACCCAGGGTAAAAGGCCTACAAAGGAGGTTAAAAGGCCTCCAAAGGAAGTAAATGTCCCCTTCCTCAAAATCTAAAATGAGATTATGTTTATTGACAAAAAAAAAGCGCAAAATTTCACTGTCAACAGTAAGTTACATAATCTATCACTAACATTCAAATTTCACATTCTGATAATTGATAATTTATTGTATTACTTATTTTCTTATTTACTCAAGGTTACCTCTTCATTTCAATATTCTGCAATTTGTTTATAAAGATAAGAATTTATTCTATATTTGAATTTGAATTTGAATTTTGATAATTAATAATTCATTTTATCACTTATTTCTTCATTTATTTAAGATTACCTCTTAATTTTAATATTCTACAATTTTTTTCTTTATTTAGTTATGATTATATTAATATAAATATAAGAATTTATATTGATAAGGATTTCTTTTTCATTTTATCAATTCTAGCCTATTTTCTAAACCAGTATTTATCAAACTTATGGAAGCAATCTTTGCCATTTTTTTTTATTGATTTTGGATCTTGTTTGCCTTTGCATATATTTTAGGAAAGTGTTGGGGTTGTACAAGTTTAGAAGGGTACAAGTGTTGCATAGATCCGCATGGGATTTGGGCAGTTTCAATTTTACTACCATTTACAATAATAATGTAATGACTACATATGTTTACTAAGCAAAAAGAATATATTAAATGGACGTTTGATACAAGGAAAGTTTTTAGTTTCTTAGGAATCTGAAAGTGGGAATATTTGTTTTTCATATTTGGTTTATTATTTAAAAAATAACATTTCCAGGAAACATTGTTTTTCAAGAATCTTTTTTACTTATATTTCCCACAAAATTATTCTCATGGGGAAGGTGGGAACCTATTCCAAGTTAGGAAAAAAGTTTTATTGCACTAAAAATATCTTGTTACCTTTATTAACTCATTTAATGTGATAAATAATTAAAGTTTCTAGGAAAGTTAATTTAAAACTAAATGTAAAATCTTTAATTCCCAGGTAACAAATATAAATATTTTCAAGAATATTTATGACCAATTAAACATATTTTTGTCATTCCTAGGAATCATAATTCCTAAGATTCATGATTCTTAGGAATCATGATTCTTGGGCACGAAAAAATTTCTTTTTTACCAAACGCACTATAAGTGTTGAGCTATAACCCCACTTAGGAACTTATGATCTATCTTTGAGGCATTTTGTGCTCATGTTATTGCAATTTTTCACATTATCAACATGACACTAGAAAGTGATTTCATCTGTACCAAGGCCCTTTTCAATGGAAATAAATGAAAAATAAAACACCACATTCTATCTCTTTTGTTCTTCACAAGTTTTTTTTTGTTAACAATTGAGATTGAAATGATATATAATAATAGGATTTTTTTAAAGAAAGTCTCTAGAATTTTTTTTCATTTTTATTTTTGTTACCACTAATTAAACTAATATTTCTTTTACCTTTCTTCATTTTTTTTTATCATCATTCATTTTTTGAATTGGGTCATGAATTTAAAATAAAAGAAATTAGAGTTGTTTCTTTTTATTTTTTTAAAGGTTAAATCAATGAATTTTTAGTTAAATCATAATAAATATTTAAAGGATATTTTATTGATTATATTTTTTAGTGTTTCTTTTTTTAATTTAAGTACCTTATTTATAATCATTACTTTACATTTTATGTTTTATAACTCTTAAATAATATATAATAAATATAAATCAAAATAATAACTTTAAAATTTTAAGACATAATAATAGATCCGTGTATCGCACAAGTTACCACACTAATTAACATTAATAATAGAAAATTCTTCCCTTCTCGTTCATGCCTTTCGTTACCCCGTTCCCGCCTGTCTCAACTAAATTAGAACATCAAGACATAATATTTATTAAATCACAAAGTTCATTTATTATCTACACATGAAGTAAGACCATAAAACAGCAATTTAATTGAAGAATAAACTAGACTTAATATAAATAATAATGTATAATTTAATCTTAATTAGATGCATATTTTTATTAATTGTTCTCTTCTCTATTTAATTTTTTTAATTAATGAGTTTCACCTTCTCTATTATTGTGTTTAAATTCTTTAATTGTTACTCTTTTGATTGATTGATTTCTCTAATTTTAATTCACTGATTTCTTCATTTATACCAATAATTGTTATTCTGTTCAATTTTTTTTTTCATGTGAAACAATTTAAACCATAAAAAAATATTACTTGGTGATGTAGGATTAGGCATTAATTCTCTTTTCCAATTGAGTGATTAAAAAACAACCGTCAAACTTTATTACCATATCATTTGGTTATAATATTTTTTGTTTAATAATTTTTATAAATTTTCTGTGAATTTATTTTTACTAAAGAAAACAATTAATTAACTAAATCAAAAAATAAATTCAATTAAGAAAACTAATTACAAAATTGTCCATTATACTAAAAGTTACGGGTGTTCACATCCAAACCGATCCAAAAAAAATTAAAAACCGAAGCAAACTGAAATTTTTTAGATTTTATTGGATGGTTTTGGTGGCCAACCGATCGGTTCGGTTCGCTTTTCGGTTAGTGGCTCTAAAACCGAATTGAACCAAACTGAACCGAAATAATAATACTAAATATGTGTGTTAAGCAAATGTTGAATTATTATCATATATGTGTCATGCTTAGAGGGAAGTAGCATTTCTTTTCCCTAAAATTTGCAATACCAAAACCACATACACTTCTAAATTCGCATATATAGGTAGATGTAAACATATATATTTGAACACTTACTGGCATTCATATAAAATTTGCAATACCAAAATCACGCACACTTACTAGCTAGTTGTTTAGTTGAACACTTGATGTATTTGGTAGTCGATGCACTTGATGAATTAATGTATTTACTAGTTTTCTTATTTTTCTCTTTACATATCTTATTTTTCTCATGTATGGATTTAGAAAATAGGAAATTAAAGAATCAGTAAAGTGGTCGGTAAAAACCAAATCAATCGATCCAGTCCAAACCGCATTTTTTGGATTGAATCGGATCAGATTTTTTTTTGTAAGCCATCCAAAGTGAACCGAACCGCATTGTCTTTTCATGTTTGGATCGGATGACTTTTTAGCTCAAAACCGATCCAAACCGATCTGCGAACACCCCTACTAAAAGTGATAACAAACTATGTACACATATGATAATATTCTAAACCAATTCTTATTAATGTTATTTTATTAATTTAGAAATAAATTTAATTTTAAAATCAAAATTTAAAGAAAAGTATACTAGATAATACAAGACAATTTTTATATAAATTCAATTGCATGTTTTTAAATTAAAAAAACATATTCTTTCGAATATCCACTCATATATGATATAATGACATTAAAGAAAATTTGTAAAATTTGAGAACTTAACTATAAAAGGAATAAATTAAAATAAAACATTTTAGATGTACTAAGATAGGAAAAAAAAAACAAAATACATATTAAACTGACATGCTGATAAAGAAAACATATTAAACTGACATGCTGATAAAGAAAACATATTAAACTGACAATGCAAGAAGATATGCTAATTCTAATATGTTATTGTTTTTTTCAAACATTTTATATATATTTATATTTATATCTAATATCCAATAAGTAAAATTGACTATGCATTAATAATAAATGTTATATTTATTAAACGTAATATATAATTAACTTAAATAATATTATTAAATGTTATAATCATTAATCGTAACAGTTTTCTCAAATCTATGGTATTTCATGATAATAAATAAATTAAAAAATCTATCAGTATAAAAGCTAAATATTACAAGTTTAATACCTAAAAATATAAACTACAAAAGTTTGTTATTTCTTTATTATTATTTAGAGTAAATTAATTTTAAAAGCATATTATATAATTAAAATTAATTACATATTAATATTAAAGGCTATATTTATTAAATGTAAGACATAATTAACATAAATAATACTAGGAAATATTATATTCATTAATTATAACATATTTTGTAGATATGAATTTTCATGTTAAAATATATATTTTAAAAATTATTATTATAAAAAGTAATAATTACAAATGTCATACCTGAAAATATATAATAAAAAGATCTATTATTTTTATTATTATTTAGAATAAATTAAATTTAAAGCTTGTTTTAAAATAAAAAATTCAAATATATATTACTATAATACATATAAATTAATAAATTCATATACTAATTTATTTCTCAATTTATAATTTTAATTATTATTTTAAATTAATTATTATAAATTTTAATATGGATTAAAAATAATCTTATTTTTAATTATTATTGTTCATAAAACATTTTAAAGTAACAAAATATGAATATGTATTAATATATTTTTAAAACTATTGAAAATTTTCTTATATGTTAACAATCTAATCTAAATATTCTTTACTCATTGCACTTTTATTGTATGCACATAGTTACGATAAATTAAATTTTTTACTTCATTTAATTAATAAATTATTTTACATAGTACATTAAAAATGTACTTTATAATGAAGTATTCAATAAATCACTTTAAAATGATTACTTTAGTTATGTGTTATTTTTCACCATATTTTTACTATGAAATGAACAAAGTCCGTCACAGTTGTTAAATCGTTGGGGTCACTTAAACATATTGACAAGAGTTCCATTCTTGACAATGTATGAAAAAGATTTTGTTGAAAGAGGCAAAACTCACTTCAGTGATCCACACCTTGAAGGAATTAGTGTCTTGATTAGACGATATCCTTGGGGCAAACCAAAAAAATATCCTTATTGAGAAAGGTTGAAAATACGTATTGTTAATTTTGATAATATATATATATATATATATAAAAGGTCAGGATCTGTTGACACCAGGTGTCAAAGTTAGTTAATTACACCTTTAATAACTTTTTGTAGAATATAAATTTAACCAATCCAACTGTTGAATTGTGTGATATTATCAACATGATCATGTACATCAAATTTCACATAATTTAGACTTTTGTAGATATGTTATCTAACATTGAGTATTTACATATATTTTAATATCATATTGTACATTAAAATAAAGTGATGCGATGAACTACTAAATAATTTTAGAATTATATGAAATTTTGTATACTTAATTTAATTAATAAGAACATCAAATTTAACGGTTAGATTAGTTAAATTTGCATTCTGCAAAAAGTTATTGAAGGTGTAATTTGACTAACTTTGACACCTGGTGTCAACAGATCCTGACCCACATATATATATGTTACACTAAAAATATTGTTGCAATTAGGGATACAATGGGCAACAAAAAATAAAATAAAATAAAAATAGGAAGTCACTACACCAAGGTTTATTTTTAGGAAAAACATTGAAAAAAAAAATCCTTTTAAAGAGTAAACGGTCTTTGAAACCAAATTTAGGTTCCGAATTCAATCATGTGTAGAGAAGATGTTAGCATTCTACAAAGTCCGTCTCAGAATGGTTACCTCTAATGAAAGTGCAAAATTTAGACAACTTTAAAAATATTTAGTTTAGCCCTCAAATAAAAAACACAAATATTTTTTATGTTTTAATTATTAGCATTTTTTTACAAAGAAAATTTTATTATTAAAATAATTTTTACTATTTGTGAAAAAAGGGAGGATTATTCTTATATTTTTTTATCTTTTCAACTTGACAAGGGTAAGTCTTGCTCTTACGTATCCCCAAATGTAATAAAAAATCAAAGTTATGTAATTCTCTTGGTAAAAAACATTTTGTGTGTTGAGAAATTTATTTTAATCTTTTTAATCCCTTATATATAAAAATTAGAATAGCTATATTGAACGAAAGTGTTTTTAGCTATGGTTATTTAACAAGAGCGTTTTTAGCTATCACTCTTCAATGAGAATATTTTTAGAGATTTTTTAACCTCTTATCTCTTTTAGTCTATCATTTTCAATATCTTTAGTTCTGAATTAAATTTCAATAATTTTTTTTTAAAAAATAAATAATTAAAATTAAAATTGTATTATAATAATTGTTTATTATAAATTTAAAATATAATTTATATGTTCAAAGTATTTATTTATTACGAAATTTAATTGTAATATAATTTATATATTCAGAAGTATTTATTTATTATAAATTTAAGTTATATAAAATAAATATTTATTTTGTGCAATGCATAGGACTAGTTTTTAAGTTAAAAAGGCTTTCATGATAACCAAAGTAGAAATGCATCCAAGGTGGCTATCATTACCCCTTTATGACTTTCATAATAATTAAATCTAAAGTGTATCCAAAGTGGTTGTTACTAAACTCTTATTATTTTTTTTTATATTTTTATATTGTTTTTTCGTCTTTTTAATTTTTTTCTTTTTATCTCTTTAAATTTTTATATATATATATTTTTAAATATTTATATTTTAAAATTTTTTATCTTTTAAATCTTCAAATTTTAAATTTCTTATCATTTTATTTATTTTTATCTTTTTAAATTTAAAAGACTTTCATGATAATCAAATCAAAAGTGATTATCATTAATCTTTTATTGCTTTCGCAATAACGAAATTAGAAGTGCATCTAAAGTAGTTATTACTAAATTCTTAATTTCTTATTTTATTATATTTATTATTTTTTTGAAATGTTTTATTTTGATATAGGACTTGAACTCTCAATTGACCTCACATGAAATGAGACAAAAAACCAGAAATGTTACTTTTATTATTCTTAATTGTTACTAATTTTTGTGCTGATGATTTTTTTTTAGAATTAATTTTATTGCATTTTTATTATTTACTTATGTTTAACTAAAATTAACCAACTATTAGAACCTAGCATTGCATATTCTAGCAAGGTAAAGAGCAAGGCCCACTACTCAGAATAATCAAGACCAAAGCATCAATATTAGGACATATGAGCCCAACAATCTAACAATATTCAGACAAAATGATGAGCGAAATGGGGTCCATATTCCACATCACCAAATTCACCGAAATTAATAAAATATTCACCAAGCCATAACATTTACCCACTTCACCAAAACAACGTGAAATCAACAAAATCATCAACAGGGAGTCGTCAACCCAAAATTGGGTCCATATTCGAACAAGGCGTCAACAAAAACATTAAGAAAATATCACTGGATTTAAATAATTAACCATGATCAGCCGAACAAAAGATTGACGATTTAATTAACATGAATAAAGTGCAATTTTGGACGATAGAAATAAGAATATAATTAGCGATTAAGAAGGCTTATAGGTATTAATCACAATTACCCTTATGTTAGGATTATTAATCACAATTATGCTTATGTTAGGATTTAAATGGACAAGGTAATAGGACCGTAAATGGTGACTTTGAGGCACAAATGGATTGGAGGCTCACTAAGAGAGGGAAGGAAGAGCGAGAAGAGAAAAGAAAAGAAAGAAAGAAAGAAAGAAAGAAAGAAAGAAAGAAAGGAGGAGAAGAGGAAAGGAGAAGGAGGAGAGGAAGAGAAGAGAGGAGCATAGATTAGAGGACCTAAGCCCTGGAGCTCATCTTCGTGTATCTCTAAGGTGAGTGCTTCCTCATTATCCTTCCCTATCCTTTCGATGGTTGATTGTATCCTTTTCCCCCTTTTCTCCCCTTTGAACCTTTAGTTTGAGTTTTTACGGGTTTTTGATGATTATGCATGATTGAGGGGTTTTTGGGGTAGACTAATCGGTTATGAGTCGAATAGAAGTGTTTTATGACTGTTTAGGGTGTATTAAAGAGCTTGGGTGGCTATCAATGGTGCCAGAATCGCAAAATCGTGATGCTCAAATTTGCACTTTGGCTTAGCGAATTCAAATTAGCTAAGCGAATCCTGAAAGTACATGTAAATTTGCTAAGAAAATTTAGTTTTGCCTAGTAAATCCTAAAAAGTTCATGTAAATTTGCTAAGCAAATTTAGTTTAGCTTAGCAAATTTTGGGCAAAAAGATGAGTTTAAGTGAATTTTGGATAGAAGGTGGGTCTAGAAGCTTTGTGTGGACTCACTAAGCGAGGACCACTTGCTAAGTGAAAGGGAGCATTCGCTAAGTGAAGACACCTCTTCACTAAGCGAGATGACCTCAAAAAGGTCGTCTGTATGTGTTCTTTATGCTTGTTTCCCTTGTATGCTTGGTATTGTTTAATGTATTGCTATGTTTGTATGGATGTTTTTGTAGTTGTAGTGATTGCATTCATGTGGTTGTTGCATCTGCCTGGGTTAGTTTGTAGGAAACGATAAACCCTATGTAATAAGCTACTTAAAACACTTAGGACACCATTAGATGCTTCCTTAGCAAGAGATGGGGGAATTTCCCCTAATTTTTAGAAATGTTTTATGAAAGGAAAGATTTTCAACAAAATCATATGTTATCAAAGAAAGATGTTTTAAAAGGAAAGTACCTCCTTAGTAATGTTAGGACCTCCCTGATACCAGTCATGTCTGAGTCGCACGATTGGCACACTATGATGTGCAAACTGTAGTGAAGATTCCAAGGTTACTAAGGAGAGATGAGGTTATATATAACTCTAGATGAGCTATAAGAGGAATAGGCTACAAGGTCCCCTAAGCCAAATGGGGAGGGACTGTCATCCTCTCGATGCAGGGGAAAACAATGTTCTTCCATAATGGATGAATGGGAGGGAACTCCTTCGATAATGGAAGTCATAGCAAGAGGGATGCCTCTTGATAGCTAGAGCTCGATCGAAAAGAAGATGGGAGTTAAGTAAAACCTAATAATAAAGATAATGAGAACTACACAAAATAGAAACAGAACTAAAATATGAATAATGTGAGTGCTTATTTGAGGCATGTATGATGACCCTAAAAGGTATCTAATGATGTGTATACCTAATTATAGGTAAGTGAAGTTAGGCCATATCGAGGGAACCTATGTGCCTAGTGAGGATGCAGTTTATGAGAGTTGCTACTCAATGGGTATGTGAGGAGTTTACCCAAAGAAAGTTCACATAAAAGTCCCAAAAAGGTAAGTAAAGATAAAGATATGGGAAAAGAAAAGGGTAGGTCCTCACTTAGTGTCATAGGAAATAAGATGTCTAGAAGAGTTAATAAAAAGAGTTAGGTCCTCATCCTAGTGATGGGAAGACAATTTTCTAGTGTGAAGGACCAACATGGGTCAAAAGACTTGAGGTTTAGGCCCATTAAAGAATAGTAAGCACTGAGTTAAATATAGTTGTGGGAATGTGTATTAAAAGATCAGAGATGGGGCATAATGAAAGGTAAAACCATATGAGACAGTGAAGGGTTCTAGGATAGAATGGTCGCTTTACCCCTAGAGTCCCTATAACACTCACTAAGACAATATGTCTCATCCTTTTTATGTTTTATAGCTTGAACAGGTGAAACCCTATTAGGAGTAGCTTAGAGCTTGAAGCTTGGAGTCACTGCTGGAGGAGATGTTTTTAGTTTTGTACTTCTCAATGGATGGGAGTTTAGTTTATGTTTTTTACCCTTTTGATGTTTTGTACGGTACTTAAGTGCCAAGAGATTTGTACTAGATATATTAGTGACTCGTTTACGTAATTGATGTTTAAGTTTAGCTTCTGCATAGTTTTCTATGATATTCTTATATTCTAATCTTCTATGTTTTTAGTAATATAAGTAGGCAATAGGTAATACTTTTTAGGGTGTTACACTTGAATCTTCGCTTTTGGAAGTAAAAGACATGTGAGTTAACAGCTTAGCTACAGTCAAAGAAAATGAAAAGGAGAAAAAAGTAATCAACATCTTTGATAGTCTTCTCTAACAGTCCAAATTTGTTGTTTAGTAAACACAAATCCCTGTAAATGCTTACTAAAATAGAAAGTGCAAGAGCTATTTTTAGTCTCTATAAGTAGATGTATTGTAATAGAGAAAACAATTTTCAAAATGACTTTATGTGTTCTAGCAGGAAAAACAAATCTTGGCAACAACTACAACAAGAACCCTCCATGCTCCACATGGCTCTCATTCGTCATGAAATGCTTCATCCATGGAGTATGGTATGCCCTATTGGCCAAAGATTTGAAAAACAATCTAAACACTATAATCAGTTCTTGTTCTATTTTCCTTTTCCTCATCGTTAACATTCATGTCTAGAAATAGGAGTTTTCATAACATAATAACCCTAACAACCTTTATATCCTCCAACGTTATACTTACTTCCCCTAATGGAAAAATAAAAAGTTGAAATTAAAATTAATTAAAATAATCTTTAACATACAAAATTAACTTGTCTCATATTTGAAGTTATCCTTAGAAATATCCTCTATATTGATATTCCAAATATAATTACATTATACCACACAATACAATTATATTTTAAGGTGTCACTTCACTCACCCCACTCCACTCACCCTCATCTATCACATAACGTCATTGCTTAGTTGCTTTCGTCTTCAGTTTTCTTCATTCTCAATCCACTATTTCTCTACTCTTGTGAGTATATGCCATGTTACTTTACCCTTCAATGTGAAAGCTTTACTTTTTGGAAAAATAAATTATTATTGATATATTAGTATTTTGCTACAATTTTATTTGGTGACTGTGTGTGTGCTTTTGAAGGATTACCTAAGTTGTTACATTGTGAACTCGGTTACGTACTTTGTCTTATACCATTCCACAAATAGGTTGTGTGGTGGGATCCATTGGATTAAGTGGCCAAGCTCCACCTAACCTATTCGTACAACGATATACGACGAAGTACGTTACCAAGTTCACAATGTAACAACTTAGCTAACTCTTCAAAAGCACACACAAACACGATATGGGACCTTTCTTGCCACGTACAAAATTAAGAATAGCTCTCAAAGCACTATAATTTGGAGGAAGGAAACCATTAAGGTTGTGGTTAGTAGCAAATGAATAAGAACTAACAAAGTAAGGGTTTATAGCAAGATGGAATGTTAAGCCAATTGAATAAAACATTCTTGCTATATTTAATCTAAGATGATTTCTATATATCCTCCACATTAAAAGCATTTTCTATAGTACCAATACCCATCATCTTTCCTCTTTTTTGTGTTAAGCTAGGTGGCATTGGAGACAATTTATCACTAGGTAGTGGAACCTTTTTAGGTTTTAATGTATTTTCAACCTGTTCACATATTCTTTTTAAACTAGCCAAGTCTTGTGCATTAACTTTAGTGCAAATAGCAACTCCGACACCAAGAATTTTGAGTAAATGTGCCTTCACCCTAGAATATGAATTTTTCACCATTTCTTTTTTACAAAAATTACAACTCCAAAGCTTATTGCCCTCTCTTCCTTCAATCTTCTCTTTTAAAGTGACAAATGCCCAAAGTGAAGCATGATCATGTTCAGGTTCCACAAAAGAAAATGTGATGGTAAGACTAGAGAGACAAAGCTTTCTTCCCCACGTAAAACCATTTTTCTTCCTCCTCGACAACAAGGCAAGAACCAATAGCAACTTGGAGAACCAACATGGACACACCATGCAACAAAGGAGCAAGAACCGTCTTATACCCAACATGCAACAAAGGGGCGAGAACCAAAAGATGAGTGAGAACCAGCACAAACCTAACACATAACACATTCACACATGCAGTAGACTACTAAAAATTAAAAGTGGAGCGAGAGATTGTTCTCAGCCCACTAGATCTTGGTTGGCTCAATGTTTGAGTGTGTTTAATCATATTCTTAATCCTTGAAAATAAATTAAATGATGAAAAATGGTTTAGAAAATTTTTAAAATGGATTTCAAATCAAAAAATGGTGTTATATAGTTTTGTAACCAAAGTAGTGAATTATCAAGAAAAGTAGTGGAATACTTTGATTCATCAAAATAGTGGAAATTAGTATGAATCAAAGTAATCGACTATCAAGAGAAAGTAATAGACTACTTTGATTCTAGTAAGCATGCTTTGTTTAATAGGTTTTGTTTAGCACATAATTTATTACCACACTTAAGTAATCAATTACTTTGCCTTGTACATGAATTTTAACTGATTTTTCCTAAACCCAATGACCCTTAACTCACATACAAAAATAACGACTCTTTCGTATAATATCAAGAACTTGAGAAACAAATATACATTGAGAAACATCATTTTTGCTCCGGGCCGGATAATATCAAAACACGTTGAAGCACTATCATCAAGAGGATTGAATTTCATTAGCAAATCTTCGAACTAAGTTAGAGTGCACATTGGGTTTGATATCTCTAAATTATTATTATTATTACTGTTTTTTTTTTTTTGGTATTGGGTGTATAGTATATCATTGATTGAGTGAGGTACCCCAATTGGATCAGAGTGTGCTATCTCAAAAGGTTAACATTTTTGAGTGTAGTATCTATAGATTGTGGGTAGAAGGTGGGCTATCCCTTTGTATTTATGAGATTTTGAGTAAGTGTCTAATATTCAAAATTGACTTTAATATATAGATTTTAAATAAGTACTTATTTGACAAATCTAGAGGTGGCAAATTGAGCTAGGTCCATGATGAACCACTCCAAACAACTTATAATTAAGGTTGGGCCAAGCTCCTAAAATAGGTCTATTTGGTCCGGTTTGATGGGCCAGACATGTCAGGTACTGGACTTGTAAAATGTAAGGAAAAAAATTGGGGCAAATTTTTTTTAGAGTAAATTACATTACTACTCTCTGAGATTTTTTCATATTACACACAATATCTCCCCTTTTTATATCCTTACATTTTTTCCTTAATTGTTTGAAAAACATTACACTGATATCCTTTATATGTTACACTAATCCCCTTAATTATTTGAAAAACATTACAATGTGTATTCCTATAAGAGAAATTGTTGTAAATGTTAAAAAAATAGGATAATTATGTGCAATATGAAAAAACATCAGGAAGTGTCAGTGTAATTTATTCTTTTTTTTTGTAGGCAAACAATTTATTAAACGAACCAATAAATCTGGCTTGACTCAAAATGTGATCTAAGCCAAGACACAAAACAGTAATTACAGAAACGGTGTAGAACCAAGTGTTGAGAATGTCCCAGACGGGAAGAAACACATATAGTGCCATTCACCAAGTGTCCAAAAATTAACAACAGCTACACCAGAGACATGAGGAACCAAGCGACATTCACCAAAGCAATTAATATTTTAATTTTATTTATTTTTATTTTTTAAAAAATAATATATATATATATTTTTTAAGATTTTGCATATTAAATATATTTAGTTTAATTTTTTAATTATTTTTAGTCAAGACCAATCTAGCCTGATGATTTGGTGACTCAAATAGAGCTAGAGTAGCCAACAAATTTGCAGCCTAAAAGAAATTTGGCTTGGCCCGGCCGGCCCAGTTTTACACTCTAGCCCGACAGATCCGAGTTGAGCCAAATGATCCGATTTGCTAGCTATAGACAAATCCCATATATATATATATATATATATATGTATGTATACAATTCTAATATTAGATGTTAGTATCTAATATTCAAATTTTTAACACCTTTTAACGGTTAATATTAGCTCCCCAAGTATATTTATTATTTTTAACTGAAGATTTAATTGTCAAACATCAAAGTTGGATGTACATGCACAACTTTTACTCAATAAGGAAATGTCGTATATCATTAAAAAAAAAAAGGCAAACTAGTTTTGTTAAAACTAGTAGGTCGATAATGATAGATCCTTCAAGATAAAACTAAAATTCTGTCTCTAATAATATAACCTTATCTTATCAGTTGTCCGCTAAAAAGGGATTCAAATGCCTAAATTCCATTTGATGGTTATTTATACACAGGAGTTCTAAATTCTATACCATTAACGAACAACTGTAGATAAGATATAAGATATATTGATTTGTGCTTCTGTTATGACTACCGGTATTGGATGATAATTCTATACTGAAAGGGCAGCTTAACTACTCCCGTATGAAAAAAATAAAATATCCACAATATTGAATGCATGTACTTAATACTGAAAGGCTTTGTAGAGTAATGCTTTATTGTTTTACTGAACAATGAGTAATGCTTTATTAATTTTATATCACATTATTTACATTAAGAGCAATATATATTTAACAATGATTCTTAAAAAAATACAACAATACTACTAATTTCAGAGAAGTTCTATTATGTACGTAATTATTTTGATGATAAGACACTGATTGTTGACAATTGGGGTTCCCATTCCTTAGCAACAAGATTTCTGAGATTGATTGTTAGTATCTCAAAATCATCTTGGCTCCTAATGAGACTGAGACGCACGTAACGATTATCTGCAATATAGAGACTTCCTTCACGGCCAATGATGCCAGCAGCTTCAAGGATTTCATAGCAATTCTTGTCTTGCTGTCCCTCACACTTTAACCAAGCGTATGCTGTGAAGAAATTGAAACCAAATTGTCATGTAGGGACACGAGAAAAAAACTTCACTTCATTCATATATTTTACTTAATTTTTTTTATTGTGCAGGTGAAATGAAACGGCAATTAATTAATTTTTCATAAATACGGTTTTAAATTGCGGTTGTGGTTTCGACGCGATCTTTCACATTGCGGGAAAATGCAACTAATATGGCCGCAATTGTGTTTGTGATGCGGTTGCGGTGAGTCGAAAATCCCTTATGCTGCGGCTGCAAATGCAGTTACAGATCGCAATTTTGAACCATATCATAAAATTCACAAATAAATGGCATAGGACATACTCAAAATTAAAAGGGTTAAGAATGAATGTATTTATATACATAAAAAAAAAAATCAAGAAAACTAAAAATGTAAGCAGAAATTAACATTTACCTGGTGAAGGATCTCTGACCCTCTTGAAAAAGGTGCAGTATTGGGGAGATAGTTTCTGTAGAGAAAACCGTTTTGATTCAGATATGATTTGTGTCAACCTTATCCAACGATCTCTCATGGTTGAATATGCAAATTGAAATATTTCTTTTCCATCTCCTTCAAGAACCACGTCCAAAAGCTTTAAAACTCTCAGCTGAGCGTCACGGGAAACTCCCATGGTGTTCAATTGCAAATATGTCAACATCTTTTGATATACTTCCTCATCCTTTATTATTGCCCATCTGTTAAAAAATCACAATGTATAACACTTAATTAGCTGGTTAATTACTTATTAGTTGATAAAATAGAGTTTAATTTTGATGTGAAAGTTTTACACTCTATTGATAAGTTTTTATCAGAAAAGAAATTAATTCATGGAGTAAATGTTGACTTTAATTTTGATCTAAAAGTTTTACTCTATGGTTGAATCCAAATTAAATATAGAACATTTTTTTATCTTTTCATAAATTTATAGATAGGGTCTAAAGCCCACAAATTCTTGACCATAGGGCCCTCCAACATAATTATTTCTCTACATCTGAATTCTCTCTTTCGCCCCCTCTTAATTTAAAATCCTAATGTGCTTCAGGCTCTCGCTCTCTCTCTCTCTCTCTCTCTAAAAGTCTCAGGTTATCTTTAAAATTATAAGTATAACCGTTATTTTATGCTAATATTATATTTCATTTTGAATAACAAATACCAAACCTTACATTACTAGGCGGAAGAGAAGCTTTCAATTGAGTTATAATTCATTAATCTTAATTAAAATTTGAAGGGATTTAAGCTATAGCAGATCAGCAATGAGAAATTAAGCAGTTTGCAAAGTGCTAAGTTCAAATTTTTCGTATACTGTCATTTTAGCAAATTAAACAAGTCTTGTTTAAAGTCGGTCATTTTTCAAAATTGATATTATATAAATGCTGACCATAAATAAGGAATAAAAACAAAAATTATTAATATATATTAAGACTTATTTTTTGAAATATTTAAATACTCATTAACTAGCGTTCTTAAAGAATTGATTAACAGACTCTATAGGTTAAAACAAAAAAAAATAATGAAAAGGTAACTAATGGCAACTATATATATGGGAAGGGATTAAATGACACCAGTGTAACTTACATTAACTATTACACCATTTAATAACTTGATATAGAATGTGATTTTTATCGATTCATCCGTTGAATAATAATTTTATATTACCAAGATTGTTTGTATCAAATTTTATCAAAATTGAATAATAATAATAAGGTAATCAAATGACTCATATTTTATTATGTTTTAAAAAGTATATATTACATTTATTTTGATCTATATGAATAAGGTATTAAATAATTTTGGATTAATATAAAATTTTGTACGTATAATCTATATTAAGGAACTTTTAATCTACCGGTGGGTTTTGGGATAAAATTATCCAATTAAAAATTATAGAATGGTATAATAGTTGGTGTAAGTTATATCGGTGTCATTTGATCCCTTTCTTATATATATATATATATATATATATATATATATTCTCTTTCATAGATTTATATAACTTGATGAAAGTTTCATAGCTATATATCTCACCCAAATCTACTCCCAGCATGGCCTGTGAGTTTGGAAATTGTAAACACCATGAGATCATCATCAGCAGGTGAAGGAATAGCAGTGAAATCTGGCCAATAATAAGCACGATCATAAATGGTTTTTACATTAGAACCTTGAAGAACTCCCTTAGTCAACTTTCCATCTGGATTGTTTGGTGAAGTCACAAACTCAATAAATCTAGACTTGCTATCTGTGTTGTTTCTCCATGAGGATGTGTCTCCTTCATAGCTAAAATCCCTAGAATTAAAAAATTGTGTTTGTATTCTATAGACCTGTCACAAACAGTTTAATTAGAATCCCTAGAATTTATGTTATCTATCTACTAATTTCACAAACTAAATATAATAAATGTATACATGAAAAAAGAAATAGGACAAATGCAATTCCTTCGGCGTTGTTTTTTAATTAGAATTAAAATTTTACATTCGCATAATAAAAGCTTGTATTAAAAGTTAGCATAAGTTATCGAGGTGAAATTCTAATTTTAATTTGAGAACAACACATAACATACTTAGGAAATTGTGTTAAATTTTGTCTTAAGCAGTATTAATGGAGCTCACCGGGTAATAAGGGGCTGTGACTACCACTTTTGCTGGGGACACTGAAGAGTTGGGAGACAAGGCATAAACAGCAGCATTAAGGAGTTGCGTTGAGCCACTTCCAAATACGATGTACCTTCCTTCAGTGATTGCATTCCCAGCGATGGCATGAACTTTACGGATGTACTTCACCAGTAATTCTGAGATGAATGATCCATCACTATAAGAATAGCCCATTCTGTGCCACCCTGATACTAAAATCGCACTATTTGCTACATGTCGCATCCAAAATGGTTCCAGAAAGTATGGGTCTCCACTACAGTAAACAAATTCAATAAATTTTATTGACCGAAATTCAATATCGAACCTAATCTAAATGATTTACTAACAAAGAATAAATTTTGCATTCTTGTTTGCTACTTTTTGGTATGTGATTTTAAATTTTGTGGGGTAAGTTTTTTTTTTTGGTAACTACAGTAATCAGGATCTTTGACTCCCGGGTCACAAGTTTTGGTCCTTTGGATAGGTTATGGGATTAATTTTTGGTTCAGGCTTATTCACACCGAAAGTTCCTCGCCTCTCTAAGCATGTGTTCTGCAAGAATCTAACCCAGATGCTTCCCACAAGCTCAATGTATATAGCCAACTAAGTTACACCCATTGGGTGATGGTAACCCGAATTTTTGGCTTGACCTGAAAAGCTTGCTGTGTGACCAATTTAGTGAAGAAATATTTTTGAGAATTTTTTGGAGCATGTGGTTAAAATTTTATATACACTAATATAACAATGTTAATAGGTTCTCTCACTAGTATGTTAGACACAACAATCCTTCTCTTTGTATTTTTCTTATACCAATTTTTGATATAATGAATGTATTTATCCTCCGTCCGTGGTTTATTTTTTCTGTCAAGGATTTTCTATGTTAAATCTGTGTGCTTATTCTGCTATTTTCTTTATCTCTGCAGTGTATTGTTTCTAACATTAATTAATTGAAGTATTGAATTATGTAGCATAATTATGTTAATAATCTTAAATGCTAAATTTTTAGATGAATCATTCATTAATATGTAAGGTAACCACCAACATTTACTTATAATTAAATATATTAAAATGAAGTAGCATAATTAACTATCAATCATTTTTTAATTAATAAAATGTTTTATAAACTTAATATATACTTCATGGAAAATCTTAATCCAAGGGTTCAACAGATGAAATTTGAGAACCAACTAGGATCGGTCTAGTGGTGAGAAGTTGGAATAGTATACATAAGATTATAAGTTTTAACCTCAGTGTGACCATTGTATACAAAAAAAGAAGAAGAAGATGAAATTCGACATTTATAAAAATAAATTATCAACGATATAAATGTGCGTATTTATGAATAAACCATCAATTTAGTTTCTTAAATAGTTCTTAAACTAATGAAATTACATAAATAGTCTCTAAAGTATCGAATATCCATCACTAATCTAATTTTTTTTAAATACTTAAGGACTATATATAGCATGATTTTTAATACTTTACGGACTACTTATATAATGTCATTAAGGGCTATTTAAGAGAGAGTGATACTTCAAGGACCAAATTAATGATTTACTCGTGTATTTATTCCTGCATGTTATTTTATTTAATTATATTAATTACTTACGAATGCTGAAAAAATATGTTAGATAGTGATCAAAATGTCTTCTGAAAAAGGAAAAATAAATCAAATGTCCAAAACAGAACCATATAGCATAGCTTCATAGATAACCAAGAGATCAAATGGGCTATAGAACTGGAACTATTGCAATGTTGAGACCTTGGTTAAATTGGCAGTTATAGAAGATTGAATTTAATTATGAGAAGGGATTACCTTCCAGCGTCGGCAGCACAATCTGATAAAAACTTGGAGCAATCAGATCCACCATAGCATGGATTGCACTCACAAAGAGGCTCATGCCCTTTAAGAATTAGACCATCTAAGTAGGCTCTTCCATGTCCTGAGCATGGTATGGCTGCCACAGCCTCAGCTTCTTCAGCTGCTCTGCTGCTCCAATTGGGCTCCCATTCTCCCATACAAACAAACATGCTTGAGGCACACAATAAAATCATGGACATTGCTAAATACATTGGACTAGTTCTTCTGGCCATTCTCTAATTTGTAGTTTTTCTTATGAATCTTTCAAGCAATTTCTTGGTTGCACTTCGAGATTTCTGAAATGAAGTGGCGCATGTCCATGCATTTAGATATAGATCAAGGTTTGAGCATAATAAATTTTCAAAATTAAGGACAAAGACTGAATTAACCAGAGTTTATTGAGTGCACGTTTTCTGTACCGAAAAATTGTACACGTGACATATGAAAGGAGAACGTCATATTTTAACATTTAATAATAGAAAATTCTTCCCCGTTCCTGTCTGTCTCGAGAATAAATAGAACATCAAGACATAATATTAATCAAATCATATGGTTCATTTATTATCTACACATCAGTTTAGACCGCAACATAGCAATTTCAAGTCAAAATTTGTATTAAAAAAAAAGTCAATCTATTACTTTATTTAATTTCCTTTTATTAACTTATTTATTTATTTTTCGTATTTTTAATCTTTTAACTTTTATTATATATATTTTTTGTTAATTTAATAACTTTATAAATTTTTTTATGACATGAAAAATATTAAAAGAGGAATTTGAATATTATGCATGAAAGATTAAGTAATTAAAGAATTTGCTAATGAGTAAAAAATTTAATTAATAAATATTATGAGTGCATATTTTTATCTCTCTTTAAGATTATTATACATAAAAATTAAGATTTTTTTTTACAAATTATTAAAAATAATACACTTTTAATTTCTTTTTATGTAAAAATTTAGAAAAAAAGCTAAAATATTTAAAGATTAAAATTTGAAAACATGAAACATGAAAGTTCAAGAAGCATACACGCAAAATAAATAAAAAATAATAAAAGAAAATTAAATTGAAATATTTTTAAAAAATGACATGCGACAACTCTAGTGAAACATGACAATTAAGCGGTTGAATCTTCGAAGTTCTTCATTACTATACTAGTCAGGGTTGACGAAGGAATGTTGACGCCGTTTAAGTTTACAAAACAAATGACGTTATTGAATTGGTAACCAAAACAGGATAATAATTGGGGAAAACATATTTTAATTCAATTTATGAAACACGTAAAAAGTTGTAAGAAATGTCCGAGAGACTTAATTAACAGCAAGCAAAATATAGTTGAAGAATCTTCTTTTAGGGGATCAATACACAATAATCACCCGAAGTTTGAACATATTGTATTTTGTAAATTATCTAAATCAATGATCATATAATCAAGCGTCCAGTTTTCTTTAAAAAAATTATTGATCTCATATATGTCTAATTGCGCATTCACATTTAATTTAACTTTTGTTATTTTTCCTTATTAGATCTTTTTTCTGTTGCCATAAATTGAAGCACAAATATCAAAAACTTAAGAAGAAAATGAAAAAGATATTGTTGCTGTCAATTTGAAAAATTTTCTAAGTGTTGGAAGATGCATTTTGTAGCACCCATGCTTTTATTAATCTCTTATCAACTTGATTGATATCAATTACAAGTAAAAAATATAATTTGAAGCATAAAATTTAATTAAATAATTTTTTTAAAAAATTTTTGTGTAAATTTTAACAGTTAATTCAACAATAACTTAGGTTGTATTGTGAAACAATACAGTAAAAACTTTTATTGATCTTTATGAGTATAGAGCCAAATATTTCATAAAAATTAATATGGTTAGTCATTATTTATCATAATTAAGTTTCTATAAAATTTTGTATTAATTCTAAGTACTCATTGGATTACAATAATATTATTTAGCCAATGTGAGAAACATTTTCAGAGCAAGAAAATACTCAGAACCAAGCATCATGCATGTTAATTGACTAATCTATCCTACTTATATTATTAATTCTCTAATTAGATCATTAAGCACATTAATTCTAATTTATTGCAGTCTTACACCAAAATGACTATTTGTAACATCCTGGGTGCTAACGAGGGCGGTGATTGATCGCTGGTGCAAAAGAGTTGAGGCACAAACAAGGAGCGGTTCCAGGCAGGCTTCTAACAAGAGAGACACATGAATGAATCGAATACACATCAGAATGAGAAGGATCTAGAGGTTGTGCAGGTATGAGACTGTACAGTTGAGGATAGCTTAAAGAAATTAGTAAGTGCTACCTATACCAACAAGATGCATATACTTTTCAGTAGCTTATCACTTAAGAACTCCATAGTTAAGCATGCTTAACTTGAAGCAATTCTGGGATGGGTGACCTCTTGGGAAGTTTTCCAAGAAGCATGTGAGTGAAGATAAAGCATGTTGAAAAGTCTTGTGTTGGTTTATGGTGATAGTCTTCAATCCTGAAAGCGGCCAGGCGTTACAAAGTGGTATCAGAGCGGGCCTTCTCTCCTAGTATGATGTGATTCGAGGATGAACCAAGCGGAAGCTAGTGAGCATGTAACATCCCGGGCGCTAACGAAGGTGGGGAGTATTTGCTGGTGCAAAAGAGATGAGGTATAGACAAGGAGTGGCTCTTAGCAGGCTTCCAGTAGGAGGGACACATGAATGAATTGAATACACACCAGAATGAGAGGGATCCAGAGGTTGTACAGGTGTGGGATTGTACAATTGAGGATAGCTTAAAGGAATTAATAAGTGCTACTTGTAACACGCCTGGCCACTTTCAAGATCAATGGCTGTCCTCACAAACCAACACAAGACTTTTCAACGTGCTTTGTCCTCACTCACACGGTTCCTAGGAAACTTCCCAAGAGGTCACCCATCTCAAAATTGCTCCAAGTAAGCACACTTAATTGTGGAGTTCTTAAGTGATAGGCTACCGAAAAGTAGATGCATATTGTTAGTATAAGTAGAGTACTTATTAATTCCTTTAAGCTATTCTCAACTGTACAGTCCCATACCTTCACAACCTCTGGATCCCTTTCATTCTGGTGTGTATTTGATTCATTCATGTGTCCTTCTCACTAGAAGCCTACTAGGAGCTGCTTCCTTGTTAGTGCCTTATCTCTTTTGCACCGACGATCACTCCCTGCCCTCGTCAGCATTTGGGATGTTACACTACCTATACCAACAAGATGCATATATTTTTCGGTAGCCTATCACTTAAGAACTCTATCGTTAAGCGTGCTTAACTTGAAGCAATTTTGGGATGGGTGACCTTCTAGGAAGTTTCCCAAGAAGCGTGTGAGTGAGGACAAAGCACGCTGAAAAGTCTTGTGTTAGTTTATAGAGGTAGTCTTCAATCCTAAAAGAGGCCAGGCATTACATTATTCATTATACTGACACATGGTCAAATCTTTTCTCTTTACACACATGGCATTTTTCTCAAATGGAAGCTTCTTATTAGCTCCCAATGTGGTTGAAAAATCCCAAGGACCTAGGGGGAGGACTTTAATTGTTTCAAACCTACAATGGAGAAAATTTGGGGTCCATTTACAACCTAAACTTACAAATCCTAAATTTCTCTCATTATTCTCACTTAGCCCTTTATTTTCCTTCTTTTTCTCTCACGAGGCTATTGCAACTGAGGTGTGGTAGGATGGACAAAAAAAAAGGTTTAAAAACGGTGTGTCACCATATATTAATATTTATTTGGATAAACATTAGAAAAATCCTAAAAAGAAAATGATCTTTGAAACCAAATTTATAGTTTGATAATCAATTGTGTGCAGGGAATGTATTAACACCCTATAACGTCCATTTAAAAATGGTTATCTTTAATTAATTAAGCAAATTGTTTATAACTTTTAATTATGACAAAGATTTGTTTATTTTTATGTATACATTTATTTATTTTGATGAAGATTAAATTTTGTTATTATTATTTTTTAAAAAAAGGGAGGGTTAATATCTTATTATTATTTTTATCTTTTTAGCTCGATAGGAGTAATCTCCTACTCCTACGTATCTCTGGATATAATGAAGAATCAGAGTTATGTAGTTCTTTTGTAGAAAATGTTTGTGAATATTGTTTTTTAATTTTTATTTCATTAAATTTTAGGATTTTGAACTGTCACAGCTTGTCCATCCTAAAATGTAAAATTGATATAGGTGTACACCTAAGTCAATCCATTAGAACATTTTAATTTTTTTTTTAGCAATTTAATTTTGGCTTGACATTTTTTTATTTTAGAGAGAAGTTTAAAGATATCAAGTTGTCACAACTTGTGTCTCAAAACCTATGGACTAAGATATCACATCCAATTATTCATTTCTCTATTATAAATTTTAATTAAAAAAATTGCTGATTTGAAAAGGCATAAAAGGAATAAAAATAACAACAATAACAATAATAAAAAAAATCATAGAGAAAAAGTAATAATAACAATACCAATAACGTTTTTTATTTTTTAACAATTTAATTTTAATTTAACATTTTTATCTTAGAGAAGAGATTAAGACATCAAGTTGTCAAAACTTGTGCCTCAAAACCTTAAGATTAAGAAGATGTCAGAAGCAACTAATTCTTTCTCAATTAAAAATATTTTAATTAAAAAATAAAATATTCCTAATTTAAAAAGGCATAAAAGGACTAAACATAACAACAATAACAATAATAGAAAGGTAATAAAGCATATAGAAAAAAAAGACAAGATAGATAAACTTACCTCAAGTAGAAGCTCCAAGAGAAAATAATAATAATAATAATAATAAATTAAACTTTCATAGGTTTCATGCTTTGCACTAAAGCCATATTTTTTGGATGATCCTTCTTTCCCAACATATAGGGGAAGAAGAGGATGCATCAGAGTGGCTTGTCTAATGTGAGACTTCTCAAGTGAAAGGAAGGTGAGAGTGAGACTTAAGTTTCTAATATGATTAACTAGCCTAGTTTGAGATTAATTTTCTTCAAGATAGAAATTAATTTTAGTTTACGAGATAGAGACATGAGTTGTAGATATTTCTACAAGCTTTCCAATGGCATAAATAACACCTCAAATGGATAAGTATAACTCAAGATATGACATTGCCTTTTCATATTTTTTAACATAAAAATGGAGCTCTTTTCCTTTGAAATTCTCTCATTTCTTTTTCCCTTTTTTATATTTTATTTTCATTTATTCAGACATTAAGTGTTCACAGAGGCCGAGCAAGCCCTTCCTTCCATGAGGCTTCCATTTTTTTCTCCATCCTTGCTTGGGAGACTCAAAGGCCTAAGGCCATCACCCTCTTCACTCAAGAGCATGGTTTCTCTTTCCTCCTATCCAAGTGTAGTAAGTTTTCTTTCATTTTTTTTTCTTCCTGTGAGCTACACGAAATTTCCCTTTTCCTATCAATCTCCATCTCATCTTCATCTTCTCCCTTTATTCATTGTGAACACTCAATTTTGTCTGGATGAATAGAAATAAAATACAAAATAAAAAGGGAAAAGAAATAAGAGAATTTTGGAAGGAAAAGAGCTCATTTTTTATCTTGAAAAATATGAAAAGACAATGTCATATCTTGAGCTATAATTATCCATTTGAGGTGTTCTTTGCGCCATTGGAAAGCTTGGTGAAAGATCTACAACTCATGTTTGTATCATGTAAGCCGAAAATGACTTCTATCTAGATGAAAATCAATCTCAAAGTAGGATATTTAATTATAAAAAACTCAAGTCTCACATTTCTTTATTCTTACCTTCCCTTTATTTAGAAGTCCCATAGTGAGCAATCTATTCTTATGCATCTTCCCCTTCCCTTATATAAAAAAGAGACTACCAAACAATGAATCCAAGTAAGAAAAGCATTCAAAAATATATGAGCTTAGTGCAAAGCAAGGAGCTTATTAAAGTTTAAATTTTTTTATGCATCGTGCCCATTACAAACTGTCACCTTGATGTAAGTTTATTTATCTTATTTATCTTTTTTCTTTATGCTTTCTTATCTTTTTTTTATTATTGGTATTATTTTTGTTTTTATTTCTTTTATGCCTTCTCAAATTAGGAATATTTTTTTTAATTAAAATATTTTTAATAGAGAAATGATTAATTAGATATGACATCTTCTTGATCCTAAGGTTGAGGCATAAGTTTGGATAACTTGATGTCATTAAACTTTTCCCTAAAATAAGAAAATGTTAAGTCAAAATTAAATTGCTACAAAAATAAGAAACGTTATTGTTATTGTTACTTTTTCTCTATTTTTTTTATTCTTGTTATTGTTATTTTTATTTGTTTTATTTCTTCTATTTTCTTCCTTTTATGTCATCTCTAAAGCAAAAAAATGTTAAAGTCCAAATTAAATTGTTATAAAAATAAAATATTCAATTAAAGTTACAATAATTAATGAGTTGGCTTGGGGTACACATTTGTCAATTTTATATTTTAGGATGTATTAGCAGTGACAACTTAGAAATCCTAATATTTAATAAGTGTAAAAATTAATAATAAAAATTAAAAAAATATCAACACACAAACATTTTCTACCAAACAAACTATGTAACTCTAATTCTCCATTGTACCCATAAATATGTAGAGTAGGGGACCACTTATGTTAAGCTAAAAAGATAAAAATAATAATAAGATATTAACCCTCCTTTTTTTTCAAAATAATAATAATAATAAAATTTAATCTTTGTCAAAATAAATACATAAAAAATAAAATGAATCTTTGTCATATTTAATTTTTAATTATTTTAGGGTGAGATAAATATTTTAAAAGTTATAAGTAATTTGTTTAATTAGATGTAACCGTTTTTTTAACGGATGTTGTGGATGCTAATACCTTTCCTTCACGTAATTGACACCCAAACTCAAAATTTGATTTTAAAGGCTATTTTATTTTTTAGAAAATTTTCAATTTTTTTCCTAAATAAATATTGGTGGCACTCCGTGTTTCTTTTAATATTTTTCGTCATTACCCTACGATCTCGGTTGCGACAAATGGCGACTTTACTGGAAATATTTTGAGAGTCAAGCCTATCATAATTAAATAAGCAAATGTGTAACTTTTAATATATTTATCTCACCCTTCTCTTTCTTTTTCTTGTTTGTTTTGTTGTAGTATATAATTCTGTTTTATTGATGTATCATACGACTTATGACCTTTGTAAATATGTTTTATATGTTTTAAACTATATTGTAGGTTGCATGGTTTAGAAATTGCTCCCTTCACACACTTCACCTACAAGATCTCACACACATTTATGAGTGGAGTCCTATACCTGGACTTGAGTGCATCTTAGGATAGGCAAGAGGTTGAGTAGTGATATCCTTATGGATGTACATCCTAATTAGTTATCATGAATGTCATACCTATAGTTTGATCCTTTCAAGGGTATTATCACATCTAATAGTTTACATATTGTTATTATAAATATTCTGAGGGAGGGTCCTTGGATCTAGAAACCCATTTTTAGAACCGTAAAACTACCTATTGGGGATGAACACATATTAGAGTGACTTGTAGAGCTGTCAACTATTAGGAAGACCTCTATAAGTCACAAAGAGGGCATTTATTTTCTTACAAAAAGATAAAAAAGAACATCTCTTTTTTTTTAAAAAAAAAAACAATAATATTTCGCTTTTCTTAATTCATCTTGAATTTCCATTCATTAACATCAAAATATGATAAACATGCATTTTACATTTTTGGAACATATAATTTGACATTTTGCATCTTCAAAATAATTTTGTATTACAATTTTTAATATCTTCAAATAAAAGAAAATAATCATTCTTGCACTTGAAAGTTTCTTTCTTACATGCGTCTTAAAAAAAATAAAAAATCCTACATGTATCTTAAAAAAATCTTTCTTGCATGCATCCTTAAAAAAAAATGCTTTTACATTACGTTGTTGATTAGCCTTACTGATTTCAATGTACAGACACTTGCATTGCATTTCATCTTTTAGATTTTATTTGTATTTGTAGTTGCTTTAAAAAATTAAAACAAAATGCAAAAAAAAAATATTTCTCATCATTACTACATAACATTTCATGCAACCACTTTCATTTTATCTAAGTCAATTCATTAATATTTATCACTAAAAATGTTTAAAAATGTTCATGCATAACATTTAATTGCATCTTTGTGTCTCATAATTCAAGCATAATATCTAAAATATTCATCTTACATCCTCGCATAAAGAAAGTAGCATTTTGTTTTAAGAAAAAATTCCTAGCATATCATTCATGCATTAAATAAAATTTAGTGACATCATCATCATTTGGTTTTCAAAGTAAACAAATAAAAATAACTTTTTTTTGTCTAAGTCATGTTGGGATTTTCATTTCACATGAGCATGCTCTCCATAGCATTCAATAGTTTCATTCACTTGTGTATAATTTTGCATGACATTCACACGTAAAAAAATAAAAAAAAAGTGAGATGTTTAAATTAGGTAATCATCTCATTAGGCATATTAGTTTAACATTTCATAATGTTGGTTAAATGATCTCTCTTGCACTCATTTTGTATGTTGCATCCCATTTTTTAAATTTTGCTCATGTCACTTCACCTTTTTTCAAATTTAAAGTATTAATTGTTTTTCATATATATAAAAAAATTGCCTTTGTCTACATTCATTTGAGTGATTGTTAAAAAGAAAAAAGCAAAAGCAAAAAAAAGTAAAAATAAAATAAAACTCAAAATTAATTTGACTTCTTTTGAAAGCATGGTTTTCTCATATTATTGTATTAAAAAACACAAAAACAAAGAAAAATTTCATGCTCATTCTCAAAAAAATTAAGAAAATCATTTTGTTATTCATGAGAGTGTGATTTTCTCATTTTCAATGCATTATTGCAAAATTTAAAAAAAAAGAAAATCCTTAAAAAAATATTTTCTTACAATATTCATGATTTAAAGGTCATTAAAAAATATTCAAGCATCTAACCTTTAGGTTGTTCATCATAACTTTGTTTAGATGCATCTTGCATTACATAAAAAAGGGGGAGTATATGTAAATAAGAAGACCTTCATCATTGCATGTGCATATTTTTATCATTTTATTTGGTGCATTTTGTTTGAACTACATTTCATCCATGCATTTCTCCATAAAATAAATGTCTCATTGATTGGTCATTCAAGTCATCTTAGCTAAGTGAGACAATTGAAAAAAAATGGTATAAAAAAATAAAAAGGAAAAAAAGGCTTCCTAATTTAATTGTTTTCTCTCAAAGAATTTTAACTTGTCAAACCCCAAATTCATGCAATCTCAAGTCAAAAAGAAAAAAAGAAAGGATAAGGAGAGAAAAAAATAATGGAAAGATATAAGAGAGATTGTTGCCACTAGTAGCTGATTCTCAGTCATGAAGAGGAAGAAGCAATCCTCAACTTTTCTGTAATAAGGAGTCCTTGGACACCCCAATGGTCTAACTTGTTAATTGGGTGATTGATAATAATTTGTCGTGCTAAACTCTTAGACACGTGAATTTTCAGTTGATGTTAACTTTATTTGAAGTGTTCATTTAATGAACTTGTATAACATGTTTCTCAAATGTTATTGAGTTGTTTTCACCCATTATTTTGATTCTCATTCAAATTTATCACTTGGATTCCCATTTAACCACCGTCAAAAAGTTGTTTCTATAATATACCTTTTAAGACTCTTTTGAATTATCCTAAATTAAGAAGTTTAGCAAGAGAATATTTTGAAACTTTCATGTTGGGGCAAATTTATCATATTTTGGCTATTTACCCATTTATTTGCCAAAATTTGCTTGAGACAAGTCTTTTGAACACCAAAAAAAGAAACAACAAAAAATGAATAAGAAAGTCCATGAGGCTGAAAACTTGTAAGGGTAGTCCATGCAAAAGTTAGGACAATAAAAAAGGGAAATAAACAACATCATTCAATTTGTCAAATTTTGTCTTGGAATTAAATTTTCAAAAACAAGTAATGATGATTTGAAATGATGTACGACCATTTTTCTTTATCCCATAAAAATATAAATTATCCCTTTTATCCAATTTGATCCTAAAAATGAAAAAAAAAAAAAAAACTTTCAAATTATTTTAAACAAGGATCACCCCTATATTAGGGGTGGCGTAGTGTTCGCATCGAATCTAGCTAACTGGTGATCTCATCAAAACAATGGAAAAGGAAATAAAAATAAATAAATAAAACACAGAAAGAAGCTAACAAAAATTGGAAAGTGATATTTGAGACACAAAGAAAAAGAACAAAAAGAGAAAAATGCAAAAGAAAAGGCAGAATAAAGTACAAGCTTGTTTCAAATATACCTCTAAACACTTATTTGAGCGTAACATATCCTTCCATTCATGGCCCTTTCATCCACTGGCTACGTTACAAGCTTAATAGAGTACATATTGATCAAAGATTGATTGTTTTTGTTGTCTTAAAGTTTTAGTCCTAGACAAAATAGATTGACTCATTCATTATTGTCAACATGTTTGCTCAAAAAAAAAAAAAAAAAGAAAAAAGTAGTAGAAGAAGAAGGAAAGGAAAAAGAAAAGAAAAACCAATGCTCATAAGGCTTGCAATTCGAGATTTCTTTAAGAGAGAAACAATAGTGTAAAATTTTTTGTTCATCAAATGGGAACAAAGGGATCTAGACTGGGGTAATTACCTCACATGTCATTCCATCCTTAGTCCCCTTTTTATTTCATCCTTTGATTCCACCCTTTAAGTCTAAGTGGGCCAATTACTTCACGGGACAATCTTTTCCATCTTTACTCCATCCTTTAATTCTACCCCTCAAGTCTAACTGGGACAATCCATGTGTCATCCATATTCCCTCAAATGTAAACTAGGGCAATCACATCCATCTTTGATTCATCTTTCGGTCCTATTCCCTCAAATCCAAATTAGGGAAAATCCTTCCATCTTGCTTCACTCTCTAATCATATTCAAAGTTGAATTGAGGCAATGGTTTTGCCTTCCACTCATTACTTTGCCACCTTGACCTTAAATTAGGGCAATCGCCAAATCCTCCATCCCATTCCTGATTCCTATTTCATCATAAACTAAGGCAATTTTTACCCTTTTCCTAAGGCAAACTTATATTTCTTAGATTGGGGCAATTCCAAGTTAGCATTCCATTTCCTATTAAATAATTTTTTGAAACAAAAAATAATCTCTCGAAAACCACCTGGCACAAATTCATGTTAATCAAGTAATGTTTCAAAAGTGATAACAAGTTGAAAATAATCCCTCAAATACCATGTTATACCAAAAGGACTCGGTGAGCTTAAGCTTAAGCTAGGAAAGCAAATAGTGAGTGGAAGTTGAGTGAAAAAGGGAGTTTGCATGAATGTCTTCAAACATCAAGAAACAAAATTGAAAATGTCAAATCATATTTAGGATAAAGCATTATCTTTTGGGAAGGTGAAACATTTTATACAAAAGATATGGATGGTGAAAGGTCAAACCGTTCATTGGAAGTTTATGACCTAACTCACATGAAATTCAAGTTAGGCTAAACCTATTTATAAAATAAAAGTCTATTTAGTTAAAAAAAAAGAGAGTTATAAGCCATTAAAAAATATTAGACTTAATAGGGCCATCTTTTTTAAATATACAACAAGGGAAGAAGATGTAAGCTTATAAAATAATATAATTAATCATTATTGTATAAAATTTATAATATAATGTTTTAATATTATATTCTTGTTAATGTATTTAAAGATTTAAATTTGTTGACATGCATACAGTTTTGGTTCGTTAGTTTATTTAGATATATTTCCTTTTAACCTTTAAGAGACTTTGCTACTATGTAGGCTTTTAAATAGGTTTTTCAAATTAGGTTAGACTTTTAAAGTAGTTAGACTAGGCCTTAAAAAAAAAAAAAACCTATGTGAGATAAGTAAGCCAAACTTGAACCTTACGACTAGGTGACATGTCAGGCTTCAGTTTTGTAAAGTCTTTTAGAAAAAAAAAAAAAACCAATTCAAAGCATTCCATTTTACACACACACACACGCAAAAACCAACAATAAAGTTTTTGCTAATGAAACTTCATGATCATCTCAGCATTGCATCATGTATGCAATACATTTAAGCTCGATATCTGCTTGACATCTGTATACAAGTTTGGCACTTACCCGACATCTGCATATTTACATCAAAGTTCAATACTTACCTAGCTTCTACACTCAAGTCTGATACCTGTCTAGCATATGCATATTTACATTTAAGTTTGGTACTTGCCCGACATATGCATATTTACATCAAAGTCTAGTACCTGTCTGACATCTACATCCAAGTCCGATACTTGTCTAGCATTTGCATCCAAGTTCGATACCTACCTGACATATGCATATTTACATCAAAGTCTAGTACCTGTCTGTTAATCTAGCTCAATCCATTTTTACTCCTTGACATAGCTTTTGGTAAAGTTATTCCACTCAATAACTCTTGATATATATTAAATTTCAATAATCTAACCGTTGAATATTTGATATTATGTCAATGATTATGCACACCAAATTTTATATATAGGAGGTGTAGGTCTCCTCCACAATGGTATATTAGCTATTAGGCCTTTCAACCACTCTACTTCTTGACCTGCAAGTTCAAGAGCTATGTATTCTGATTCCATTGTAGATCTTGTTATGCATGTTTGCTTTGTTGATTTCAAAGAAATAACACCACCTCCTAAAGTAAACACATACCCACTAGTAGAAATTACTTCGTCATTGTTTGAAATCCCATTTGCATCACATAACCATTCTAAGACAATTGGAAAATTAGCAAAATGTAACCTTCAATTCATCGTACCTTTTAGATACTTTAGAAGACTCAAAAGGGCATTCTAATAGTCACTATATTGGGGTTATGAGTGTATCTACTCAATCTGCTTACAGCATATGTAATGTTGGGTCTAGTATAATTCATAAAATAAATGACATTACCAATTGTTTTTGCATACTCAGATTGAGAGGCATTTGTTCTACTAATTTTCTTAATATGAATACTAGGATCAAACGATATTCTAGGAGGTACAACATCAAAACTACTTATTTTTTTAATAGTTTTTCAACAAAATGAGCTTGACATAGAGAGAAATCATTTTTCAGTTTTTGTATTTTAACACCTAAAATCACATCAACTTCTTCTAAGTCTTTCATCTCAAATTTGGAACTTAAAAACCCTTTAATTTCAATTACCACTTTCAAAGAGGTTCCAAATATCAACATATTTTATTTCTACAAAAAAAAATGTTGTAAAATCTGGACCAAAATTTCTTTTTATTTTAATCATTTTACTTTTTCTTAAGTTCACAAATTTTAACATTTTGCACACGTTTGAGAACAAAAGGAATAGAAGCAGAAGTTATAGCATCATTCATATAATTAAATTTCTTCATATGAAAAACATGCTCAATAAATTCACCATCTCGAGATTCTAAAATAGAATTATTATTTATGTTCATGAATCTATATGCAACATTATCATGGGCATAACCAATAAATACAACATCAACTATTTTTAAGACCTATGTTTTATTCTTTTGAAATCCAGTAGTCCAACTTTAGCTAAACACCCCCACACTTTTATCTAATTTCTTATAAGGGATCTTATATAGCCTGTAGTTAATGTAGCTTCCCCCCACATATAGTCAGGCACACCAAAATTAATTATGATGACATTCATCATATCCTTAAATGTCTTATTCTTTCATAATTTTCTTTCCTTTTTTTTAATAACTAAATGCCCTTTAATATTAGCACTTTTATACTTTCACTTCATACATTATTTACACACATATGTAACACACGTTTGATAATGTACAGATTTTGAGTTTTTTTTTTATGATTCTATCTAAAAGTTTTGCTTATCAAACGTTAAAACAGTAGAGGAGCCATAACTAGCAAGTAGGTAACTAATTTTACATTAGATCATGCACAAAATATGACCATATAATAAATTGACTATATCGAGTACTGCCACTATGTGAGGAATAATTATAACATCAAGACAAGATTGTTCCTAATAGGTATAACTAATTAAAACACCAATATATATTAAAAATAATAAATTAATTTTTTTCACGTGGTCTTTAAATTACATATTTTCATATTAGATAAATTTTTGCCAAATAATAAATCAATTTTTCTAAATTAGATTTTGCAAATTTATTTGACACAAATAGACTAAAAAAATCACTTGGCATGAGATTAAGGAGATGACCACGTACCAGTTGTGTTTTTCATAGTTCTCGATTGCTTTGATTATAGTTCCAGGCTTTCCTCAACAGACAATAGTCAACCTTGAATTGCTCAAAGAAGGTGAGCATCCTTGTGACCATCACTTGTGGTTGGATCCATCAAAGGGTTCGAGTTTCGACATATCAAACAAGGCATTCTTATTGAGCAGCAAAGTCATTAGAACAACACAATCAAAAGAGAAAAAAAAAACAATTTCTTTTAGATTGTTAGAAATGTTGTTAAAAATATAAACGAGGAAAAGGAATACTATGTCGTGGCAATAACTACTGCCTTGAAAGCAAATTCTGGCAAACTTTCGGTGCAACTTGATATCTGGTTTTGTTCCCCAAGTTTTACGTAATGACGTGTCTAAACCCGTGCATTTGAGGCCAAAACACATTGGAGCCTCATGAACAATGCCCAAAAGAACTTGGAGTAGAAGAAAAATATTGAGAAAAGAAAGAGAGAAATGTTGAAAGTAGAGAAATGTTCTTGATATCTTAAGACTCGTGCTATCACTCCTTATACAGTGTACAAGAAATCAATTCGTTGGCAAATGTTTAAGAATAGCTTTTAATGCTAGAAAAAAAATGGATGGGGAATAATGAATAATAAAGCAATTAATATGCCAATGATAACAAAGCAATTAATATGCCAATGGTAACATAAAAAATAATTAGCACTTATATGTGATTATTTCCACACACACACACACATATATAAAGGACTAGACACGAATGTTAGTCTAATTAATCAACATGGTGTGGTATAGTTGTTAGATAATCATGTTCCTTAAATATATGGTCAATGGTTCAATCTCTAGATCCATATGAAAAAGCATATGTTAGGAGATGTCAGTCCATTAAATAGATCTAGGTATATCAAAGAATTAGTCTCTAGCTTTCAGTCGGAAGATACCTTAAACAATCAATAAAGAATGTTAGTCTAATTATGTGGTGATGTGATCAATTTGAATCAAAAACTCGCTTTTATTTATAGATGAATCTTTTGACTTTAAATTTAGGCGTGAATCTCTTGACTTTGCTATGTATCAAGATCGTGGTTATCATCTACAATTATATATATATATATATATATATATATATATATATATATATCCCTTTTCACAATATATATTGTATTACTCTTTTATAATGCATAAAAAGTTATTATCTTATATGATATATGTGAAGACTTGATATTTTAGATTCGAGTATATCCTTTAATTTGTATTCTATCAGCTAATATCTTTTTCTTTGCTGATAAAAAATATTTATTTAAACTAATTCAAATCTGTAATGTAATTTCGCATTTCAGGGTTAATAACAAAGCATGGGGAAAAGCCCTAACGTACGTATTAAAAAACTAGGATATATATGTTGTGAAGTTTGTAGGAAACTCGATTTTTCTATAACGTGTCGTATTTCAATACTATAGTATATGTTATAAGCCCATCATTATCGAAAACTAATATCTCACGAAAACTAGTATGTATATATATATATATATATATATATATATATATATATATATATATATATATATATATATATGTTGTGAAGTTTACAGGAAACTCGATTTTTCTATAACGTGTCATATTTCAATACTATAGTATACGTTATAAGCCATCATTATCGAAAACTAATATCTCAACGAACACGCGGGATTAATATGTTTGTTTCTCAAGGTAGTATAAGACCAAACGGGCATTGACAAATTTGTTCACCGGTTTTATTCTTTTTAAAATAATTAAAAAATAGGATTTGTAAATCCCCAAATAGAATATACCCTATTCGTAATTTCTATTAGTTAGTATACATTCCAGAAAATTATTTTAGGAACTATTTTGAAGTAAGTTGATGTTATAAATGTTAGCAATAAACTATAGAAGACAAAATTTATTAGAAATAATTAGGGAAAAGAGGAGGACTAACAAAATTTACTAAGCAAGTGTTGGAAAGAAAGAAGCACACAGATGGGAATCCTCCAACTGCTAACCAAGAATACCAAGCAATTACTACTTACCCACCTGGCTTTACCCCACGCACAATTCTCGTCATATGGTCTTTACCCTAACTACAGTTCGCCTCTGGCTACTAATTCGTCAGATAACAATCCACTAGTTTCTACTTCCAACACCCTAAATCCAACCCAGCCATAAGATCCATGTCTTGGTAAAAATAAGATACCACTAACCCAGTTGTTATCCCTTATTTTGGCACCCTATGTCTTACCTTCTAGCCATGCACCACTATAAAGCATTATCGCCTGAAACTACAAAGCTGCAAAATATACCCTAAGCTCTCTATTTCAATATATTACCAAATCCACAATCAGATCCCACCTTATTAGACACGCCAGTCAAGAAAAAATTGTAAATATTAGAAAAATGACTAAAGGCAATAGAAGGAAATGATAATTATGGTCTTAATGATTTTGACTTGTCCTTGGTCTCTGATGTTGCGATCCATCAGGGTGAAATAAAGCTTCCAATTCAAATTGTTTCTTGTCACTACAAGAAATTCGCACACTAGCGACATCCAAAAGCCGACACTATTAATGAAAAGTTGGTGCTAATGATGACAAGTTATCGCTTATGTCGATTTTAATGTTGGCCAAGCAATAGCCTCGTGACCATCGCTAAAGGAATCTTCATTAACTGGTTTGTGTCGAGCAAAAAAGGTCGGTGTTAATAGTGTCAACTAAGTCGTCACTTAAGTTGACGCTAATATGTGAGGATAAAAAAAATGATGCCATTAACAACAATGTGTCTCCTATTAACCAAATGGCCAATAAAACTCAAGAGGTGGGTGAAATGAGTTTCATAGAAACTTTATGCAAAAACAAATTCCCAAAATCATGAAGGATAGATTCTAGAGAGACAAAGAGAAAACCCCAAATTGATTTAATAAGCAATAATCAATGCAAATACACAATCAAACAAACATAGAAAAATTAAAAAAGAGTAGGAATAGACAAGAGTGAATCAAGAATTTATATTTATTTAGCCACAACTTGTGACCTAGATCCAGTCCTCAAGCCGCGCTTAAGAGTTTCCACTATTCAATAAAGTATATAGCAACAAGCATTTTATACTCAAGGAACCCTTCCTTGATAATCGACCCCAAGATGCTTCTCATTGAATTAATCCAATTACCCATTGGGGATCACACACCCTAGAAAACCTAATGGACACCTAACCCTTAAAACCTAGGAAACTACTTTCCTAAAACAACCAAATGAAACCACCTTGATCCCAAATTAACAAGCAAATCAAAAGCTATGAATCATTATAAGAAGTAAGATATCATAAATTGTAGCTATGAGGGACCCACAACCTTAACAAAGAGAGACTCAAGAGAAAACTATATGATCCAATTCTTTCTAATCTCTCATCTGTATTAGGTTTTAGAAACACGACCATTATATAGTGGGTTTTAAGAAGATAAACCCCTTAATTTCGAAACCTAATCAATTAAAAGATAGCAAGTCAATTTGATCAACAAAATCTGCATATTTTCTTGTTGTACTATCAATAATCGATTATCCTAAGAGATAATCAAGGATAATTGATTATTGTCAGTGTAATTGATTATAACAAGTTTACCCTTCGAAAAACATGTTTTACTTATATTTTCGCAAACCTTTTATTGAAGCTTTATTTCCTGAAGTTAATATTTAATTTTTGTGAGTCTTACACAAAATCCTAAGTGTCTGGCTTTGTCTTCATATTACTAGCTTTATCGTCATCAAAACCTTCATCCCTCAACAGCAAGAGGTCATGTTCAACATCTCCCTCTTTCCCCAAATTCCATCCCTATTTCATCCATTATGTAGCCACCAATGCATATCGTGAGCACCTCCATTCAGTAAAAAGACAGAAGAGGAAAATCAATCATAATAGAAAGAAAAAAATTAAAAAAGAAAAAGAGGATCGTCGCTAGAAACCACCATGCACTCCATTTTCTTTTCTTCTCTTTCCCCCTCTTCCTTTCTTCTTCTTTCCTCTTCTCCCTTCTCAATCTAATTCTTTATACCCTACGTTGCAACCACCACTTCTGTTGCCACCTCGCCGCTTCTCGACTCCATAAGTAGCAACCATCTTCGCCAAACCTACAACAGTAGAATGAGGGAGGGATTAGAACAGTAGAATGAGGAGGTTGAGGAGAAAGCGTTAGGATTAAAAAAATTATGGGAGATGGAGAGGAAGAGTGAGGGGGACGGGGAGAGGAAGAGAGAGAGAGAGAGGTCATTGCTAGTTAAAAAAAAAGGGTTCAAAGTGATGTTCTAGTCATCACTTACTAGCACTTGATGCTCAAATCATTAAATTTCAAATGAATGAATGTGGGAGAAAGTGGGAGAGATTTTTGTTTTGGTGCTTAAGTTAAAAACTAGTGAAGGCCTAGCCACCACTTACAATTAAAATTTTTTGTTTTGAGAATTATTCAATAACAATGGCCTATTAAAAATTAATTTTTTTGGAAAATTATTATTTTGTTTCGGCTTACCAGACAATCTCATAACTGTTGCTAACAGTCCGTCTCTATTTCAGTGTTTTGTAGTGAGTTTCTCATATAACCTTTACAAGTCAAGGACATCATGCCAGCCTATAGTTATTTACAAGTGAGACATTAGATTCATATAGTTGGAGTTGTGCCTTCCACCCTACATTAAAAGTTGAAAAATGGATGATAAATTGGTGATCGTCTCGGTAAAAGAAGATTTGCTAGTAAGTTGTACTCTACACGCTATATCGATCAAGGCTGCTGGGGAGACTATTCCTATTTTTCGAAATCATTTTCAACTTTTAGTTATTTCGATCGTTACAGATAGGTACGAATAGATTATAATAAAAGATTTGTAATTTACAATTATAATAAAAGATTTATAATTTACAATGCATATCACATAGGCATAAGTATTAGTTTGTAATTATTTGTTGAAAAGCATAACAACACGCTATTTGACATATTAAACTTTTTATAAGAGAAAATAGGTTATGTACTGACAGTATAAAACAGTTCTATATTGTCATCTAATCACAAACTAACATATATGGTAAATTTGTTGACTTTTATGATAATTACCTTAAAAGTCATATCAACGGTGATTTCTGTTTGGTTGACAATATAAAAGTTTTTACACTGACAGTGCATAGCTATTAAATTCTTTTGTAAGAGAAAATATGTTATTTATTGATAGTGTAAAACAGTTTTACACTGTCATTCAATCACAAGTCACCATGTATGATAAGTTTGTTGACTTTTACAATAATTATCTTAAAAGTCATATCAACTGTGATTTTTGATTGATTGACTATATAAAATTTTTACATTGACAGTATACAGCAATTAAACACTTTTTATAAATACATTTTTGTTATTGGATAAAATTTTATGCCAATCCGGCTATAAATGGATAGTTCAGATTATTTAATAAGAATATATAATAGAGGATTTCATCAATCTCGAATTTTGACTTGGTATTTGCTATGTTAGGGTCAAAATCCATGTGCAGATAATAACTGAACCATGTGATTTGATTAATATTAGGTTAAATTATTCTTTTAATTACTCTTTTTATTTAAATTATTCAATTTGGTTCCTTTATTTTTAAAATGTTTAATTTGGTTCTCTAATTTTTTAAAATTGTTCAATGCTATCCATCCGTCCAAATTAATACTATTGATGTTATGAGAAGCTGACGTAACACGTGACATGTCAAAGTATAAAAATAGACACGTGTTCAACCACACTAACGTTTTTACTGTCAAACAGATAGAAGGACAACATTAAACATTTTAAAAAAAAATTAAAAGACTAAATTGAACATTTTAAAATTTAAATAACCAAATTGAATAATTTAAATAAAAAGGGAGACCCAAAGAGTAATTTAACCTGAATATTATGTCTTGAATATGTAGGTTCGATTATATAATTACAGATTATATAATTTCCCTCTCGTCCATCCCATTAGTATTCGCAATGGACTAGAGCGGAAGAAATATTTATTATTATTATAATGTGAATATGTTCTCCTTTCGTATGTCATGCGTTCAAATTTTCTGTACAAGAAACGTACACTTAATAAACTCTGGCTAATTTTGTCTTTATCCTTAAGTTTGAAAATTCATTATGGTCAAACCTGTATCTATATTTAAGTGCATGGGCATGAGCCATTTTCATTTCAGAAATCTCAAAGTGCAACCGAGAAATTGCTTGCATATTTCATAAGAAAAACTACGTACCAAAAGAATGGCCAAGAAAACATGTCCAATGAATTTAGCATTCATTGTAATATTCATGATTGTATTGTCTGCCTCAAACATGTTTGTTTGTAGGGGAGAATGGGAGCCCACTTGGAGCACCGAAGCTGCAGAAGAAGCTGAGGCTGTGGCAGCCATACCATGCTCAGGACATGGAAGAGCCTACTTAGATGGTCTAATTCTTAAAGGGCATGAGCCTGTTTGTGAATGCAACCCATGCTATAGTGGATCTGATTGCTCCAAGTTTTCATCTGATTGTGCTGCCAACGCTGGAAGGTAAACCCTTCTCATAAACTCAATTTACTAACTGCTAAATTTAACCTATGGTCTCAATATTGCAGTAGCTAGTACGTAGTCGATCTAGCCCGTTTGATATCTTGGCTATCTATGAACTTGTGTTAAATGGTTTGCTGAATGGTTCTATTTTGGATACGTTTGATTTGTTTTTCCTTTTCAGGAACCATTTTGATCACTAGCAAATATGTTTCGGGCATTCGCAAGTAATAATATAATAAAATAAATGTAGGAATAAATAAAAACACACGACTAATTAAATATGTTTTTAATTATTGTAATATATCCACTTTTTTTTATTTTATTACTCCTTTTAAAATTATCCCTATAATATTGTTTTTTTATGTGTTAATCCCTACTGTTACTTTGTCGTCATTAATTGCTGAGGTGGTTAAACAGTCAAGGACTAAAATAAAAAAGATATATATTTATAGGGACTACACTAAAAGTTATATAACGTGATGTGTCATGCGCGTGATAGGCCAAAATAACACTTAACGGCAACTAAGTAATGACAGGGAGTAATGTAAAAAATTTAATATTACAAGGACTTTTTAAAAAATAATGTTGAAAAGACTAAAATAAATAATTGTATTCATTAAAGAGAATAAAAACATATTTAAGTCATAAATACATTTATATCATTAATAACTTTTTTTTATAAATGTTAAATTTCATCTATTGAACCAGTTGAATTAGATTTTTCCATGGTTTGTATTAAGTTTATAAAAATTTTAATGTAAAAAATAGTTTACAATTGATCATGTTCATTTTAATATTTTTTTGTTGGTGGTTACTTTACATGTTAATGAATGATTCATCTAAAAATTTAGCATTCAAGATCATTACCATATAATACTATATAATTCAATAATTAAATTAATTAGTTAAATTTATATTTACAAAAAAGTATCAAAAAGTGTAGTGTATTAAACTTGAATTTAATAAACATGCACTGTCATGGATAAAAAGATTTTACACTATCAACTAATAAAAAACATCTTTAATATGACTTTTAAGATAATTATTATAAAATTCAACAAATTTTAGCAATTTGAGATTAGACAACCGTTCAAAAAACCATTACACCGTTGTACTTATATTATTTAGTCATTAAACTTACCCATCGGAATTTTAAAATCACATACGTATGAATTTGTTGAATTTTTGTGATCAATATTTATTGAATGTATTGAATTTGTTTATTGCAGTGGGGATCCATATTTTTTGGAGCCATTTTGGATGAAACATGCAGCAAGTAGCGCGGTTTTAGTATCAGGATGGCACAGAATGGGCTATACTTACAGTGATGGAACATTCATCTCAGAACTACTGGTTGAGTACATCCGAAAAGTTCATGCCATCGTCGGAAATGCAATCACTGAAGGAAAATACTTCATATTTGGAAGTGGCTCAACGCAACTGCTTAGTGCTGCTGTTTATGCTTTGTCTCCCAACTCTTCGGAGTCTCCAGCAAAAGTGGTAGCCACTGCTCCATATTACCCGGTGAGCTCCATTAATACTTATTTGGACAAAATTTATAAGCAATTCCTTATGTCTTTTAGTTATCCAATTCAAATTGAAGTTTTGCTTCGATAATTTATGCTGACTTTTAATACAAACATTTATTATACGGACTACCAAAGCAAAACTTTTGGAGAATGAAACAAAAATACTTAAAGAACTACATTTAAGTTTTGTCTTACTTGTTTTTCTATGTATACATTTATTTATATTTAATTTATGAGATAGTTGACATAAATTATGATAAACTTTTTGCTGCAGGTCTATAGAACACAAACACAATTTTTTAATTCTAGGGATTTTAGTTATGAAGGAGACACATCCTCGTGGAAGAACAACACAGATAGCAAGTCTAGATTTATTGAGTTTGTGACTTCACCAAACAATCCAGATGGAAAGTTGACTAAGGGAGTTCTTCAAGGTTCTAATGTAAAAACCATTTATGATCGTGCTTATTACTGGCCACATTTCACTGCTATTCCTTCACCAGCTGACGATGATCTCATGGTGTTCACAATTTCCAAACTCACTGGCCATGCGGGGAGTAGATTTGGGTGAGATATCCTCGATATATCAATTAGAATAGTTATCTTGAATTAGAGTATTTTTAATTGTTATTCTTTAACGAGAATGTTTTTAATTGTCATTTTTCAATAAGAGTGTTTTTTAAATTTTTTTTAATTTCTTATCTCTTTCAATCTATCATTTTTAATATCTTTAGTTCTAAATTGAATTTCAATATTTTTTTAAAAGAAATTATCAATAGTTGAAAATTAACATTGTATTATAATAGTTGTTTATTATAAATTTAAAATATAATCTATATGTTCAAAAATATTTATTTATTATGAATTTTAATTACAATATAATTTATATATAGTTATATAAAATAAATATTTACTCTATACAATGTACAGGTTAAAATACTAGTATATATATGATTATGAAAGGATAAAAAATATTCTATATTTAATTTGGAATTCAGCCATAGTGTAGAACTTTAAGATCAGAATTAAAGTCAACATTCACTCCGACTATGAATTAATTTCTTTTCTGGCAAAAACTTATTAATAAAGTGAGTGTAAAACTTTCAGATCAAAATTAAACTCTATTTTATCAATTAAGTGTTATATATTCTGATCTCTTAACAGATGGGCAATAATAAAGGATGAGGCAGTATATCAAAAGATGTTGACATATTTGGAAATGAACACCATGGGAGTTTCCCGTGAGGCTCAGCTGAGAGCTTTAAAGCTTTTGGACGTGGCTCTTGAAGGAGATGGAAAAGAAATATTCCAATTTGCATATTCAACCATGAGAGATCGTTGGATAAGGTTGAAACAAATCATATCTAAATCAAAACGGTTTTCTCTGCAGAAACTGTCTTCCCAATACTGCACCTTTTTCAAGAGAGTCAGAGATCCTTCACCAGGTAAACGTCAATTACCGATAACATTTTTAGTTTCATAATTTTTTATGTATATAAATACATTCATTCTTAACCCTTTAATTTAATTTTGATTATGTCTTACATCATTTATTTCATAAATTTTAGGGTTAAATATGATTTTGGTCCTTCAACAATTGACCTGTTTTGGTTTTCGTCATCAGAAAAAAAAATTCTTGAATAAAGTCTCTCAAATATTAAAAATACCCTAACTAAATTCATGTACTAAACTCTGTTTAACTTTTTTATTAAATAATGGTCATATTAGCATTATAGTCATCATTAATTTGCTAATGTGGTCGTTCATGTTAATTATTATGTCCAGGTCAGATTAGTAACATACATTTTGAATAAAATTATTACATGATTAACCCTAAACTACAGATTTTTTTTAACCCTAAAGCAAAGGTAATTATCCGATTTTTTATTAAAAATTATCACTAGACACTTCAGGTAATAAAATACTTTATTTAGAAACTAATATGACCATTATTTAATAGAAAAGTTTACCAGAGTTTAGCATAGGAATCTAATTAGGATATTTTTAATATTTGAGGAACTTTATTTAAGAAATTTTTTTTCTGAGGATTAAAACCAAAACATGTCAATTTTTGGATAACTAAAAACATATTTAACCCTAAATTTTATGAAGAATTAATTAAAAATTAATTTCGGTTTAATTTCATAGCCCAATTTACAAAATTGAGTAAAGCACATAAAGTGCAAAATCTTCCTTTGTCCTTAATTACATAACAATGTGGTTTCAATTTCCTCACAGCGTACGCTTGGTTAAAGTGTGAGAGACAACAAGACAAGAATTGCTATGAAATCCTTGAAGCTGCTGGCATCAATGGCCGTGAAGGAAGTGTCTACAGTGCGGATAATCGTTACGTGCGTCTCAGTCTCATTAGGAGCCAGGATGATTTTGAGATACTAATAAACAAGCTCAAAAATCTTGTTGCTAAGGAATAGGAACCCAAATAAAGTTAACAATCAGTGTCATATTATCAAAATAATTACGTACATAACAAAGCTTTCTGAAATCAGTAGTATTTTATTGCTGTTTCTTGTAATAAATCACTGTTAAATATATTGCTCTTTATGTAAAAATCCCCGTGATATAGAATTAATAAAGCATTGCTTATCGTTCAGCAAAGCAATAAAGCATTAATCTACAAAGCGTTTCGGTATCAAGTGCGTATGCATTCAATATTGTGGCTGCTTTATGTTTTCTTATACGGAAGTAAGCTGCCCTCTCAGTATAGAATCAATTATCATCCAATGCCTGAAATAATAACTTAAGTATAAATCAATCTTACCTATAGTTGTTTGTTTGTTAATATGCAATGTTATAAATTTGAGTATTCATATTGGAGAGCGAGACTTTCACTTTTTTCACTCTCTTAATTACCTTATTTTTATATTTTCTCTCTTATCACATTACATAATGATCTCAACACAAAACTTATGAAAGTGAGATTGACTTTTTAAGATTTTGAGTATATTAGCAACCATTTTTAGCTAGGTTTTAGCTTTTTTTTACTAGATAAAAAACGTGTTTGACAATAATAAGAATGTTTGGTAAACAAGTTTTTTCGTAACTTGTAACATTTTTCAATATACTACTTCAAATAACGTTTTTTAATATGCTAGCTTCTTATATTTTATTCAATTTTTATCTTTAAAATATTTATTAAATTTACTTTTGACCATTTTTACATAAGATAGAACTTATTACTCCTTTTTGCTATTGATTTTTTTTTTGGATTATTTTTTATGCTATATTGTTTACTTTAACCATTACACAATTTACATTATTTATTTTATTATTTTAGTATTGTATTTCAAGATACTGATATTATTTGATTAGTGAGACAATACTAATAGGCAATGGTATTTAAAAGTATGTTACAATATTACCATACTAATCAACATAATGAAAGTATGATATATACTTAAGTATATGTTATTTTTATTTTATTTTAAACTTAGTTGAAAGTATTTTAAAATATAATATAAAATTAATAGTAGAATGCACGATATGAAAAAAAATATATAATAGTTGAAACTAAAAATGTAATTAAAATATTTAATCTTTAAATAAAAATTATAAGAATTCAAAATTAATCAAAAAATTATAATTATAATTACTCAAAAATGGTTTTTATCCATAAATAAAATAAAATTTATATAAAAATATTATATAAACATGTTTATTTTTGTCATTTTACATTTATCATCTACTACAACAGATAATTTTGTGAAACACTTTTAATTCAATAAGTTAACTTAACAATTTTTATCTATCAACTAGCTTTTTTGATTTTCAAATACTTTTTCAACTACTTTTGTCAAGCATAGCCTTTATAATTTATTTTCAAATTTAAATTATTGTTATTATGAATATTTATTTTTTTTAAATCTAAATTTGAATTAAATTATATTTTATTTTAAAATATATCAATTATTATTATTTTCAAATTTAAATTAAATTGTATTAAGTATTGTTATTATGAATATGTTATTATCATCAAATTCAAATTAAATACCATTTTATTTTAAATTCTAATAAATTCTATTTTATTTTAAGACAATAGGATTTTTTTTATACCAAAAAATCCTTCAAAATATGATTGTTATAATTATACTATTGTCTTTAAATTTAAATCAAATTAACTATTATTTTCATATTTTTCTGTTAATTTGATCATTGAAAAAATATAATAAAATGAGTTTAATTTATATAATTAAATAATTATATATAAAAAATATTTTCCCTGTGTATTTACCAGAGTTAAAATAATAGTACAAAATTTACAGCTCTTATATAAATAACCATGAAATGCAATTTAGGGATTTGAATCATCCCTTTTATCTGCTGACTGCACGATGAGGTTATATTAGTAGAGAGAAAAGTATGAATTTATCTTCAGGAATATATCGACCTGCTAATTTTAACAAAAGTAGTTTGTCTGTTATTTTTATTTATTATTTTTTTACAAACAAAATTTTTATTAATAAACAAAATACAAGAAGTACTCTAACTCGAAAACAAGGATGATATAGGGTCAGTATTTTTTTATATTTATTATTATATACGACATACATTTTTTTTTTGTACAATAATCGTACTGAGATTAGAACTTACGATCTCAAACATATTATCCAAATCCTCCCACCACTAGGCCGACCCTAGTGGGTATATACATTTTTCTATTAGTGAGTAAAAGTAGAGGATACACATCCAACTTTGTTGTTTGACAATTAAATCTTCATTTAAAAATAATAAATTTAAATATTTCTCTATTTGAAAATCTTGGGGGTTAACATTGACTTGTAAAGCGTGTTAAAATATACTAACTTCTTCTAATATTAAAGTCATATATATACATGTTATATTTATTCATTTTGGGATTAGTCAAATTAAATAGGTAAAGGAATAAATTGTTTGACGGGTATTATGCGTGTAATACACATACATCGTACAGCAATATTCTGCAGTTGATCCAAAACTTGGTGGGGAAGAATTGGACCGTTCATCTTTCTCATGGGTTTAGGGAAGCTAACATCGTGTAGGGGACTGGATGGTAGGCGAGTCTCTTTCAAAGGAACTAGAAGCTCATTGGTTAGAGGACCCATCTTTAGGATTTATTTTTCCTTTTGGTGACATATAGGATGGACCAATGGAATATGTCTCCATGGATGAGCTCATTGGTTAGAGGATCCATCTTTAGGATGTGTTTGACGTTAGAATGGACCAATGAAAAATGGGCTCATTGACCAAACTAATGTCCTTTTGAAAATTAATTATTAGTTTGGAGTTGTTTTAAAACATATTACCAAAATGAGGTGGTCAATGCTGAAAAACGCTAATCAGACTAGCGTTTTTCAGTCCACGTCAACATTTATTATTATTATTTTTAATTTAATATCGAAAAATGTCAGCTAGGATGACACATAGGATACGCTAGTAGTAGTGTTTTAAGAAAACGCTAGTCGTACCAGCATATCCCCCGTGACAGAAAGCATGGCAAAGAAGAGGAAAAAGATGGTGCATACGTGTACAAAACGTTATTAGTAGTAGCTTTTTCAATTTAATATATTTTTTTAAAATGGAAAAAAAAGTTTTTAAATTTTTAATTAATAAAATTTGGAAAACGCTATTGCAAATAGCGTTTTCCTTTTATTTTAATTTTTTTCAATGCGAAAAAATTTATTAATTTTTGATTAAATAAAAATTGAAAACACTATTAGAAATAGCGTTTTCAATTTTTAATTTTTTTTAGTTTTTATTAAGAACAAAAAAATATTTTATTTTTAACTATTTTAAAAAAAGTATTTAATTTTTTTTTTAAATTATTTCATTTTAAATTTTTTTTAAAAGTATTTATATTTTTGTCAAATTAATATTTTTAAAAAAGTATTTATATTTTTCCGTTTTAATTAGAAAAAAAAATAATTTTTAATTTTTAAAATATGGAAAACGCTATGTCTAATAGCGTTTTCCTGTTTTATAATTTTTTTTTCAGTTTATTTTTTTTAAAATGGAAAAAAAATAAGTGTTTTAATTTTTAATTAATAAAAAATAGAAGACAATATTAAAAATAGATTTTTAATTTTTTAAAAAAAAATTATAATTTTTAATTTTTGAAATATGGAAAACGCTATGTCTAATACCCGTTTTCTTGTTTTATAATTTTTTTTTCATTTTAAAAAAAACTGAAAAAAATTATAAAAAAGGAAAATGCTATTAGACATAGCGTTTTCCATATTTCAAACATTAAAAATTATAAAACTTTTTTTAAAAAATAAAAACTCTATTTTTAATAGCGTCTTCTATTTTTTATTAATTAAAAATTTAAACACTTATTTTTTTTCTATTTTAAAAAAGATAAACTGAAAAAAAAAATTATAAAACAGGAAAACGCTATTAGAGATAGCGTTTTCCATATTTTAAAAATTAAAAATTAATTATTTTTTAAAATTAAAATGGAAAAATATAAATACTTTTTTAAAAGTATTAATCTGACAAAAATATAAATACTTTTTTTAAAAAATTAAAATGAAATGATTTTTTAAAAAAATTAAATACTTTTTGTAAAAATAGTTAAAAATAAAATATTTTTTTGTTTTTAATAAAAACTAAAAATAATTAAAAATTGAAAACGCTATTTGTAATAGCGTTTTCAATTTTTATTAAATTAAAAATTAATAATTTTTTTCGCATTTAAAAAATTAAAATAAAAGGTCCAATAGTGTTTTCCACATTATATTAATTAAAAATTTTAAAAAAAATTCGTTTTAAAAAAATATATTAAATTGAAAACGCTATTACTAATAGCGTTTTATACACCTATGTGCCATCTTTTTCCGTTTTTTTGCCACGCTTTCTGTCACGTGCGACACGCTAGTATGACTAGCGTTTTCTGAAAATACTAGTACTACTAGCGTGTCCTACGTGTCATCCCAACTGACATTTTTCATGATTAAATTAAAAAAAAAAAATACTGACGTAGATTAGAAAACGCTAGTCTGACTAGCGTTGACCACCCCATTTCGGTAATATATTTCAAAACAACCTTAAACTGGTAATTAGTTTTCAAAAAGACACTAGTTTGGTCAATGAGCCATGAAAAATGTCTCCACGGATGGTCCAATACTTTCAAAACCGTAGATACATTATTACTATGAGGTTCACAATGTTTTGGTGGTGTCTTATCTTATTTTTTGGTCAAACTTTAAGTACAATGAAATGTTGGTGTCTTATCTTATTTAAAAAATATAGTTAATAAATCAGTATAATCACTAAGAAACGATGACTGTGAGTATATAAATCAGTATAATCGCTAATAAACGAGCCTTGCACCAATGCGTGAGTATTTTTTATCGTAACTGAAATATAATTTTTTATCCTTCTCTTCTGTCATTTCCGCATCACCAGTTAACAACTTATCGAGTATTAAGCATTAAGTATCACTGTGAAGGATCCGCTGGAGATATATATATATATGGTCAGATCCGTTGACACCAGATGTCAAAGTTAATCAAATTATATCTTCAATAACTTTTTGTAGAATGCAAATTTAACTAATCTAACTCTTGAATTATGTAATATTATTTTCATGATCATGTATATCAAATTTCACGTAATTTAGACTTTTCTAGATATGTCATCTAATTTGAATATTTATATATATTTTAATTTTTTATTATATGTTAAAATAAAGTGATGCAATAACTACTACATAATTTTGAAATTATGTGAAATTTTGTATATTTAATCAAATGAATAAGAACATCAAATGGTTGGATCGGTTAAATTTGCATTCTACAAAAAATTATTGAAGGTGTAATTTGAGTAATTTTGACACCTGGTGTCAATGGACCCTGACCTATATATATATATGTATGTATATATATATTGATAAATTTGCTTGAAAGAAAGATGATGGTGACAGTGAACAAATGAATGTATTCTGTAACATGAACAAATGTGTTTCTGGGTAACAATAAAAATTTAAAATGATCAGTTTGGGTCATGATATAAAATTATTTTCCTTAGGAGAATAGTGATATAAAATTATTTTATTTAGATGAGGAATATACAAATATGCAATTAACCTATTGCTGCCTAAGGTTTGGGGCATGTAACCACCGTGGTCACATTTTACCATTGGTCCATGCTAAATGTCACCTTCTCTTTTATGAAATGGTTTTTTGGGGGTTTGCTTACCCTGTAGCTTTGTAGTGTAGTTTGGTCTTAGGACTCCCTTTGATAAAAAAAAAAAAAAAAATCCTTTTTATTGAATAGTTTAAGTTAATATGTTGTTTTATCCTCAAAAAGAAAAAGTTGAATTTTTTTAAGAGAAAATAGGCTATGCACTGAAGCATAAAATTATTTTATATTGTTATCTAATTATCAATCACCATTTATGATAAGTTTATTGACTTTTACAATAATTACCTTAAAAGTCAAACTAACGATAATTTCTCATTGGTTTAAACTCTTTTTTTAAAATTTACTTAAGTTAAAATGTTTAACCTAGGAATGATTCTTTTTTAGACTTGACAAAATAGCCTTATTTATGTGTGCGTATGTATACATAGACTGAGTTACTTAGGTTAGAACATTAAGTTATTAATTATGAGAAATAAAACCAATAAATATATATCATTAAATCTTATATAAATAATCAATATTAAAAGATAAATTCTAGATCAAAAGCCTACAGAAAAATAGGAAAATTAAATATCGAAGAATATAGGCTCTGGATAAACTATTGAATTTTGTTTGAAACTTAGATGATTCAAATACCTAAAATGGCAAGCCTTTTTATAGGCCAAGCATGACAATAAAATAAGGTTAAATTAATCATTGAACTATTTGAAAATTTTTAATTAGGTTTTTAAATTGAATTTTTTTTTAATTGGGTTCTTGATCTAGTAAAATTTTTATAATTGAGTCCCTGATGTTAATTTATGGCTGCTTAAAACCGTCAGAAAATGACAATTTGTGACCGTTTTAAAGGTCTTAAGAATTCAATTACAAAAATTTTACAAGAACAAAGACCCAATTACAATTTTGTTTTAATTTAGAGACCTAATTATAAAAATTTCCAAATAGTTCAGACCTATTGGTTAATTTAACAATAAAATAACTTTAAGAAAATTACAATCCTAATACGAAAATGATATTCAGATATTGGGCCGGCTTTTACAGATAGCACAGGGGCACCGAAAAATGCATTAATGGATAACATTGTCAAGTTCTAATTGACATGATTTTTTGCTTTAGTTTTTGCTTAAAATCCACAGTGCTTATATATTAACTAATTTTTAATTTTGATTATTCATATATTATTATATAGTCAAGATTTATAATTCTTATATATTAAAATAAGAATTATTCTCATTTTATATATATATATATATATTTTGCAAGATTATTCATGATTTTGGAGGATAAAAATATGTTGCTTCAATTATGGTAAATTAGTAGAATGGCATAGGAATTTTTTTCACTATAAGAAAAACAATGTTTAACATTGTCAGTAAAATTCACACTAAATAAATATTTAGGGTCGATTTTGTTTCCAGATCGATCAAGATCATTATTAAAGGGCTTACCACTAGGGATAGAAATAGGTTAGGCTAAGCTAGGCTTTGCCCTGTTTGTCTTAGACCTTTTTAAAAGGTCTAGTCTAACTTACATAAAAATTTGACCTGACCTGTGAGCCTATTTAATTTAGGGCCTATTTTATAATAATTTAACCCTAAGATGGAGGTGAAAATAAATATACTAGACTTTATAAGAATTAATCGAGTCTAACTTGTTTATATGATAAAAGCATTTTGAAGGTCTAATCTAACATTCAGAATAACTAATTTAAAAATGTATTTTGCAATATAAGACCTCTAATTAGGATATACATTTATCTTTCAATAAACTTATAAGTTTTACTCTTTATCTAAGTCAACATGTTTAACATTTAAAAAGATAAATAAATGTATGATTTTAATACATTATAACAAATTTAATATAATAATAATAATAATAATAAAAAGAAGAACAAATATTTATTTATGCCTATTTAAATAGGTCTATCTGTTAGACCTACAAGACTTTTTAAACGGCTTGGAACATGACCTTTTAACTAAATAGGCTTTAATAAAAACATTGGCCTGATTTATTTTCTAAAAAGTCTAACATGGCCTAGAACTAATGTAGGTTAGGCCATAGACCCTTGTTGTACAGCCTGACTTATTTTCACCTCTACTCACCACTAATTTTTTCGGTCAACCTTTTAGGATCAATACTAAATATTGCCGGCTAAGCAAACGCTAAACTGAGTCTTTACATTAGTGGGTTCATGGATTAATGTTTTTTTAGAGTAGACTAAGTCATGCTAAAAGTAACGTAAGCTAAGGCAACACTATCTTTATAGTAGGCAAAGCCCATGCTAGTATTATGCTATGTAATCATTTTATTTGTTTGCCACATATTAAACATAACCTAGATATAAAATAGAAATAGAAATAGAAACCAATTAATATATATATATTATAACTTCTTTCATAGAATAGAAAAAATATTAAAATTACTTTCTTTAAGAAGTTATACTTTTGTTTGAAACACTTATTTAATTGTTTTAATTTTAACTAGATTTTTAATTGAAAAAAGTATTTTTATTAAAAAAAAAAAAAGCACAAACAAACATGTGAGAGACTATACTCATTAATTTTCATTCTTAGGCACGATATCATGTTAAAATTTGCCAGAGGCAGAAAAAGACTAATGCAATTTTTTGGGCAAAATGATGATATGTTATAAATACATGTAGGTTAATATTATATCCCCAAGCCTAATGTGTGAAAACAGTTACCCTATTTTTACGTGTAAAAATAAGGATTTTATCTTATTCTCTTACTAGAAATATTATTAAAAATTATAGAGTAAATTACTTCTTTTCCTTGAGAAATGCAAGTATTACACTGTCATCTCTTCTTATATTGAAATATATAGTTTAGCCTATTTAACTTAATACCGTTAAAGTAAACTACACTCTCTTTCTGTGAGAGATGTAAATATTACACTGCTTTCTCATCTTATGTTAAAAATATACAATTTAGTTCATTTAACTTAACACCATTAAAAAAATATTCTTTAAAATATTTTAAAATATATATTTTAATTAAATTATACTAAAATATTTTTAATTTACCAAGTTACCCTTCACTCATTCCATGCTCTTCCTATCTACATATTAACATTGCTTCTCTTCTTAAGAAGTTGTAAGCAAAGTAAATGTTTTAAGAGTGACAAAACGTTTGACCAAAAAATGATGTTTAATGGAAAAAGACTTATGATAAAAAATATATTATTAAAAACAAATAATAACATATATTTTCTTAATAAAAATGTACAAATATATTAACAAATGCTTTTTTGGTCCAAAACTTATTTTTCAATAGAAATTGTTATATTTTTATAAAAAAATAAAATTAGTGAAAATTGTGGTGTATTTTCATCGATTAAAGGAGAGAATTGTATATATTAAAATAAGAAAGGAGAAAAGTGTAATATTTAAATTTCCCAAAGTAGAGGAATGTAAAAGACATTGTAGTAATAAAATTATTTTTAATATGAAAAATTTAAATATAGAGTAAATTGTAATATATTTGCATATGTCAAGGGAGAGAAATATATATCTTAACATAAGAGGGGATGATAGTGTAATACTTGCATCTCTTAGGATATCGATAATAGTGTTAAGGATATTTTGGTAACAAAACTAGTAGAACGGTGTAAATTGTTATATATTTGAATCTTTGGGGGGGGGGGGGGGGGTGTGAAACGTCCCTTTTTATTGAACATATTTCATAAATTTTATTTATTATTTTGACTTCACGAATTGTATTCGATATTACCTTTGGAAGACATAAATTTCCTTATTCTTCTAAAATAGATAATTAAAAAGAAAAAAATAATAATTAAAGAAATAATAATACTAGAAAACATAATTAGAAGAAACTACAACATATATTATTTTTGGAGTTTCAAGTACAACTAGTCCAAAAAATCACTCCATCAACTTACGAGCACTACATATCTAAAAGGAAGAGTGTCTTATTTATATATAGTATTTTCCTATTACAGACTAGTCTTTCTTGCTTCACAGGGGTGGTGGAAAGAAAAGAGCTAACGAGTTTGCGTGGTTAGTAGGAGGAAGAGAAAAAGTGACGACCATTGGTCCATCAAGAACAAATGGGTCATGCAATGGGGGAAATGATATGGCTGATGATCCTTGCCCTCTAAAGGTCGCTGTATTATTTACGATATCCAAAGCCCAACTAGTTCCAAGGAAAACTGCTTGTATACCGTTGTAAACAGTCCGGGCACAAATGGTCCATCCATCCATTTTATTTCAAAATAAAATTTTATTCCAAAATCAAAAGAAAAATGAAGAAGTGAGGACAATTATCATATGGGACAATTAAAACAGAAATATAACCATACAAACAAACATATTCAAATGAATGCATGATATTATTACAATTCTAAAACATGAAATTTTTACATGAATGATAATGCATGGCCCAAATAATTTCATCTCCATGGAGGAATAATTATTTTAATCTAGAGGAGCGATTGGGAAGTAACACTTGGTATAATCAGTAAAAAAAATAATGTGCATGATTAATTGTACCCAAGTGCCTCAATTGCCAATCTTGAGTTGTGTAGTGACTAGTTGGGATAAATGAGTGTTGCTATGGGTAATACGACTCAAGGGAGCCACCCATTTGGTCTTTTATACAATCCCAAGACCCATTTAAATCCCCAAGGTTAATAAAAACCTCCATTTACGCACTCTCGCTACCATTAGGTGAAACGTAGCTCAACTCTTTATTAAATGATATGAATATGTTCATACAAATTAATTACAATGCACAAAGTAAAGACATACTCTACATTTCATATAACTCTCTTTACGCATACATGTATATTCAACACATATTCATTTCATAAGATTTAAAGATATCCAATCGTTGTAAAAAAAACTGCCATGAAGTTTTAAGGCTACAAAACATTTATTTATTTATTTATTTTAACTTGGATATAGTCATCTTAGTTCGCATTAATCATTAACATAAAGGAATTTAGGGTGTCTGAAATTAAATTAGGACAACCGAATCTATTCTAGTTATAATAATCAATTTCAGATTAGCAATTCTCTGTTTAATTTGAATAAATTAAAATTCTAAAAACATCAATCGTATGATTGAAATGATAGAATAAAGTGTTGCTGATTTGTAACTTAATTGGTTTTTTTCTTCTATTGACATGTGATAAAAATAGAATTTAATCGATTTTAATTTATTTTTTCCTATAATCACGTAACAGTGCTTTTAAGAGAAACCTAATTGAATTTATCAAAAATAAAATAAAATGATTAGTTAGAGATTAGAGAAAATGAACAAGATAGAACATAATAACCAATAAAAAAAAGGCAATAAGGATTAAGTAAAGTAGATTAAAATAAGTAATATGATAATAATTAAAATAAATCAAACAAGATAAATAAATAAGATGAGATTAGGGACACCTCACCAAACATCCATGGTTATATTCATATTTTTAAGGCTATGATAAATGCCTCCTCCCCTTATCTTAAACACAATTTGTTGCAGTCATAAAGTAACTTCATTCTTGATAGAAACTTTGAGTAGAACAGCACTTTTCCTAATATTTAAATTTAAAACAAACTGAAGGTAATAAAAAGAGAGAGTGGGTGTAAGAAATCGAGTGTGTGGACCATTTGTAGGATAGGTTATCTATTTATAGTAATTAGGGAGGTTATATTAGTAATTTTAACCCAATAGAGGTGTCTAGATTTCCTTGACCGTAGCTAAGTGGCTCACTAAAACTTTTTGCCGTAAACTTTTTTGCCATGTTGTAAGTCTAGAAATCCTAGGCTATAATTAGTTTTAGTTAGGTTATAACTTATTGTTAGTTTAGTTTATTTAGATAGTATATTTCTTGTTTAATTGTAACTAGTTTTCAAACGTAACTAATTCTCCCATTTGTTGCAGATAGAAAGCAATGATAATACGTGTATTTGCTGGACATTATGGCGCAGGGAGAAATGATGTTCCTGCTACAAGTTGTAAAATAATATATATATATATATATATATATATATATATATATATATATTCTTTCTATAGCTTTGGTTTTGTTTTTAATAACTTTACAATCAATTATCTATTTTGTATTCAGAAATACCTAGTCTGAAATAAATTAGAGTCCAAACGTAAATAAGGTTTTAACATGCTAAGGAATTAAATAGAAAAGTTGTTTGTATTTCAGAATGATAAATGTGATAGAAATTCATTTATTTATTTATTTATTTTAGGATATTACAGGGTGCATATTTTAATATAAGAGAGGAGAATGGTGTAATACTAGCATCTCTTAAGAAAGGGGAGTGTAAATTTCTCAAAATTATATTTATTTTCTTTTTATAAGCATGCATTTTTATTTTTGAAAAAATAATATAATTTATTTTTGAATTTTATAGTATTTATTTCATAAAAGGAAATTCTATAGAAATAAGAATTAATTTTATGAAAATTATTTTAACTCAATAGGGGATGACTTTGCTTCTATGTATTTTCTAGTGTAATGGAAAACTTAGAGCTATGTAATTTTATTAAAAATAGTTTAGTAGGTTTTTGAGTTTTAAGTAAATTTTCTTTTTTTGAATTTTTAAATTTAGTTTTGACAGGGTAAGCAAGGACAAAGCTTAGGCTATGTTTGGATTAATAGTAAGACATGGAATGGAAAAGGATGGAGCGAGAAAGTAAGTGATACCATTGTTTGGATTTTGTAAATTAGGATGGAGCTCATTAAAAAGAAAAAAGGAGATGGACTAAGATCCATTAATCCACTTTAGTATTTACAATCATTTTTCTTCCCCCTTCCCTGATTTGGGAGGAATGTGATGGAACCTAAATATTTTATTATGTGTTAACTTTTTAAACCTTATTATATTTTCCCTACATATTAGTTTATGTTTCCTGCTTCACTTCCTCAAGTTTACCCTGCCTGCTTTATGCCTCACCCTCTTCTCTTGCGCCTCAACCTCTTATCCTTCTTATTCATCTTGAGCTTCAAACATTTGTTAAGAACGATAATAACCAACTAGATTATGACAAAAAAAAAAGGTCTAATGTATTAAGATGTATTTGAAATTAAATTTTAAAAATATTAAAAAATTAAAACATGAAGCATGCTTCATATTAAGTCACTTTTTATAGTATCTTTCTACTCAATTTTATGGTTATAAGAAATTAATGCGTAAAGGCATGAAATATAAAGTGTTTTTAAAGTAAGGGTAATATGAGAGTTAAAAGGTTATGACTCATTTTGTGACACCTAATTTTTGTAATCTATGATTAACTTGATTGATTATAATTATAAGAGAAAACTCTAATTTAAATCATAAAATTTATTTAATTGAATTCATATGATTTTTTTATGAATTTTAATGGTTAATTCAATTGAAACTTAGACTGCTCTGTACAATAGACAATGTAGAATTACATTGTAACTATGAGCACACAATCAAATATTTCATGAAAATAATTATGATTTGTCATTATAAATCATTGTTTGGACAAAGGATAAATAATAGGCCTCAATTGGTTTTGATTATGTCAAACAAACTATGTACTTTTAAACAGATCGAACTACATTTTTAAAGAAAACAAAATAATGCTTTAGTGATATAACAAACAAAGAATTTGTGTCTTATTTTCTAATGAAGTTTTGAGCACCCTTATGATTTGTTTAAATATGTTATGTGCAAGTCTGACTCGTTCACAGGAGTTCTTACACCTACTTTATCGAAAAGGTAACTAAAGCATGTCAATGTACCTACCACTTTGAAAAGTTGAGCTATCTACCAAAAAAAAAAGAAGCATAGTAGTGTACATGTCAGTATGAAAAAGTAGAACATACTCATTGGCACAAGATATGGTATGAGAAAAGAAGGATAAACGGGCTGCTTTATCTTATCAAAGTGACTAGTTGGTGAAAGACATTTAATGTTGTATTTAATGTCTCAACAGACACTTTCTTCACAAAGCCTAACTAATGAACAAAGCTCCTAAAGACATCTAAACTAATACTTTTTGAGAAGCTTTATAAGTAGTTGTGAACACTTATACGGAGGAAAAAACAGAGAATTGTTGAAACTATTTATCACGCTCTTAGTTTTTCTTAAGCTTTCCAGCTCTTAAACTTCTTGTACAAAGTGTGAAAAGTCACCAAGAATTAGACTAGAACTTCATCTTGTATATTTGTCTGATAAGACAAAGCTTAGTCAGTGAACCTTACCCTTAACCATTTCTAAGTGAAATTGATGAAAGCCTGAAGAGGCTTTGATTCAAAGAATACTTAGGTTATTTGCTTAGAGAGACAAGCTAAATACTACTTGAGATTGAGTCTGAAGAGGCTTGTGTCAAAGAATACTTGTAACTTGGTATAAGTTATAGTGGATGCAAACCCCGTGTTATGGTAGCCAATTACCTCATACAAATATCTTGATGATGCTATTAATTGTTTTATGATCATTACTAGTGTCTATTGAATGGTTTATGGCACGTGCCGTTATGACCTATTGGTTGTAGGGATGGCAATGAGTAAGATCTGGGTAGGGTACTATAGTACTGTCCTCATACTCGTGTTTGAAAAAAAAAAATACTTGCACCTAACCTCATATTCTAGTGGGTCATAGCTACTTTAATCTCTATTTTCGTACCCATTGGGTACCAATACACCCACTACCCACACTTAAATGTAGAGTTGTGGCAAAAAAATTTGAGACCATAGGAAAAATTTATATTCAAAATTTAATTTAAAATAATTTGTCAAATCTCATTTTATTTTTTTATCAATTACAAAATTATTGATCAAAGTTTATAATTACGTTTTTCTAACATTTCACTATCAATATATATAAAAACAGATTCATTCAATTTATCCTTTTAAATATTAAATATCAAATAAAATTTGAATAATTTTAATTTAAAAAATATGTTTAGCAATAACAATAATTATAAGTATGGTCAATAATATTTTTGGAAAAGTGCATTCATTTGAAAAAGAATATAATCTTTTGATATAATTTAATATTTTTAGTGAAGTATGAATTATTTTTAGAATTTAATTTATATATAATGTTAGTGCAAAACTTTTTTACACATACGTCTAATAAAATTTGATTATTTTATCACATCATCCAATTCAATAATATGATGCAACGATACGAAGAATTCTTATTTTATATATATATATATATATATGTAAAAATATTTTACACTAACAATCATATAAATTAAACTCCTATTTTTTTGTACCTTTTGCAATATCTTTATTTTTAAAAATAAATCAAAATCTTTAATATTATAATACTCACTATAAGTTATTTTTTTAATATATTATATATAAGGTATTTTAATGAATTATATGTGTGTGTGTGTTTGTGCGTGCGTGCGTGGGGATATAGGGCGAGGTGGGTTTTATACTACCCCATACCCATACTCATCCACGTTAAATTTTGCAGGTAAATACCTAACCTCGAACTCATTTCCATTGAGCAGATATTTACCATACCCATTGTGGGTATTTTTTATGTGTACATATAGGGTCTGGGTGGAATTTTCATCCCTAGTGAGTTGGTGTGGATATTATGCCATATTAAGAGACATGTCTAGCTAGTTGTTCATTGGCACTACTACAAAATCAAGATTCTATAATAGGAATTTAGCTTGATTTTTTTTTTAGCACAATCTAAACAAAAATGCGGTAGCATTTTTGTAAATAAGTGCAAAAGTTTTTAGATAGGTTACATGTGAACGATTTAAAAAATCATTTTTTGAATCAGTTCTAATCAAAATCGATTTTACAAAAAAACTTTTTCAAATCTGTTATAATTAGAACCAATTCAAAAAGTGCGTTTTTAAATTGGTTCACATGCAACCTTTTAAAAACTCGAACCCGCGTCATTCTTCCCTTTGTCTTGTTCCCTTCCACCTCCATGTCTTTGTCCGGTTCCCTTCCACCTCCACGTCTTTGTCTTTTTTTCCCTCCACTTGTGGTTACTGACACCGTTGCTAATGGCGGTTACCCGCCATTGCAAGTTCATCTTCCTCATGTCATTGTTGCTTGTCATCATCGTTGTTGCAATTTTTGACTACCATTGATGGCATTTTTGTTCCCTCTTCTTGCCATTGCAAGTTTGTCTCCATATTGCAGACATGTCCAACCATTAACTCTATATTTTACTCCCTATTTTTTTTATAGTTGAGAGTTGTTTGGAAGATTGTGTTAACCATGAAGTATCTATTATTCTAATTGATTTATATGCTAGAGTATTTGTATGAAAACTCAAATGTGTCGTTTACGATTTATCTAATGTAGTGGTATGCTTGAGTGCAAACTTGGCTAAAATGATAGAGTATTATTAGAAGCGCAAGGTAGAGCAACCAAGGGAAAGGCTATTGACTTGGAAGACATCAAATTTCATTAGTGAGTATGCTTGACTTCCTTATATTTACAAACTGATCATTTAGAGTGAAAATTTTGTACATTTTTTTAAGCATGTTTCCTCTTCTTAATGCTAGTTCTCAAATTATATTTGGCATTTTATAAAGGTATGTGTGTTTGGCTCAATTTGAAAATGATCAAACAATTTCCTTTATACCACCTGATGGGTTATTTGTTTTGATGACATACAGGCTCAGTACACAGGTTCATCTTTTTGTCTAGATATGACACATGTTTCTACATCGATTATTCACGTAACTAAGTTAAAGAGCTTTTTTTCTAAATCAGGTGAATATCTGATGTAAAAGAACCCTACTTTTTATATCCCCTATATCTAAAATGGTTCAAGAAGTGATTTAAAAAATCATTTTTAACTGATTTAAAAGGTCATCTTTGCAATAGTGTGGTTAAGAATCTCCATGAAGTTAAGTCTGTTGCATACATGATTGCTAGCATATTGCATCGATTTGTGTGCCCATAATGGTGTTGGATATGTTGTGATGTGATATGCTCTATTGTATGATACATGACTGTTGTGATTAATTATTGTTGTCATTATACTACCTTTTTTGGAGTACGTTCATTGTGCACATTCTTTGGTACTTGTTACGTAAGCTTACCCTTCTATCTTTTTTTTTGTGTGTGTGTGTGCAATGATCGCAACGTTCGCATTTGTAGGAGTAGATGTCAAGGACACTCCAACACATGAACACTTTGTTCATTGAGTTCATGGAGATCACGATAAGGCGTGGTAACACCTAACACTTACATATTTCCCTTCTAGGGTCCCAATCTTCTCATTTACTTTTAACTTATAGGTGGGGTTTTGGCTACCCATTTTCAAGATATAGCAGGCCCCTTTCTACACATCAAGAGACTGATCTGTTTTTTCTTCGGCTTATAGTGGAATATGCAGAGGACCACCTGGCAATACTTTAGCTATTCATGTTCTCAATTTCGAGGAGGAGAAGGACCCACCTAAGACTTTTCAATAGTAAAAGTCTAAGGTGTTTATTGGAGGCCAGTTTAAGAAGGGTGTTTTATTGTAGTTTCCTCCTCTCCATTTCGGATGTATTTTTCTTTTATTCACTACATGTATTATTTTGACACATAATTGGCACCTTGGCCCTAGAGGCTTTAGCTTCAGTTGTGTGGTGTCACCTGGCACAGTACTTCATTATATTTCTTAATGTTATGCATTGCATATTATCCATTTATTATTTTTCATTTAAATTATTTATTTGTTAATTGTTGATTTATGATGCTATTGATTTTGAAATCACAAAAAAATTACCCTTATTTTCATAAATAAATTAAATAACGTCTTACTTAAAATTGAATATTTCTCGCTTTTACATTAGTTAAACTCATGTAGCCTCAGTAGGACATTACAACCCACATCAATCAGCATCCTCGAAATGTGGTCTTGCATAACATACAATTTGTTAATGAATTGTACAACACAATCTAGTTCATCCACTAGTTGAGAAACTGATATCAAATTACACTACAATTTAGGAACATAGAGAACATTGGTGAATCTAAGGCCTCTATCCAACACAACAATTCCTTCTTTTGTTGATGTTGTGTGTTGTCCATCAAGGAGTCCCACCAGGCAACTTTGAAAACTATATAGATCATTCATACTATTCAAGTCCTCTGTCATATGGTTTGAAGCTTCAATGTTAATAATCTATGCAATGGTGTTGCACTCACCTGTCATCTTCTCATTGCAATTTTTGTTCTAACCATTTAGCATATCCATCAGCATCCATCGCTACCTAGTAGTTGATTTGACCAACCCGAAATTATGTCCTCCTAAGTCAATCATCCCAAAGCCTACTTCCCCACTATGGAAAGTCATTCTTACATGCTTCACACAATCTCTTAGAGCCACATCATGGCTTTGACACCATAAAGGACTTAATTTTTGGAAAAGAATAATCTTGTTCTAATATTGACCCTTTTATAAATTAACAAATATATATAGGAGTGATAGATATCTAAAAATATCCTTAAAAAATGTCTAACAGATTCCTATGATTATGCTTATAGTAGCTGTAGCAAATAAACAAATTGATTGTGTACAATTATATCAAATATCCTACATAATAAAAGCTAATCTATAGAGATATTCATGACGTGATGCAACTCAACTCATTAAAAACTTAAGATTTAATAAAAACAAAAATTGACACTATCATCATATTTTAATTTAAATGTTGAGATAAATACCAATTAAGCTAAATATTTGGGTGTTAAGAAAAGTTTCATGAATTTTTTGTTCTAAAGTAATAAATGTATCTAAGTAATAAATAAAAACTCTAGCTTAAAATCAAAATCTATGACATATATATATATATATATATATATATATATATATATATATATATATATATGTATATATGTATGGGTTCACTAGTACAAAAAATGCTTTTTACAACAAAGATTTACATCAATTCTTGGAAAAATCAATATAGTATGTAAAGTAGTGATATTTTTGTAATACTAGGATGAACATTACAAATCGTTTGCTAAATAACAAATCTAGAAAAAACTTTCTAGATCGATTATACTAAAAACCAATCTATAAAGTATTTTTTAAATTGAACCTTTAGCTAAAGATTTATAGTGTCATCATTTTTGCTCACCTTGCATTGTTCTGACGTTGCTATTGTCGATGGTGGCTAGCCTTAGCTAACGTGAAAGGGTTTGCCCTTCTTTTGTTGCATTGACACAACTCTACTTGAATAACTGCTTCAAGCAACTTCCCAAGGGTTCACATGAGTCTCTTTTTTTATTCTTTTGTTTTATTTATTTGGTCTGTTTCCCCCTTTCCATTTTGGTTGTCATTTGTAACTTTGGATCATGCCAACCTCCTCATTTTGATCTTGTATAGGCTAGAACTAGGCCTATTTTCTTTTTTTTTTTCAGGTTCAGCCATTGAGGTTGCTATTTGCAGCCCTCCTTTTTACTCTTCGCACATCTTATTTTTTGGAATTTTACATAATACCTAAACTACCCTTACACTCACACCCTCTCCTTTTTTAAAACCTTTCCCCTTCCCTCCCCTCGCTTTCTCTCATGCACCCCATCACCCCCATCTCTCATCTTCAAATATTTTCACCCCTATTCTCATTTTGACCTTCACTCCCTCCTCTTTGTCTTCCATTGCCTTCTCCATGTGAATCCCTTCTTTTTCTTCTCTTGGCATTGTTTCGTTGCTTTTTTTTTCACATGTCACTGATTTGACGAAAATTAGTTTCTATAATGTATGACTACATCACGAAAACTAGTTTTTGTAGTGTTTCTGGATAAGATACACAATGGTCAAGATACATTACAAAAACTAGTTTTCATTGTGTATCTTGTCTAGATACACTACGAAAACTAGTTTCCATTATGTATCTGGACAAGACTCTTATATATAATTACTTATATAGTTAACTTTAATTTATGTAATGCAGATATGATATGGCACGTACGAGAGGAACTAGATATACTAGTGAGGCTGCTTCCAGGGCAGGTACATCTAAAGCTGGTAGAGCTAAGTGAACACGACTAACAACTTTAACTCCTAAAGAGCTATAACAATGCAATAGGAGCCAGAAGTAATGATGCTTGCTGACATGCAATAGGAGCTAATTGTCGCTCTTGAGCCCTAGGTACTAACTCTTGATCGCTAAATATCATTAGTTGAGCTAGTTGTAGGCCCTATTTTCCTAAGAGGTCCTGAAGGCCTTCCTTTGTTGAGGTCCTTTGCGGACCATATTGCTATATGTTTATGGATTGAATAGGATTGCCACAAGCTGAAGGTGGCCATCCATGGGAAGAAGGTGTTGCCTTTGAGATACATGCAAAGGAATGGATTGTTGTCTTTTCTACAGGCATGCTACTATATGGTGGACAAGGGTGTCTTGTTTGTGTTTGCTGAAAGGTGGAAAAAGAGACAAATTGAGGACCACACATGTGATTGAGCTTGTTGTGAGACTTATATAATGCACACATCCAAGTCGGGAACATCATCTTAGTAGTTATAGGTTTTCTACTACATTTGGTTGGCTGCACCATCTTTGCTTAACAAGAGTTCCACATGTGTGGATATGACGTACTTGGAGCTTTTCCATGATCTTGATAGATGCACAAAGTATACATGGGATGCCTTTACCTTGGCATACCTATACGATTAGTATCTTAATCACATTCTTGATAATGCCATTAGGGGAACATGTGCAAGTGCAACTAATTCGACAGATTGTATGGATGGATACATTCCTTGGTTTTACCACATTGCCATCCATACATCATGCTCATACGAAAGGAAGTTCCTCCAAGAAGCCCTCTGAGAATATTTGTGTAACTCCTTAAAGACAAGTGACTCTCATGCTTGTCCAACAAGTGAGTGTGAGTGAATGTGTGTGTGTGTGTGTGTGTGTGTGTGTGTGTGTGTGTGAGTGTGTGTGCAAGTGAGTGTTTAATTTCGTCTAGATAATAAAAAAATATAAAAATTAGAAAAAATAATAATAAAAATAAAAAAAAAGGTAAATTAGAAGGAAAGAAAGAATAAAAATAACAATAAAAAATGAATTAAAATCAACAAAGAAAATCGTATAGGCTTTGTTTTAATTTTTTTTACCTAATTTAAAAAGATGAAAAAAGAGGAAAATTTATAAATGATTAAAAACCAATATAATAAAAAAAAATTATCTTAGCTTTGTATTTGTAGGTGCATGTTAATCTTTCATCTTCTCATTTATATCACATCTTCATTTCAAAGACACATACATTCTCTTTCTTCCTCAACAACTTGTCACATACTCTCTTATACTTTGCATCATAAAAAGCATGTGTACACCATAAAGATTTACATTTTCTCAACCTTAATACATAAGTAAAACCCTCTTTTTCTCCTTAAGGGCTAACACTACACTCTAATATATATCACAGACCTCAAGCACACCATTCTCCCATTCTTTTCTCTCACACACAACCACAACATAAATTTCTCTCTCACACAACACACACACAAAAATCCTCTCCTCACAACACCACACCACCTTCTCTCTCTCCCTCCTTCTTTATCTTGCCTCCTTTCTTGCACAAAACCATGGAGGCTATAACTTATGAGCCTCCATGAATAGTTACTTATCTTCACATCGTAACCAGTAATATCTACCAAGTTACATGCCCCACTAAACCATTCAATGAAACACCACTATAAGCTCTTCCTTCCTTTTTTCATCACCCCACACCATTTTCTCTCTAATCAACCTTCATTTTGCTCGCATATTGATTTTGTCTGCTAGTGATCTAATGGTCCCTTTCACTTTTGTGGTTGCTTGTGTTTTTATTTTTTTTGTTTCACTCGATTTTGGCCTTTGTTTTACACATCATTTTATCTAATTGGCAATTGTTGGCACCCAGCAAAAATTAGCTGCAAGCAATATATAACTCAATTGAAAAGGGAAAAGAAAATAGTCAAGGGGTCTTATTGATAAAGCATTTAGTCCTATTAAGTTCATATATTAGTTGAAGGAGAATTGGTTGTTTATACTTTAGCTAGTCAGCCTTAGCAGAATTGGCTTCGGCTAGTGTTGAATTCGACTATTTTGTAGCATTAGCCGACTAGCTAAACATGAGTAAAGATTGGTTGGATAAGGATAAAGTGGTCCCATATGATTCTGGAAGCTATTTTGAATATTAGTTGTGGAAACCAACAGATAAAATAGTTAGATAAAAGTGCTCCCTTAAAAATAGGAGACAGTTGCTAAGGATTTTAGGTTCAAAATGCAGAAGATGTGAGCAACTAGAGAATGGGATCATGCCTAAAAATCAGGAACTATTGCAAGCCATCTTCAAACAAGTGAACCCACCACAATCAGCTGAATCAAGCATGAACTAGCCAATCCAACCACCAAGACTAGCTGAATGTGTGGAAAGTTAGTTGAACAAGGTCTTACTCATGATTTAGTTAGTTACTAGGCAAAAAACGTTATTTAGATTGTAGTTGATTTCTAAGTATAAATAGGTCTTGTACTTAATTTTTGACACACACCAATCAAGTAAATCAACCTATTTATCTGCATCTATTTGCTGCTTTTCTTTATAGCTTGAATTTACAGTTTTTATCATTTATCTTTCATGCAAATCCAATCGTTTTCTTTTTTATTCACCTACAACACTAAGCGCTTTCCGAAGTAGCTTACGAACCCATTAGTTGGGAAGCAGATTCCCCTTCTTAGCACAAATCGTTTGAGTATTTTGGAATCTTGTTAAAGCAAGGTTAGTTGAACCATTTAGCTAAATTTATTCACGCCACAACAGCAATAAAACAGTGTGTTGTTTTTTTTTCTTTTTATCATTATGATTCATTTTTTGTTTTTTTGCAATTTACTGGTGGTATGTGACTCTATGGGTTTTATTTCTTTTTCTTTTTTTTATTTTATGATCGTGTGAACATTCGTGACATGTTACTGGCCGTGAAGCTTAATGTGCTTCTTTATCCTTTTTTCTTTAATTAACGGGATGGCTTGGACACAATCATGACATAGCCCTGGTCTAATTTTGTGCATTGTATTCAATTCAATCTTATCATTATTTTGTCTTTTCCTTTTTCATTTGAATCTAAATTCCCTAAAAAGAAAAATCCAAGGTTAACTCTAGTTATTTTAATGATTTGCTAATTTTGCTTTTAGTAAATAAAAACCCAAAAAAAAAAAATAGTAAAAGAAAAATGTTGATCGATGCCGAAAATAAGTTACCTTTCTTTTTTATCTTATTATTATTTTTTTCATTTGTTACAAGAATTAATTCCCAAAAATATGTTTATACGAAAATAAAAGATATATCAAAATACGCATATTTTAAAATTGTGGTAAAAATTAATTTCCAAACTAAAAAAATCTCTTTGCACAAAATGACTAATATAATTAGTTTCTTTATCCTCTTTCACTTTATCTTTTTTTGTTTTTGGTGTACAAAGACAATAATGAGAATCAAACCTAAGACTTTATGCATACTACCCAAACTCCCTACTACTTGGTCAACCCTAGTGGGTTCTCTTTCACTTCATCTAGGATTAGTAATAAAATTAATTCTTAAAAAAACCAATTAATGCAAGAAATAAAAATTAATATTTTCTTTACTTTTCTAGAAGCTAGTTTTCGCTAGCTTATTCAACTTCTTACCTTATTTCATTGTCCATTCATTTGGGACTGCTAAATTAAATAAATGTTTCATCCCTTATTAATACAATATTACTTAGCAAAATATTAATTGATCAATTAAATAATAACAAGAAATCAAAATTAAAACCTCTAGATTTAGTAATTATCAAGTTGGATTCATCCCCTGCTTAATTATCACAAAAATCTTGTCTAGAATATACTCCTTCATGAATATCCTACATCTATTAGGTCGTCAATCATTGTGACTAGTATTCTATAGGGGATTTTAGCTCTAGATATGAAAGAATGTCTAAGATTCAATGTCTTGACAATTCTTACCTGGTCTAAATAAAAATTAAAATCCATGAACCCACAAAACGTTTTTTCTACTAAAAGAACTACGTAACCTTGATTTTCTGTTGCACTTAGAGATACGTAGGAGCAAAGGTAGCACCTTGTGAGGCTAAAAAAATATTCTCATAAATATTTTCCTTCCCCAAAATTCGTTAATAAATGATTAAAATATGAAAATAATAATAATAAAAAAAATACACCTTCTAAAAATAAAAATGCATGTTTAAATAAATTCAAATAAATAAAAATTAATAATGAATAGGATTAATGATTTTATAAGTTATTAGTTTCACACGTTGTTTTAGGGTAATTGTTTTAAAATGGACGTTATAGGGTGCCAATACATTTCCTACATGTAATTAACTCTCAAAATCTTTTCTTGGTTTAGGACCGCTTTTCTTTACAATTTTTTCATATGTTTTTCTTTAATAAACTAGTAGCAACTCCTCTACTTTTTAATATTTTTCGTTGTCCCGCCATGACCCTAGTTGTGACAATATATATATATATATATATATATATATATATATATATATATATTGTCGCAATCGGGGTCACAACGAGATAGCAAAAAAGAATTAATAACAGAGAAGTCACCACCAAAGTTTGTTAAGGAAAACCTTGGAAAAACTCTTTAAAAGGAAAATAGTCTTTGAAACTAAATATGGGTTTGGGAGTCGGTTATGCATAGGGAAGGTACTAGTACCCTACGATGTCCATCATAAAGATAGTTACCTCTAATTAAATGTGCAAAATTAAGATAGCTTCAAAAATATTTATTTTACTCCTAAAGAAGATTTTTTTATTTACAAATTTTATTATTTTTATCTATCAAAAGAATTTTAGAAAATAATTATTTTGAAAAGAATTTTTTTTTTTTTTGAGATCAACAATGGTGGGCCCCTATTCCTACATATCCTCCGATGCAATGAGGAATCAAACTTACGTAGTTATTTGGGTAGAAAATCATTTTGTGGGTTAATTTTTTCTAGTTTTATTTCATTTTTGCGTTATTAAATCTGACATCACTAAGTCGTACAACTTAGATGTGCCAAATTTATTGAATGACCAAATAAGAAGTATTTTCAAAATAGTCATTATCTAAATCTTGTGATTATTTATTGTTTATTATTATTTATTTATTTATATTATCGATTTTAAAAAAAAGGTTTTAGTTTTTATTTTAGGAATTGAATAATCTAATTGACTAAAAAAAAATGCCAACTTTACTTCTTCTTCTTTTTTTTTTAAAAAGTTTTAGAATTAATTTGATAAAAAAGTTAACGTTTACCCTTTTACATTAATCATAACCATAATTGAAATAGATGAAAAAATATAAAAAAGAACACATAGGATGTCAACATGTATCATCTTGTTAGCTCAAATAAAAAATGCTAACAATTCATTAACATATATTTGATTTATTACGTCCACAAAGTTTTAAAAAGGATCCTACTTTCGAATTGGCCAGCTATCACCGTACCCCAACCCAATAAACCCAAAACTAGGCATCAACCTTTAGGCCCCGAGGGAATTTCCCCTTCGCTGACCTAGGGGAAAGAAATCCCCAAAAATCCCCAAATTACGGTGCCATCAATTTGTGCATTTCCATCGAAGCGATGATGAAGGAACGGAGATCTTCACTTCTCCTGGCTCCCATAGTGACAGCGCAAGGATGGTGCTGAGATTGTATGACGGCGGAGCAAACCCACACGGCGATGGTTGTGCATACATAGCAACGGCGGGAGTTAGAGGCGTCAGATATGAGAACGCCGGCACTGCTTCGCATCGCGGCGGAGATGCAAGGCTACCTGAGTAGCGAACTTTTGATGATTCGCAATATCAGAGGAGCGGCGGAAGCACTATGCAGACGCGTCAATCAGCACAAGGAGGCATTAAATCGCGAGCGGCGGAGACCAACCAAATGCGTCGGCATCACGGATTTGGGGTTTTGACGTTTCACAAACGGTGTTGGTTGACACGCGGAAGGTTCGGATTCGGATGGTCACGAGGATGCTTAATCTGGTTCGCGCCTAAGTAGAAAAAAGATTGGGGAATCTCGCGCGAGTATGTCCACACGAATTCGTGTCACGAATTCGTTGATTATTGTTATTTCTATTATGATGTCCTTAGACTGTGATTTATTAACATTATTTGTGAGTGTGTGTTGTGATTCCGGATTTGGATTTGTGTGTGTATGGTGTTGATTGAGATAGTGTATTCAAAACAAAATGTGCGTGCATTACTGTGTGTGCCAAATACAGAATGTAAAACATGAATATGGTTGATTTGTGTGTGCTGAGGTGATGTTTATGGATCTGTATAACATTTAAATCTGTGTATGTGTGTGTAATATGATATTGTGATAGAGTGTGTGAGAGTGTATGATTTTGTGCTCCTGCGCGAGACGTGTGTAAAAAGAAAGAGAAATGCAATACAAAGAGTAAGCAAAAGAGCAAATCACAAGCTAAACAGAGCAAGGTTAGCCACTTTATTAAATGATGAAGAAAAGTGCGTTACATGACGAAAAATAAAAGGAAGAAGAAGACAAATGATACCTCTAACGCTGTGTTTGGTAGTAGTGAAGTAGCGAAGAAGAGAAGAGAAGAGCACAGAAGTGAGAGGATCCTAACAATTTCTGTTCGTTTGGTATCGGTGAAATAGCGTGGAAGTTTTTGAAATTTTAGTGGGTCCCATGCTAAAAAACATTGTTGCAAATATGCGCGGATTTGCGAAGAAATGCAAACGTGCAACGCTATTTCCATTATTACTCTCTACCTTTTGTTACTTTTTGTTACTCTTGAATGATTTAAGTATATTATTGGTTGAAAATTTATAATTTTTATGAAAGTTGGTGTTAAATATCGTGATTGATTACAGTTGGATATGGTGATTTGGAGTAAAATAATAGCTTGCATATATTATACTACATATATCTGTATATTTTTCTTTGAAAAATTGAGAAAATATTATCAAAAAATTGGACAAACAATGTATGAAATATTCGAATATGCATATCACATATTCGAATATGGATATGTCATATTCGAATATGCAATCACATATTCGAGTATATTTTCTCTGTATCATTTCGAATTATGAATGTTATATACGTAATTTTATTTTTTCATTCCAAATTTTCAAAAGTCAAAAAGCAAACTTCTCTTCTATTTCTTCTCTACTTCTCTCTAACTAAACAACCTCTATTTTCACTCTATTTCTTACCTACTTCTCTTCTCTTCTCTTCTCTTCTACCTACTTCCTCTTCCTTTATTTCTCTCCTTCCTACCAAACACAGTGTAACAACTTGCTAAAAGAGAGAGAGAGCCGTTAATTCCTTTGCAGGGTAATGACGTGAGTGAAATCAATGAAGTGATTGTGTGAGAGGGAGTGATGTGAAGGAGTGGGAATGAAGGTTAGTGAGTGTGAAATGTGTGGAGAGCTTTTGTGAGTTTTTTTTTTTTTTTTTAATTTAGGGTTCCCTATTTATAAGCATCTTTTCAAAAACTTGTTGTAGAAGTTACTGAAACTTGCTTTAGAAACTTTCTTAAAGCTCCCATTTTATGTCTCTCCCTCATTCTTTTTTTTTTAACAAAATTGGGCCAATGGTTACTAGCCCTAACTTTTTTATTGGTAAAATTTCTTCTTTTATTCTATTGTTGAGCCATAATTGCTAACCCAAATTTTATTTTATTAATTTTCACTTTTCTCTTTCTCTTATTTTTATTTATGGGCTTAAAACATAATGGCCCAATCACAACCTAATTACTTACTATTTTTATTATTTTTTTGCTATTATTACTATTTTTATATATATTTTTCTTCTATATTTATTTTTGTTATTTTTCTAATTACCCCAATAAAATTAAGTGTTCACATACACACACACACATACATATATATATATAGGGGATGTATCAAATGAGGGACCTTTTTTTATATAAGAGTGAAAGGAATAAATATTAACTATTAGAACTTATCATGAATGGTCAAAATTAAAACATACAAAGTCATGTGAATTTTTTTAAAAGTCACATGATTTTGTAAGTGGTCACATAACTTTAAATCATGACTATTTATGTATGGTTGAACAATTCAAATGTACTCATTTCACTCTCGTATAAAGATGACACTCTTACTATATATATATATATATATATATGTATACACATGTATGTATGTGTACACATACATACACATGTGTATATATATGTATACATACATATGTGTATGTTTATATATACACACATATATATGTATGTCTACATATACATATGTATGTATATGTATGTGTGTATATATATAAACACACACACACACACACACACACACACATATATATAATGGTACATAATTCTATTAAATTCTTTTTGGTAGGAACAATTTGAATGGTTGTCTAAGCTACTTTGGGTCATATTTGAATGTATGATTGTTTAGGGGATTGACACTTGGATCTTCATGTGGAACACATTAAGAGTCACATAGGCAAGCATTGATGTGGATTGTACACATTAGAGGAAAACTAAGGCCTGCACATGATCTTTGTATTTTTTGAATATATTTCATTATAGTTGTATTATTTTGTATCTAACATATGTATTATGTATGAATATGTTGACTTATTTTGATTTGGCTAATATTTTTGCCTCATTCTATTTATCAATTTATTCAACTATTAAGTTATTTAAAACAAATAAAAAATTAAACTCCAAAATTAACTAAATTAAATGCATTAATATGAATATTTTATTTAACAATTATTCAACTTATAAAAGTTATTAAATTATTTAATCAAAAAATAAAAATTTAAACATATAATAAATAAATTAACTACATTAGGAAACTAGTTTCAGTAATGTATTCCAACAGAAATACACTATAAAAACTAATTTCCGTATGATTTTACTTTACAGAAATTAATTTCCGTAAAGGATATTTTTATTAAAAAAAAAAAAAAAACTGGGTTTGAGGGGTGGGAATAGCATGTGCCTCTGCCATTTAGTTATCCTTTTTTGTTTTGCTCTTGTTGTATGTGAGGTGATTAGGTTCGAGTTCGACCTATGCCAATGCATTTCAACTTTCAAGAATATAGACTTCAAGCTAGGTCTGTACATTTGGATAATTGAACTCATAATATATGGGTTTGATGGAAAGATTATGAATCTAGATTTTATAGGTGAAAAATAAACTAGTAGAAAAAACAATAAAAAAGGGAGAGTTGGGTTGGTATAAGAAATATGAAAAAATAATAATAGAAAACATTTCAAATCTGTGTATATGTTTAAATTTATGACGTAAATGTTCTATTCATAATAACCACAAAATTTCAATAAAATAATTAAAGTCAAGTAGTATAATTCAACTAAGGCTAAAATAATAAGAATAGAGAAAAAGAATTGATTAGATGTGGCATTTTTTTTTCACCTTTAAAATTTTTGAGAACACCTTTATAAAAAAATAATAATAATTTGAGAACACAAATTGTGATAACTTGACGTACTTAAAGTTCTTTCTTAATTGGCTTTAATTATTATTCATAATTAATAATAATAATAATAATAATAATAACAATAATTTCATCTATAATAAAATTCTTTTAGGATTCATTAATTATAATAATAGTAATCAAAATCATAATACAATTTTAAATAGAAATATTTCATTAAAATCAAGTTCTACAATTTAACCAAAATTAACAATAAACAATGAAATCTTTAATACAGAAAGTGTTACTTAGATGTGACATCTTAATCTTAAGGTTTTGGGACATAAGTTGTGACAGCTTAATGTCTTAAAACTTATCTGTAAAATAAAGTTTAATGGATTGATGTGGGTGTGACACTTTTGTGAATTTTATTTTTAGGATGTATGAGTTGTGACAGTTTAGAAATCCTAAAATTTAACAAAAATAACCAATACACAATATTTTAAGAACTACATAGGTCTATTTTCCATTGCACTGGAAAATATGTAAGGGTGCATTTGGTAGAAGAGAAATTTTTTCATGCCCCGTGAATCCCAATAAATTAAATATGTTTGATTGGTCATAAATATTCTTGGAAATATTTATATTTGTTGCTTGGGAATTAAAGATTTTTATGTTTAGTTTTAATTAAACTTTCTCAAAAACTTTAATTATGTATCACATTAAATGAGTTAATAAAGGTAACATAATATTTTTACCGCAATAAAACTTTTCTCCCAATTTGAGAAAGTTAGATTCCTACCTCCTCCTATGGGAACAATTTTGTGAAAAACAGGTGAAAAAGATTTCTGAGAAACAATGTTTCTTGGGAATGTTATTTTTTAAATAATATACCAAATATGGGAAATAAACATTTCTAACTTTAGAATCCTAAGAAAAATTTTCCTTGTACCAAACGCCTCCTAAGCGTAAATGATCACTCCTATCGAGCCCAAAAAAATTAATAAAATTTAATTTTTCAAGATAAAATAAAAATAAATAGTTGAATAAATAAAATTCTCATAGATATCTTTCTTGTAATTAATTCTCGACTATTTTAGAGTTAGATAAATGTTTTAAAATTCATTGATAATTTGCTTAGTTAGTTAAAATAATCGTTTTTAACGAACAATGTAGGGTACTAATATTTTGTTTATATGTAATTGACTCTCAAATCCAAATTTAGTTTTTGAATACTATTTTCTTTTAAGGAGGTTTTTTTAATGTTTTTTTTTTCTAAAAATAAACCTTGGTGATAACTATACATTTTCAAACTTATTGTTTTAAGTTTTTTGCCGGCCTCCCATGACTTTGGTTGCTACACAAGAATAATTTATTTAATGAAATTTATTTATTGATTTATTTACTTTGGGTAGCAATTTCAAGTGATTCGTGAATAAAAGGTTTTAAATGTACTTTTTTCATTATTTTTATTTTTTATTAGCATTTTTTTAATAACTGCTAAGAGTATTTGATTTTTTTAACCTCTAATAAAACTAAAAGTCACCCTCATTCAATATATTAGTGATTTGTGGTATGTATTACTGCTAATGAACATATGTTATTAAAACTATTTTCTGTATTAAGTGCATGATTATTATGATATTGTGATATTGGTTATTAATTTTGTTTGGGTCCCTACTCCTTTGCAACAAGATTTCTGAGCTTGTTAAATAGTATCTCAAAATCATCTTGGCTTCCAGTGAGACTAAGTCGCACATAACGATTATCAGCTGCCTTAAGGATTTCGTCGCAATTCATGTCTTGTCTCTCACATTTCAACCATGCGTGGGCTGTGAGGAAATTGAAACCAAAATATTTTACTATGCATACAAAAAAAAAAAAACTTTCATTTCATGTATTTATTTTCTATTTAGTGACATTAAACTTCGATTAATTTATCAAAAAATTTGTGAAACGAATAGTGAAATGACATGATCAAAATAAAGATCAAGAATAAATAATCATACCAAAAGAATTAATGAATACAAAAAATGTGATCAGTAATTGATTTTTACCCGGTGAAGGATCTCTGACCTTCTTGAAAAAGGTGCAGTACTGGGAGACAGATTTTGTAGAGAAAACTGTTTTGACTTAGATATGATTTGTTTCAGCCTTGTCCAGCGATCTTTCATGATTGCATATGCAAATTGGAATATTTCTCTTCCATTTCCTTCAAGAACCACGTCTAGAGGCTTTAATGCTCTCAGTTGAGTATCACGAGAAACTCCAATGGTGTTTAATTCTAAATATGTCAACATCTTTTGATATATTGCCTCATCCTTTATTATTGCCCATCTGTCAAAAAAATCACAATATATAACACCCTATTTTGGTCTCTTAGTTGATAAAATATAATGAATAAGTTTTACACAGATACCTAATAATTTTTATAAGAAAAGAAATTAATCCAGAGTCAATGTAATTGTTCAAGTTAATGTTGATCTAAAATTACACTATCACTAAATTAAAATCAAATGCAGAACCTTTTTTCATCTTTTCGTTAATTTATTAAGGCAAGAAATTAAAATATTGAATATAATCATATACCAATCATCAACGGCTAGCAACACCAACGGCTTGAACAACTCTAACGTTAACCTTTTTTTATATGTTCCTTTACTGTTATTGAATTTCTTCTCTCTCTTGTAATATAAAAACCATGTACTTCTAGCAACTTATAGTGTTATTAAATTTTCAGGTTCTATTTAAAATTACGATTATATAACTTATGTCATCATTGTTTCATGCAAATATTAATTTTTTTGTGAATGATCATAGCAAATGTAAAACTTTAGACTACTAGGCAAAAGATAATTGCTAGGTAAGATGGTCCAATCTTGTAATTTTGATGAATAATAAATAGAGTGTTTAGATGAAATAAATTGCTTATGTTAATCTATTTACTCTAAGATTACAAACAAAAAAAAAGTATATATCACTTGGTCTGAAAGATACAATTGTGAACATCCTATATACACAATCTTACGTTTTTCTGATTAATTACCTGAAAATACTTGTGAATGAATATTTGGGATGGGAATAAGGGTTATCTTTTATACATCTATCTTTAAGCGAAAATACTGGTGAGACTGAAATGGACCGGACATAGCTTTGTATGAGGTGAACTAGAAAGTGTACTTTCTCTCTCTCTAATCTCTTTGCCTATTTCTACTAAATGAATGATGGACTAAATTGTGAAGTTCTTTTTTAAACAAAAGTTTTTCTCTTAAAACAATTTTCTATATCATCTTATTGATTAAATGATACCTCTATTTACATTCATTTTAGGACAAATAATCTAAAAACATCTCATCTTTTTAAGCAAACTTTTTGATCTCTCAAAATATTTTTAAAGACAAATAATTAAACCCAATATATTCAACCCCGCTGTTTATGCTTTTGTAATATTTTTTGTCTTTTTGATAAGCTGTCAATTTAGTTAAGCTAAGTATGTTTTTAGTCTCTCAAATTTGGAGTAAGTTTATTTTTGATTTCTCAAATTTAAAATTAATCTTTTTAGTCCATGTAATTTGAAAAAGGTTTTTTAGTCTCTTGGGACCACTTGCAACATTATTGACAAGAGCAGGTTGAATCAATTGTGCAACATCAACTAAGTTTGGTATAATATTTTCACTAATAGAGATACTGGCAGATTCAGTAGTAGGTATGTTTTGTATGGCAAATGCAGTAGTAGGTATGTTTTGTGTAGCAGATTCACTAACAATATTTGGGTGAAGGGACTAAAATATGTTTTTTTTTTTCAAATTACAGTGATTCAAAACATTAATTTTAAATTTGAAGAACCAAAAATAAACTTACTTCAAATTTGAGAGACTAAAAATATATTTAAGTCATTTAGTTAGTATTCATTATTTCAGTTTGAAGGGGATTGAGAGCTAGCAAATTAGTAGTGCAAAATTAGATGTAATGGGCAAAATGATTTATTCATTGTGCAAGTGCAAGTCAATTTGTCAAAATGTGTTTTATATATTAAAAGGCAGAACAATAAAAGATATATTATCCATCACCACACTATCATAGAATTAAATAACTTAGCTAGATGAAAATTCCATAATCATGTATCTCACCCAAATCTACTGCCAGCATGGCCTGTGAGCTTAGAAATTGTAAATACCATGAGATGTTCATTGGCTGGAGAAGGAATAGGAGTGAAATGTGGCCAATAGCAGGCATGATCATAGATGGTTTTAACATTAGGGCCATGAAGAACTACCTTAGTCAACTTTCCATCTGGATTAGTTGGTGAAGCCACAAACTCAATAAATCTTGTGGTGCTATCTGAAATGTTCTTCCAAGAGGACGTGTCCCCTTCGTATCTATAATCCTTTGAATTGGAAAACTGAGTTTGTGTTCAATAGATCTATAAAAAAATAAAAAGTTTTATCATATTTTATGTCATTTATCTATTGATTAATATTATAAACTAAACATAAATCTATAAATGGAAAAAGAATATTAATGGAGCTCACTGGGAAATATGGGGTTGTGGCTACCACTTTTGCTGGAGACAATAATGAAGAGTTGGCAGACAAGTCATGAACAGAAGCGCTTAGGAGTTGAGTTGAGCCAGCTCCAAATACAATGAACCTTCCATTAGTGACTGCATTTCCAACAATGTCATGAATTTTTTGGATGTGCTTCACTAGTAGTTTTGAGATATATGATCCATCAGTATAAGTATAATCCATTCTGTGCCACCCTGATACTAAAATTGCGCTACTTGCTGCATGTTGCATCCAAAATGGTTCGAGAAAACACAGATGCCCTCTGCAGTGAAAAGATCTGGTAAATTTTGTTGGTCGAAAATCCATATTGTGATATAAATTATTTAATCTCAAATGACATATTTACAATATTCTCATTTATATCCTTTTTTGTGTGTGTGATTTGTAAATTCATGGAATGTGAATGTATTCAATTCAATTATTGAATCATTCGCTATATTTTAATTATCATACATACTTAATTTTAGATGAATTAAACAAACAATAATAATCTAACAATGAATATTAACTTATATTTTGTGTTTTCAGTTTTAAAGTTTAGTTTCAATTATATACAAAAATATCACATTTTTTTTAAGATTTGTATAAGGAATAATGAAAGCAATAAAGCATTATTTTTACTATTTTCAATATAAATCTTTAAAAATAGAAAATAAAATTGAAATAAAGTGACATTTTATAATTAAAAGTGAAAATTAAAAATGAAAATATAAAATATCTTTTCAAACCAAATGACCATATAGAGTTTAAATTAATTTATATCTCAAAACATCATAAACCTCCAAATATTTATATATAAAAAAAAAACTTTGAGGGATAGGTAGAAGAATATTGACAACATGATCAATTTGCTTAATTTTAAAATAGAGAAACTTAATTGGTTTGAAAAAAACTTCAAGGGCTAAATTGGTTTAATCATTATATATTAAAATAAAGCATTTGTCTCTTTTGATAAAATGACTGAAAATAAAGTAAATAATCTCAATCGTTGATAAAAAAAAAAATCAATAATTAACATTCTAATACATCAATGATTTGTTATTCATATATATGTAATATTAACTTTTTTTTTTTCATCAACAATTGAAATTATGTACTTTACTTTCTAAAATAAATTGTTCATTTTAGAGGAATCGAACAATAAAATAAAATCCAATTTTTAATAATAACAACATTTCTTATTATATTTTATTTCTTTTTAAGACATGTTTTTATGGCACTTTTATGAATAAAAAAAAGCACGTATTTTTATTATTAATATTTAACAATAATGATATTTTTATACATTTTTCTCTGAATTAAAACTTGTGAATTTTACCTAAAGTTAAAAATATCCATGCAATGTATAGAGAACTTACTACTTACAAATATATACACATTATATATTTTCACTATATCTATCTTTCTCACTTGTTATCAACAAAGCTGTGATAAAACTAGCCAAGAGAAATGAGCTAGACTACAATCACAATGAGACCATTGGTTAAATTAGCATGCAGTGAGATCAAGTTTGAGAGAAGGGTCTACCTTCTAACATCCACAGCACAATCAGTTAAAAATTCTGAACAGTCAGACCCACTATAGCATTGATTGCATTCACAAACAGGCTCAACCCCATTGAGAACTATACCATCCAAGTAGGCTCTTCCATGTCCTGAGCATGGTATGGCTGCCACAGCTTCAACTTCTTCAGCAGCTCTACTGCTCCAAGTGGGCTCCCATTCTCCACCACAAACAAATGGGTTTGAAGTAGACAATACAACCATGATTGTTACAGTGAATGCTAAACGCATTAGATTTCCCCTTTTGGCCATTGTCTTAATTGGTTGTTTTATAGGAAATTTTCAAGCAAATTCTAAGTTGCACTTCAAGATTTGTAGAACGATGTGGCTCATGCCCATGCATTTATATATCTAATTGCATGAATAGAGGTTTGAGTATTATGATTTTTGAAAATTAGGGACAAGGGAAAACTAGCTAGAGCTCATTAATTAATGTCGATGTTACATTTATATTCCACTCTCTTGAAAGTGATGTAATCTCCCTTTATTCTCCCCTAAGGATAATATATTCATACATAATTACATATCATTCTTAACTCTTTTTTATTCTAATTTTAAACTGAAATTCCATCGAATTTGTGTTATGCACATCTTTTTTTTATAATTTATATATTTTTTAACTTACATTTAAGCTTCTGCTTAATTAATTATGCATAAATTTTATAATTTAAAATAATTTTGTCATAAGTATTTTTCTTTTAATTTATTTTTAAAATTTTTCAGAATTTAAAAATGATCTAACTAGCAACAAAGAAATAATTTAAATATTTTAGAGAATACACGAATAAGTGCTTCTTAAAGGCCAGGAATTCGCTTTTAGATATTATTAAAGTGTATATCTTTAATTAAAAAAAAATTGATGTGTGTATGTGCACGCGTGCGTACGTACGTGCAATGGTTTATGTAAATTATTAATATATTAATTTATTTTCTACAAATCTTTTTAGGGATGAATAGTAAAAATGTGTGTGTATAATTTTTTAAGTAAATTATTAATATATTAATTTATTTTTTACAAATCTTTTTAGTGATGAATAGTAAAAATATATATAAATACATTATTTTATTTGAGTTAATCTCTTGCTAGATTGATTAGAAATTTTTGCATCAATTATTTACAATTAATTTTCTTTTTACATTTTCTTTTAGTAACAAATAGTAAATAATTATTACTAATTTTTATGCAAATAATAAATAATTATTACAAATTAATCTATTAATAGTTTTTGCAAAAAATATTTAATCAATCAAACAATCAATTAACTTAAATTAATTAATTGATTATAATAAAATATGTCAAAATCAACATAATTATATATTTTACAATTTATAACATAAAAAATATGTAAAAAAAAACTTAATCTGTTAAAAATTTTCATAAAAAATTAAAGCAAAAAGTTAAATGAATCAAAGAATCAATTAAATCAAATTATATGATTTAATTGATTGTTAAAGTTAACTAATCATGATTGTCACAAAATATGTTAAAATTACTATATATATCAAGATATTATAAATCATAGGATCATTCCATATTAACAGTTTAAATTTGGTGTAACTCTTTTAGAATTACATCAGTATCATATGATCTCTCTTCATTTGTATAAAAATTTGACATAAAGATGTGACTAGTGGGAATTTTTTTAAAGAGATTTTTTACTATGTGCTTGCAATAAAAAGATTTTTTTTTGAAACTAAAAGTATATATTATGTTGAAAATACATACATCATTTTTTTTAATTAAAAATATTTACTAAAAAGTATTTAATACTTTCATGGGTAGACATGACAATAAGGTGGGAGAAATTTGCCCCTTTTCGCCTAGGGATGGCAATTCTATATTTCTCTCTCTCTCTCTCTCTCTCTCTCTCTCTCTCTCTCTCTCTCTCTATATATATATATATATATATATATATATATATATATATATATAATTTTTAATATATTAAAGATGAAATATGTCATATATAATATATTGAAAAGATAAGTTTTAGTGATTATTATAATATTACAAATCTTAATTTATTTTTAAAAATAAAGATATTGTAAGAAGTTCAAACAAAAAATAAGAGTTTAATTTATATACATTGTTAGCATAAAATATTTTTATATATATATTCAATAGAAATTTACGTTATCCCAACATCACATTAATGAACATAGGATAATCAAATTTCATTAGATGTTTATGTAAAAAAGTTTTACATTAACATTGTATATAAAATTAAATTTTAAAAATAATTCATACTCTACTAAAAATATTAAATTATATAAAAATATTATATTCTTTTTCAAATGAATGCATTGTTTCTAAAATATTATAGACAATACTTACAATTATTGTTATTGTTGAATGTAGATTATTAAAATTATAATTATTCAAATTTTATTTGATAATAACTATGTTAAAGAATAGATTGAATGAATTTGTCTTTTTATATATTGGTAATAAAATGTTAAAAATACATAATTATAAAACTTTGATCAACAATATTTCATAGTTGACGAAAAAAATAAAGTGAGTGTTGATATATTATATTAAATTATATATTAAATATATAAATTTTGCCTAAATCCTTAGATTTTTTTGCCACCGCTTTACACTTAAGGAAGGTGTGGGTATGGGTATATAGGCACCAAGTGGGTACGAAAATGTGAATTAAAGTTATTACCAGTACAAGTATAGGGTCGGGTATAGGTATTTTTTTTCAAATGCAGGTTTGGGAATGAGCACTATAGTATCCTACCCATTTTCATTCCTATTTGTGCCCTTGCCCCCATCAAGGATTTGGTAAGTTTAAGGATATTAAAGTGGGCAAATCTAACCCAACACAATTCATCTTTAACCCCATCAAAAAATGGGTTGAGTTAAGTTGAACCCATTTTGAGATTGGTTGAAAATCTCAACTCGACACAACCCTAGTGGGTTGTGGGTTGGTTTAGGTTGGCCTATCAAAATTTTAAAAAAAATCATAAAAAATGAGTGACTCTTAAGTTAACTCACCAAAAAAAATAAAAATTATGAATCATCCAAAAATAATCATAATCATATAATGTTATCCTACTAATTTATAAATTGTCTTGAGACAAATGTTCTCTAGAAGCTATCGTCATGAGTAAAATAATTATAGTATAAAACAACAAAATAACATGAAATTCATAATAGTCTACACAACATTATGTCTACCAAAATAATATTTAACCAAACAATTTATCAAAACATTTAACAACAACAAAAATTCAACCTGACGAGTCAACCCAACCCAATTTACCCTTGACTCATTAGTTTGACAGGTTATGTAAATTGAGTTATGCAAGTTAAATCACATAACTCAACCCAATTCATTTTAGCGGGTAAAATGAATTGATTTGTTAGTTCAACTTATTTTGACATTGCTAGATAAGTTAGAGTTGTGTTTGAAAAAGCAAGATAAATATCTAAATTAATCCAACTTAATTTATTCTCGATAGAATTGAGAAACTCACAAAATGTTCACTTTTTCTTTTTTATTTTTAATTCAATTTATTTATATATTTTAAATAAATTATATTAAGTACATTCTAATTCAAATACTATATCAAAATAGACGTCAATAATATTAATTTAAAAAGCAAACCATAAGAATTACCTCATATTTTTAGTTAAAAGTATGATTTCAATTTATTACTTAACTATACATATTCATATATATATATGTGTGTGTGTGTACATACATATATATGTAAGTATATATATATACATACATATATACATATATATATATATGTATACAAATACATACATATATATGTATGTACACACACACACACACACATATATATATATATATATATATTGAAATTTAATTATTAAGCCTAATCATACAACGTGTTATTATGTTGTTATTAAAACATAATAAAAAGTATACTTAAGCGGAACAACGCAATATCTTAATGCATAATTTTACCGTTGTGAATAATATATATATTTTAAAATCTCAATAGGTGAGTAATGACTTTTGGATGAGGCCAACAAACTTCTTAACACTCCTTAGGAGGAAAGCAAAGATTCCATATGTCTCTCATTTCGTCCAAGGATACAAGAACATTCTTTTTCTTTCTTTGTATGTCAAAGGTCGACATGGTTAATAATTAATAAAGAGTTTAATAATTATGCAATGTCAGTGTAAAATGTTTTACACTATCAACCAATCAGAAATCACTATTTGTATGACTTTTAAGGTAGTTATTGTAAAAGTCAACAAATTTACTATAAATGGTAGTTTGTAATTGGATCACGGTGTAAAACTATTTTACACACTGTTAGTGTATAGAATATTTTCTCATTAATAAATTAAGAATTTAATTTTTATATACATAAAAAAAATCCACATTGTCAACCAATCAGAATTTTTGTTAATATGACATTTAAGGTAATTATTATAAAAGTCAACAAAATTATATGTATTGCAATTTGTAGTTGAATGACAATATAAAAATTCTTTACACCGTAAATACATACACTATTTACTAATAAATAAATGGGGTTTGATGTTTGATTGGTGATGAGGTACTTCGACAAAGGAATCTTAACTTTTATCCTGTGTTTGGTTTGAGAAAAGAAAAAAAAGAAAAGAAACCTTGAAGTTTGAATCGAAGAGAACATGGGAAAAATTTTGAATTTTATTTCTAAAAATTGACTTTTTTTCTTATTTTTTTATTTTTTTAACCAAATAAAAAAATACATTGTTATATATCTATATTTTTTCTTTTCTTTATTTTTTTTCTCATTCAAACAAACCGTTAAAATGAAAGTAAAATAGTATATATTTAAAGAAAGTCAAGAAGGGCATAATTTTCCCTGTTGTGTAAAATGTAGTTAAACCGTAGGGTAACGAATGGTCAAGAAGCACTATTGGAAATTTACGAATTTATCCCATAATTTAATAAACAAACTATTTAGTAGTTACCATAAGAGAATTTCTAATGGGGGTTATTTATAGGATTCTCAAATTCTTAAATTTAAGAACCGGTTCTCATGTAGTTTCGCCGTTAAGGCAATTGACGAGTCAATTTTTATATAAAAATTAGGTTAAAATGTATTTTTGGTCTTCTTATTGTTCTTAATATGCAATTTTGCTTCTCTTATTTTTTAAAGATATTTAGTCCTCCTATTTTTAAAAATTCACAATTTTGGTCTCGTTGTCAAATCTCTTACTTTGACTATTAGTGGTTTAACGTTGATTTTGACGTGTCAGTATTTAAATGATGTGTCAGAGTTAAAGTTAACATTGACAGGTCAGAGTTAATATTAAACTACTAACGGTCAACACAAGAGATTTGAAGGTGAGACCAAAATTGCAAATTTTTAAACATAAAAGAACTAAATATCTCTAAAAAATAGTAGGGAACCAAAATTGCAGATTGAAAAAAATAAAGAGACCAAAAATATAATTTAGCCTAAAAATTATTGCTTATATAGGCAACAGTTCGTAATAGTTTTTAAGAATTATGAGACAATTGTAAGGCTCATTTTATGTTCTTAATGATTGTATTATCAAAGAGAAAACTTGCTGAATTTCTTAAATATCATATGGAATTGTAGGGTCCACCAAAGTGAGTTAAGCAACTTTACCATGGTTGCATCATTGGAGATGCTCTAAAGTAAAGATTTTATTTGATTAACTAATATTTTGAAAAAAAATAAAAGGTAACAAGTGCTAAAAAAAAAAAATTAAAAATATTATCAGGGAAAGAAATGATGGAATCTAACTCCTCTAAAGTGAGAAAACTCACTTTAAAGAATAAAGTAAAAAATATTAATTATTGACGAGAAAATAAACAGTCAATATTATGTGTATATACATAATAAAACATAAATGTGTTGACATATTAACCTTAATTTTCTCATCAACAATTAAAATTTTATACTTAACTTTTTAAAATTGAGTTGCTAACTTTAAATGATTCAAATTTCAAATCCCAAATATACATCACAGACAATTTTAATACATACAATATATACTCCCTAGTTATACCAAAAAAATATATATACTCCCTAGTAAGTAGAGTGCATATAATAATTATTAGAAACAAAAAGTTCGACACCTATTGATAGAAAGAATTTTACCGTCAAAACATTTCCTAATAAATATATTATGCTTCAAAAGTAATTTATAATTTATTTTTTGGACAAATTAAATTATTGTTTATTCAAGAAACGCAAAATCTAAAATTTTAATAGGTAATACCATCGATTTTTGTGAATAAACCACTAAAATGGGCGTACACTCAATTTGACCGACGAGATCTTAAAATAGGATAACATTTGTCCAGAAAATATTATTTTAACAATTTTATGAAGATTAAAATTCTAAGAAAGTGAACTATTCTGACAAAACAATTAGAGAAAGTATCACAGATATATTTATCTTAATATTGAAATAGTTTTCATGTTCAAAAAATTTAAATGTTGAATTTTAATTTTAATTCAATAAAATATTAAATTAAAAATAAATATTTTAATATTTTAAAAAAATAAAAAACATAGATGAATCCTAGACATCCATTCTAATACTATATTGGAAGAAGAAAAATATTTTGTAAACACAAAATTAAGGCAACAAAAAGTTGTACCCTTTAATTTTGAAATGTATATTGTAAATGCGTACGTGTATACGAAAAAAATATGTCAAGCAAAGATAATTGTATAAAATTAGTTATTTACAACATTATGTACGATGTCAATTTTTTATCTTCAAATAATGAAATTATTGGAAGGAAACGGTATTGAAAACGGAATTTTATATAACTCAAAGAGGAAGCGTTGCCCATGTGGTGGAAACTTCTTCCCCTTCGAAGGTCTATTTGACCCTGTTTTCCATCGAAATGGGCCCAGATACAGCCTAGATTTTATGCATTTGTTCGTCCAACTTTTTTTACGTTTTCAATCAAAATGTACGGTTTTCATGTCCTTGTTGAATTTGGGCCCTGCTATTTTTACCCCAATTTTTGTTCCTTTTACCCCAAGCTTTGTTTGTTAATTTTTTTCTTCCCAAAAATACTTTTTGACGAAAATGCATATTTGTTTGTATTGTGCACAATGGAAATGTATTTTCGTTATGTATGGAGGATGCAACCCCTAACACAACAGAAATGCATTTTTGTTATACACAATTTTCGTTATATATTGAATTTCAATACATAACAAAAATTTTAATACATTTCGTATGGAAACACGTTTCCGTTATATATCTTGACAAATTACACACTTGTACATTAGAGACAGAAACTGTAATTTACATCAGTAAGCATCAGAGACAGAAACTACAATACTAATAATAGAACCAAAACCATTATCAATCAATTCAAATAGAAATCAATATCATTACATTGATCATCATAAAATAAATTAGTCTAACAATAATTAGTTTGTGTGCTATGAAAAAATAAATGATCATATGATTACAATGAGTCTCTAATAATATCTACTACCTATTCATCTCCTTTAGATAGAAATAAAGAATTGAAATGTTGTATGCGGTCCAAGTATGGATTTTGCCATGAACGAGCGTCATCATTGCAGTATCTATGTCATTGTGGTGCAATAGGAGGTAGGGGATCTCCATCCTTTAAATAAACCTTTAAGAGGATACAATTCTATAAAGTTAGTGAATAAATTTACATGCTTACAATGCTAAATAATAGAATAATTAGAAAATATATACTTGCACAAAGTGATAATCATGAACAAATGCAATAGCAATAAGTCGGTGATGTCCAATAAGTGAAGGTCGACTCCTAAGTGGAAAAAAATCTAGCTTTGCAGCATGGATAAATGGACCAACATAACATTATACCGACTAGCAATAACATAACCCATGTTGAAATGGACATCCATTTATCGTGACTTGCTATTGTGTGTTGGTCAACATACAAAGAGGTCTTTAGTTCAATCGCTTATTGTTTTGTGCCCAAAGAATTGAGCATATTCAACGTGCCACCACTGAGGTTCCTAAATCAAATCATCACAAATTAGAGGCCAAGACTCCTCATCTTTACCTAACAAAGCTGCAATTGTCCGGTAACTGCAATTTTCATTTAATCTCACATCAACAGTACGAACAATATATTCATGCAACTCATCTAAAAATTCATCTATAAATGACACACTTTTTTTGTGTTTAGTCTCACGAGCAACTTTGTGAGGCACACTAGGAGGTGACGAACTATCTACAACCGTGTGCATTACATCAACTCGCTCCCACATCAAAGGTAGACGTTTTGTGAATTTCTCAAACTATGATGCTCCCTTTGCGTTTACCTTCTCTATAAGAGGACACATTGAAGTAGTATTCAAAAATGCTATTCACAGACTTTAGTCTTCAATTTGATTATTCCAAACACGTCAAGTTCTAAAAACCGCTTTAACAATGCATCGACATCATGTGTAAGCGATAAGTTCCCTCAATAGTGAGTCATTTCACTTGCAAAAAGTGATAACCTCCTCCAATGCAGATAAATGGACTGCAACAGAATGAAACTGACCATATTGCTATATATAGCAAGTTCGCACACATGAAGTAGTTCATAAGTAGTTCTAAGTGTGCAGCCACAAGCATAACTATCAAACCAACAGTGTTAACACGTTTATACTCACCAAAGATTAGCTTCTGTGCTTGTGTTGAAACAAAGCCTTGTAGCTTCTGGTAAGATCTGTTATTAAACCTATGTTCCAATACATTGATTTTTTTTGAAATGACGCCTTTATTTCAGTGTGTTACAATATGAGCCTATTGTTCATTGCATCCTAAGAACTACACAAGTCTCTCATGATATCTCAAAGTAACCTCTTCAATCTTGCATGTGCGCCCTCAATCCTGTTAGGAAACATATGCATTTGTCAACAAAAGCGCATTGTTATAAATAACATATGACATATGTCAAGTCAATAAACCAGTTAATGCAAATACCTATTATTTGTTGTAGTTCTGAGATGCATCACCCAATCTATCCATGTTGTGACAAACTTCTCCTTATGAGGTATCAACCATGTATTTCTCACATAGTCAATAAAGAAATGAAAGTGTGAACACATCTCCTTAAAGCTTGTCAGGCGTTGATTATACACATATTCATCAGGAGATAGCATCAATTCATTCCAAGCATCCAACACCTTATCCCATTCTTCCATGGGACTTACATTTAGCTCTGACATTTTTAGCAATATGAAATTGACATAACAAGTTGCTTGAATTTGAAAAAACAAATTGCAATGCATTGATCAAAGCTAGGTCCCTATTAATGACAATAACTTGAGACAAGACATCATCTTTTATAAACAATATTTTACCTTAATTAATGCCCATGTGAAGTTATCTATTAGCTCAGATTCCAAATAAGCAAACGCCACAGAAAAGTTCATCTCAGTTGAAGTAATACCAACAATCTCTAATAATGGAAGTCGATATTTGTTCGTCTTGTAGGTGGAATTAATAATCAACACAATAGGAAATATACTTAAAAGTTTGATGGAATCTGGATGTGACCACAATATATCTCTGACAACATCTTTAGTGTCTATCCTTCTATACCAATAGACATATTCATCACGTTCCATCAACTTCATTAGATGTTGCATTTTACTTCTTGGACCCCTTTGATGTCGACGATATTTTTGCCATGCATTATATATAGTTTTGATAGTGTTGGCATTCATCTAGTCTTGACTTTTGATTGTTAGTGAAATCTGATTAAGCTTCACCATGTTTTTGGTCATTTCATCTAACAAAGATTTTTCTTCACTACTTAATCGACCTGCATATGCATGACCCAACAATGTTTTAGCTACATTGTGGTTATGAAGTCCATAAATTACAAAAAGTTTCCATTCGATGTCTTTTACAAACTTCCCTTTCAGTTTAAAGGGGAGAAAAGTATAAATAATACAAAGACATATGATTTGTTGAAGTGGGTTTGACGAATTGGGAAAAGGTGCGGTTTTGTTATCGTCATAGAAAGGTCAACAGCATAGACATAATAAATATAAAAGAAAATTTCAATAATTAACAATTAATTATTTAATATACTTTGTAGTACTGAAAAATTCACTGTAATTGGGAAACGTATCTTAAAGGTTCATATCCAACCTCTTTATGACATACTTCTCATTTGCTTCTATAGGATTTTTCAAATCATTATCACTTGCTTGTGTCGGATGCTCAAAAGCATCCTCGCTTGCTTCAATCACATTCCCCCAAACACTTAGTATGTTAACTTCATCATAAATAAATGTATTCCAACTTTGATCCATAACGAAGAACCTACAATCAATCAACAACCAACTAGCTGAGGTCCATAATTTTCAAGTTCCATAACTTGAAAAGTTACATAACAGAAACACGTTTTCATTTTGTAAATTACTCAATGGAAACTTGTTTTCGTTGGATTTATAAGTGCAAAAAAAAAAAATCTTACCGCGAAGAAAGAACCCAATGGAGACGATGACATAAATAGTGTATTGAGCTTACAATGCAGAGATGAAATAACCAAATGAGAGCTTACAATAGGTGGTGACTAAATCGACGAGAATGGAAAAATGGCAGAGGCAAGGTGAACAATGGCAAAGAGGCAAAAATTATCATGGCTGATGGTGATTCCATTGATTCTTCAAGCTTCTCTTCCAAGGAATGCTTCTTCAATGGTGAAAATGGAGAAATCTCAAAGAGAATTAGGGTGAGTGAAGTGAGAAGTCATCTCCCAACACATTCTAATTATTAGGCCTTGTAAAATGGCTTTTTAATAACTAGAATGGGTCCACACACGTACCAAAATTAGTTACAACACACAGACAAATTAATCGCCAACATTTAACACTGGTTAAATGTCTAAGATGCTAGAGTAAAAATATTTGGGAAGCCCTTGAAACCATATGCTAGCACAATATCTCCTACACTGAATAGCTAGTCAAAATTGTGTGACTTGACATATCTTCGAGTGTAAATCTCTGCCTGGCATCTCTTATGCTGCATGTTTAGTAGAAATCAGTGAATCTTGATGTTGGAGCCTGCGTCTAAGTTCAGGCTCATCATTCCAAGTTAAGCTTCTAAGAAAAATTCTTGCTTCCTTCTATTGTGGTGTAGGACATTACTCTAGCGTTCTAGACACTGCATCCACATTACAAGTGTTTATTTTTCTACAAAATTATGAATATCAAGAAAGGCCTTAAAGTGGGAAGGGAGGAGCTAAGTAAAATATCACTTCAATAAGGCTAGGAGGACCTAGGAGGAGTTTGGTACAAGAAAAGCTCTTTGTTTCCCAGGAATCTGAAGGTGGGAATGTTTGGTTTATTATTTAAAAAATAATATTCCTAAGAAACATTGTTTCTCGATAATCTTTTTTACCTATGTTTCCCACAAAATTGTTCCTATAGGAGAGGTGAGGATTTAACTTTTCTGACTTGGGAGAAAAGTTTTATTGCGGTAAAAATATCATGTTACCTTAATTAACTCATTTAATGTGATAAATAATTAAAGTTTCTAGGAAAGTTCTATTAAAACTAAATGTCAAAATCTTTAATCCTTAAGTAACAAATATAAATATTTCCAAGAATATTTATAACCAACCAAAAAATTTTTAGTCATTCATAGGAATCATGATTTTCGGGATTTAGGATTTTCAAGAATCATGATTCTTGAGTATGAAAAAAAATTTCTTCTACCAAATGCACCATAAGAGTAAGGCCAGGGCTAAGGGAGCCAAAAAGGCTTTGCATGAAGAAGAGATCAACACCAACAAGCTACAGCCTAATATGGAGAAAAAGAGACCAAGTTGGCCATTTGATTCAAGTGAAAGAAGACTTTCTTTGGGCTTTATTTAGGCACCACCTTTAGGCCTTGTTTCCAATATGATTTTAGCCCTTTAATTAAGTATTTTTGACCTTTTAAATTGTAATAATTTGGCCTGGTCCATTGTTGATTTAGAGCATGAATTTTCAACCTTAATTATGATTATATTAATTAAGGAAATTAGGAAAGATCCATAACATTAATTAAGATTATAGTAATTAGGAATATTAAGAAATCAGCATTAATTAAGAATGTATTTCCTTGTTTTCTTTTATTTAGGCTCTAGGAAATTCTACCTTTGCCTATATATAGGGCAACCTTATGCACTCATTGGAGAAGTTGAATGAAGTTTGAATTTTCAACATATTGTGAGAGAGTTGTGCGCCTCTTTTAGGGTTCTTGCAGTGAACCATTTGCTAGGATCTTATCAAGGGTTTTTCGCATCCTTATGGCGATTCTACACTAATCTTATCACTCTTCTTAAGTGTAGCGCCCTTCTTAGCATCTCTTTACCTCCATTCATTCTCTTTGTTTTTCCTTTCTTTTTTACTTATTCTTGCATAATTTTAAAGAACCAACTCTAGGAAGATCCGAAATCTCCTTTGATTCGTTCTTGAATCATATCACTTCTTGTGCAAATCTCTCTAGCATCTCTCATGTTGCATGCCTGGTAAAAATGTTGGTGCCTACTTCTAAACTTGGGCTCAACGTCCCACACTAAGCTTTCACGAGAAATTTTTACTTCCTTTTATTGTGGCATAGGATGTCACTCTAGCGTTCCAAACAATACATCCACATTATAAGTGTTTTGCTTTATTTTCTTACAAAATTAAAGAGAATTCCTCATGAAAATAATATCTACAAGAGGAAACAACTATCAACTAAAACTAGGCTAATTTCTATGGATTTTTCAAGTTTTTATTCTTTTTAGTTTATGTTTCTTCCATTATCCTTTTAAAATCATGCACATAAATTCATCAAATATGAATTTATCACTTATCTATCATAATACGCTCACACAAGACCTGTCACATTAACATATTACTAACAGTGCACTACAATAATATTAATCTCAATAATCATTAATATCATGATCACAAAATTGGGACTAAAAACAACAATAAGCTCTAATATTTTGACATCTAATTAATTTGAGTTTTAGGGAAAAATTAATAACACTGACTATGCTTATCCAAATTAAAATTGCATATAATGCACAATTAGGCATTATATAATTTTTAGGATTAAATTAGTCTATATATTTAAAAGATATTCAATTTTTTAGGATTAAAATTGAAATAAAAAAATAATTTTACAACTCACTCAATAGTTAATTTTACAAAATATATAAAATAAATAATTATCTTTAAATTATTTCATTTTAGCTAATTGCAAAACCAACACCATTGACGTATCAGAATTTTCATCAATGTATTGTAACAGCTGATTTGCATAGTCTTTTTACAAACTACAACTCAGATCTCTCCTTCTTTGGAGACAATCAAACAATGATTGTTAGAAGACAAATTAAAATAATAAAGATACAAAAAAAAAAAAAATAACTCACCGAAGATCGTCCAATTCGACAACTTGTTTTTCAATCGCACTTGTATTCAACCAACACTCTAATGACTTCTACAAATAAAAAATAAAATATTTGATATCAAATCTAACGCAGAAAAAACAATAATATTAATGAAAAATATAATTTGTAATATTATCAACTAAGTATGTGTCCTCCTTATTTGCTTAAAAAATATTCATGTATGGTGTGAAGGAAAACTACTCAAAAAAAGGAATACTAAAATCATTAATCGACTTCACTATTGTCATTGGTTAAAATATAGTCTATATGAATGATCGATTGCCTTGTATTTGTAATTATTTAGTGCCGCCAATAAATTTCATAGCTCGTAACATCTTCCCTCCATTAGCAGCGATTCAAATTTATGAGTTGAATTACTCCGATCCATACAATATATTGAATTTTCTCAGGTTACATAAAAGAAGATCAAATTTATTGCTAATACACTAACCACAAAAATAATTTTAGTGTAACGGATACGTTTTCAACCATTATGACCACCTTGATAAATTTATTTTGACCTAGTTATCTAAAATTTGGAAGTTTCCAAAGAAGAATAATTCTAATTCACACTTTCCTAACTTTGTGTTCGTTTTAAACATTGATATTTGCAATTGAATCGAAATGGAAAAAGAAGACTAGTATAGGAAAAGATTATTGTAAGGAGTGAAATATATTGCATGGTTTGAATTTATTGTGCTAATTATTTATTATAATAATTATTTTAAAAAAGGAAAATGAGATATTTTTCCTTGGAGACAAGATCATTTTCATAATATATTAAAAGTAAATTATAAACACACAATGTTATCTTTATATAATTACAAAGTTATAAACATACACAGTAAATTATATATATGTATATATATATATATATATATATATATATATATATATATATTTTAAATAAAAGTACAATGTTAAAAATAGATTATCACAACATAAATAAAAATATATAAACAAATTTTCTTACAAACAATCAAAATTATATTAACTTAAATATAGTACTACTACATTCATAAATTATCATTCTTAATTTTATATTAAAATAATTTATATTAATATAATGATTGATTTAAAAGAAATTGTCATGTTTAATAGGTAAGAATATATAGCCTGATAACATCGATAAACCACCGCAAACCGGTTGGCTTTAAAATCATGGTATTGATTATTGAATACCGATCCAAGGAAAGACATCTCAGAATGCGCTTCTCTTTTCCTTTTTTTAATTTTTTTTTTTAATGTAAACTTTTCCTTTTTTTAAATTGCATGTAAAATTTCCCCCAAAAAAAAAAAAAATTGCATGTAAATTTTTGGGTAACATTGCTAACCCAACGCATCATCACTAATATTATACTTTCTCAATTTCTCTCGTCAAACCCATGCAACCGTCATTAACAGACATACCCGCCAAGAATACCCTATTCATGAACTCATCACCTTCCTCTTCCTCTTTCTTTCCTCCTCTCTCCATCATATAAAAAAAATAAACAACGCAAATTATTACCCTCTCCCCATTTAACGTCGCATGCCACCACCATGGCTCTCCACGCCCGCCGCCGTGACTCCGCTCCGGGCACCTTCCCTCCGCTGTCCCCCACCATCTCCATCCCCCCTCCTCCTCCCCTCCACCACCATGACCCCTCCCCGGATCCCTTCCCTCCCTCCATCTTCGAGTCCCACTGCCACAGCCGCCGCGAGTCCCTCCCCGGGCCCTCCTTCCCGCCCCTCTCGCCGCCGCCGCCCGCCACCCATTCCCGCCGCGACTCCTACCCCGGCCCCTTCCCTTCCCCCTCGTACCCCGAATCCGACTCCGGCCTCCTCCCCTCCACCTCATCTTCCTCCATCAACCACTATTATCATCTTGAGCTTTATTATCATACCAGCAAACACAGGTTATTAGCATAGCAAAACCATTTGAATTGTTATATCTGGATAAACTTTTCTATAAACACTTTTATTATTGTTACGGTACCTCCAGAAGGTGGTCCTCGAGATACCCCATAACCAAAGCAATTATGATATCAACTTATACCTTTTTAATCTAACTTTTTCAAACGTCCATAAGTTGATTTTATCTTCTGAAAAAAATTTCCAAAAGGCAGGCCTCGAGATAGCCAATAACCAAAGCAATTATGATATTAACTTATATGTTTCTAATCTAACTTTTTTTTACGTGTATAAATTGATTTTAACTTCTGAAAGAAATTTGATTTTTTATTTTATTTTCTTCTTTTATGAATGTTTACCAAGAAATTTATCTAAACATAGTCATATTATTGATGAATAGAATGATAAATTTGATTATTATTTTATTATTATTTTCTTCTTCTATGAATGTGTATGAAAAAATTTATCCACACATAGTCGTATTATTGATGAATAGAATGATGATATAATGCATTTATAGCAAGCTCTGATATTCCTAAGCAAGAAAACTGTCTCTAACAAAATGTTAACTAACTTCAATTCTGTTACAGGCTGTGTCTCTACGACAAGGACAGCGACCTCTCGTGGCCGTTTCCCGAGCTTGAAGGTCTCGACCATGATGACATAAGGGAAACTGCCTATGAAATCTTCTTCACGGCGTGCCGGTCGGCGCCGGGGTTCGGCGGCCGGAACGCGATCACGTTTTATTCTAAGCATGAAGGGAGCGGTGGGGGGACGAGTCTGCCGGCGTCGCAGACGAGTAGGGTGAAGCGGGCGCTTGGGTTGAGGATGCTGAGAAGCTCCTTGCCTCAGAGGATGTCGGCGCCGGTGTCGCCGGTGACGGACCGGAGTCCTCGGTCTCGGGCCGTGCCGCGGCGGACGATGACGATGGCGGAGGTCATGAGGCTGCAGATGGGGGTGTCGGAGCAGAGCGATAGCCGGCTGAGGAAAACACTCGTGAGGACGCTTGTTGGCCAAGTAAGACAACATGTGCAAACATTTTTCTTGTCTTGTATAAGGAAATCAGTTTTTTTTATTTGAATTTTTTAAATTTAATCAAAATGTACTAACTGTTTTTTTTTTTTAACGCTGTCATCAATTATAAATTACTACGTATGATAAGATTTTTAACTTTTGAAATACATATTTTAAAAGCCGTATCTAGAAACTATAGTTGATAGTGTAAAAATTTTATCGTTATGATGTACCAAAATTAAATTCTGATATTTTTGTGCTTGAAAATGTTTGTGTCTTTTACTCTTTTAATTTGTTTGTTTCTTTTGGGTGAAGTTCTCAATGTTATTTTTGGCCTTTTTTTGGTTGTGGTTCCAGTTTTGCATAATGGTCTTTGGCATAATCGTCAATGCCTAGTGTGATGACAAATACTTGGGGTGAGACGGCAATGGAGTTCCTATTTTCAGTTAGTTGAAGGAGTTATTGGCTAATCTTTTATATGAGTGTTGTGTCAATGAAAAGGACTCCGTTGTCAATTTGATCCATATAATGTGTTTTTAATTGATTTTAGTCCCTCCAATAATGTATTTCTTGTTCCGTCCCTAGTTTGAACCCTGAGATAGGTATTTGGTCACTTGACATTAAATGGTTGGATATATTTGAGGTGTTAGAAACTTATTTAATTTGATCGTATGTATAAGGAAATTAAATCAGATTGTTTGACACAAATTCTGGATCTAGCAATAAAGAATACTGCCTCTAGTGTTTGCTGCGCATGATTTTGCAAATGTTTAAAACTGACATCTTAGTGCTCTAATCAAGTATTTAGCCCCTATTTTCATGCATAAACGGAAATTGGAGTCAACAGTGTGGACATAGCTAAAATGGATTAAGAGAAAAATGAATCTAACTAACTCCATATATAAGGCTCTTGGTACATAAATTTGTGTCAACTCTTTCTTATCTTTTTTCCTTTCAAAAAACACTTGAATTGCAGCTTGGCCGGCAAGCAGAAACTATCATTCTCCCTTTGGAACTCCTTCGCCACCTAAAGCCTTCAGAGTTCAATGATTCCCACAAGTACCATTTGTGGCAAAAGAGGCAGCTCAAGCTCCTTGAAGCAGGTCTCCTCCTGCACCCTTCAATTCCCATAGAAAAGACCAACACCTATGCCATGAACCTAAAGGACATTATCCGTAGTGCTGAATTCAAACCCTTGGACACTGGCAAAAACTCAGACACCATGAGAACCTTTAGCAATTCTGTGGTTTGCTTATCAATGAGAAGCCCCAATGACACTACCACCAATGTTTGCCACTGGGCCAATGGGTACCCTGTGAACATTCACCTCTACATTTCCCTCCTCCAATCCATTTTTGATCTGAGGGATGAGACATCAGTGCTTGATGAGGTTGATGAGCAGCTTGATCTGATAAAGAAAACATGGTCAACACTGGGGATCAATAGGCCAATCCACAATGTGTGCTTCACATGGGTGATGTTTCAACAATATGTGGAAACTGGGCAGATAGAACCTGACCTTCTTTGTGCCTCACATGCCCTGTTGAATGAGGTGGCAAATGATGCCAAGAAAGAAAGGGAGTCCTTGTATGTTGAGATATTGAGATCTGTGCTCAGTTCACTGCAGGAGTGGGCAGATAAGAGATTGCTTAACTACCATGAGTGTTTCCAGGGAGGAGATATTGGACAAATTGAAAACCTTCTTCCTGTGGTGTTGTTAGCGTCCAAGATTTCGGGACATGTTACAATATCTGATGGGGAAGGGCAAGAGAAAGGAGATAAAACTATGGGGGATTCCTCTGAGGATCAGATTGATGATTATATCCGTTCTTCCATCAAAAATGCTTTTGAAAAGGTAGGTAGTAGTTAAGAAACAATCCAAAAGGTTGATATGTTGGAAGAATGTATATTGTTTGGCTTAACTATATTCTTGGTCTATTGGTCATTAAAAATATGAATTTTTTTTTAATTTCAATCTCTATTTAAATTTTATTCGTTTTTAGTCCTTACATTTCAGAAAAAACAATGCACTGTTAGTTGCTCACCAAGGACTAAAACCTTGTGATTTTTGGTAATTTTTAAAGAATAAAGGCTATTGTATTTGAACAAACTGAAAACATATTTAAGCCTAATAGACTTTGATCGCTAATTGTGCCCAACTTATTGTATTTTCTGCTTTGTAATTTAAAAGTAAAAAAGAAAAAAAAAATATCATAATGTCTTTGTTTTCTGATTATTGTAGGCAATGGAAGCAGCAAATGCCAAATCTGCTGAATCTGAAACAAAGAAAGAAATGGGTGAAGTGATGCTTCTCTTAGCTCAGGAGACTGAATATTTGGCAATGAAGGAGAGACAAAATTATAGTCCAGTATTGAAGAAATGGCACACAATAGCAGCTGCTGTGGCAGCATTGACACTGAACAATTGCTATGGACATGTGCTAAAGCAGTATTTAAGTGAAATGACCACATCATCAATAACAGTTGAGGTAATTTTAGTACTGCAGAGGGCTAAAAATCTAGAAGATGTTTTGGTTCAAATGGTTGTTGAAGACTCTGTTGATTGTGAGGATGGAGGCAAAACAGTAGTGAGAGAGATGGTTCCTTTTGAAGTTGAGTCAACCATAATGATCCTGATTAGAAAATGGATAGATGAATCACTGCACAAAGGGAAAGAGTGTTTGCAGAGAGCAAAGGAAACTGAAGTAAGTTTTAACCTCTTCTCTACAAACATAACAGGAGGGAGAACACAATATATTGTGCATTCAGAAAATTATGGAACATTTTTGTTTTTGAAGATAGTTTATGCGTTGTTTTCTTCTTTTATTTCAGGCATGGAATCCAAAGTCTAAATCAGAGCCGTATGCAAAATCAGTGGTAGAGCTTATGAATTTGGCCAAGACCATTGTGCGAGAATTCTTTCAAATTCCAATACCAATAACTGAAAATTTGGTTCAAGAACTTGCTGATGGATTACAACAAATCTTCCGAGAGTACACAATGTTTATTGCAGCATGTGGTAAGTACTCTTAAAAGCTAAATTTGTTTACTCTAGAAAAGTCCAAAGACTTGTTTTGTTTGAAGCTTGAAATAAAATATAAGAAAAGCTCAAGAAATTCTAGACTTATAGTACTACTACTAGCTAGTCAAGTCACAATGACCAGGAAGAAGCAAAGATTGTAGTTTTCTGATTTATTGTGTTTTGATCTAAATTCTCTCAGGTTTGAAGGAGAACTACATTCCCTCTCTTCCCCCACTGACCAGGTGCAACAGGAACTCAAAGTTCCAGAGGCTGTGGAAGATAGCTAGCCCCTGCAGTGTTAGTTGTGAAGATCCAAACATATATGGAATATATGAAGCTAATCATCCTCACTCGTGCACTAGCCGTGGAACGCAGCGCCTCTACATTCGTCTCAACACCTTACACTATCTCCTTTTTCATATCCCCTCACTTGACAAATCACTCTCCCTCACCCCAGGAGTTGTTCCTTCAAATCGCCACAGTTTCACAAACAGCCACGAGACTCAAAGTAACAGCACTTCATACTTTGAAACAACCAACACCTCCATCCTAGCAGCCTGCCAACATGTCTCAGAAGTTGCCTCCTACCGTCTCATGTTCTTTGACTCAAACCCTTTCTTCTATGACAGCCTCTATGTTGGCGACGTAGCCAATTCTCGGATTAGCAATTTATTGACAATCCTCAAGCATAACATCAAACTAATGACAGCAATTCTGACAGAAAGAGCTCAAGCATTGGCTGTGAAGGAAGTTATGAAGGCCTCCTTTGATGCATTCCTCATGGTTTTGCTTGCCGGTGGAACCACCAGGGTGTTCAATGAATCTGATCACCAGAGTATACAAGAGGATTTTGACAGTTTGAAGCAGGTATTCTACACTTGTGGAAAAGAATTGTTAGAAGAAAATGTGATGGAGAAAGAGGCTGAGGTAGTGGAGGGAGTGATAGCACTAATGGGCATGAGTACTGAACAATTGATGGAAAACTTGAGTAACTTATCAAGTGAGACAAGTGGAATAGGAGTCATTGGTAATGGCCAGAAATTGCCAATGCCTCCAACTACAGGAAAGTGGAATAGAGCAGACCCCAACACAATACTGAGGGTGTTGTGCCATAGAAACGATCAAGCTGCAAATAATTTCTTAAAAAGGAGATTCCAAATAGCAAGGAGGAGATGACAACAAAGAGGCATATCAATAAACTTTTGCAGAACATTGTGGCTACATAATTCTTTTCTTCTAACTAGGATGAATAAGTGTTTGGGAGAGGGGGGTGAAGATTGTATTAAAAAGAAGTTGTAGAATGGACAATGGAGAACATATTGCTTTCATCTCTAGGCATGTTCAACATTCTACTGATTCAAGAAACTATGGCAGTCTACAGATTATCATCTGAATTGCGTTTTTGTTAAAAGGGATTATTTTACCTTTTTGTGAAGAAGAGGGAGAAGGAAAGAAGCACAACTTTGTCATGTAATTTGGTATTGATTCATTTAGTTCAGGAGTAGCTAGTAGCTAGAATGCTGCCACCATTTATATTAGTCTACAGGGTGCAGAAAACAAAATTGCTTGTAACTAAAAACGAAAATCAATTATCTTATGCTTTTGTAAATTCAGTGTAAACATGAAGGGCTTAATAAGAGAATGGCTTTTCTTGGTTAAAAAGAGAAAAAGATAGAGAGAAACAGAAGGGCTTTCCAAAAAGTTATTCTCACAGTTGGTAATGCACATACGTATATATGAAACCACTAGTTTGATCTTTGCTTTTTTCTTCTGAAACACACATTTGATCTTGGATCGATAGAATTTGATGCCGAAACAATTTTCAAACACTTGGCAAATGATAAGGCAGTGAATCATTATATATTAGCTAAGTCCCTACACTCAGATTTTGCTTCGAATAGTAATCCAAATAATGTTCCCTGCATTTGACTTTATTATCTTCTTCTGTTATATATAAGCAAGTAAACTATTGATAATTGTAAAGAGACTCATAATCATATATTGCAAAGAAAAATAAAACAAACTTGCATTGAAATCATTTTTCATGTCTTTAGGAAGTGGTGTCCTGAATTCATTTTTTTTTCACATTCACACTCAACCACAAACCTCCAAATTAAATTGTAGTTGTGTTTTAATTACTAATATTGCAAAACATTGTAGAAAAATGTGGCAGCAATTGCAATCATGATACAGTTGTCCAGACCTCACAAATTGCAACTGTCTCAGAAAACAAGTGACCAAGTGATTGTCTTTGGTTGGATACCAAGAGAAAAAAGGGAATCCATAGCTTAATCTTTCAAAATATAAAAAGATTCGAACTTGCATAAAACATACACGTGCTGTTGTGACAGATAACATAGTATGATTTGTCCATAACCAAATATTAGTGTCCCTAAATTGCCAAAACTGAAACACAAATTTCTAGTAGTTTTCAATAAAAATAAAATCGCCAGGACTTGAATAATCTTCCATTTCATACGTTTGTGTATTTTACTGCCTGTTTTATATGATAATAGGATAATCAAGTTGACTAACATGTTAATTTCAAAAGCAGAAGTTATTGTATAGAGAAAACATAACGTTCACACATTTATTTTAGTTAAAGAAAGTGTAGACCCTACGAAGAGGGAAAGAAAGAAAGGAAAAATTATTAAGTAGTTCAGGAGTACCAAGTGTCTATATTCCCAACCAATACTTATATAACACATTCAAAATTTACAATTTACAAGAAACAATTAATAATACTTAATTACATGTAGAGATTAATGGGGAGCATAGTTTTAAATCCCATACATTTTTATTATGTCAACAATTCTACAACTGTTTCAAAGGATTCCCCAAATTCATTAGAACGAAACTGCAAAAAGAGTAATTGTACAACGTAATTGGGCGTTCATGTAAGTTATATGTATCTCCAAGAAAGAACTAATAACTACATAATAAAAGTGCCCAATTAAATTTGACATAACTCTTTCTTCTCTTTCTCGTATCTCAATATATATAAAGAAGCTTACCCCATGGATCTTCAAAGATAAATAACCATAAACTGAAGCATTTTCTTCCTTCTGTTAAAATTATACTGTATAGTCTTGACTCAATTTGTCAAACATGGCGAAACGCACTTTTGGGTCATTCATGATCATGCTTTTGGTGTGCCAAGTTGCTACATGTCTACAGATTCACTCCAAACGAGGCATTACACATAAGTACTTCTGGCATGGCTATGAATTACCGCCAGAACCTGTTGAAGGGTATTACTGGTATTTGCAGAAGTGTATTCGCGTGCTGACAGATACATGTGGTAAAGAGATGCTTGATTACATATTCTACAAGAGACCAGATTTGAACAACGAATGCTGCCATCAATTGGTTACAATGGGCAAACAGTGCAACGAGAAATTGTCACACACACTTTCTCGTATTAAGGAATTTTCAAGATGGAAGGGACATATATGATAAGAGTACTGAAGCTTATGGCAAGTGTCTCATGAAAAAAAACAATTAAGCTTGTAATAAGGGTGGCATGAGAGTTGCTATGAATGATTAATGTTTGTTGAAGTTGAATATTCTGTTTATTCAATATGCAAATTACACAAAAAGTTCTACTGCTGGCAACTCTCTCTTTTTCAATAGGAGTGTTAGAAAACAAAAATAGAATAAATAATACACGTCATTCAATCACAAATTGTCATATATGATAATTTTTTTAACTTATATAATAACTATTTTTAAAAGTCATATCAAATATGATTTTTGATTGGTCAATAATATAACTTTTACACTGAAAATGCATGCTTACTAAACTCATAAAAATTTATTAATAAGCGTATTAAAATCTAAACAAATGATGGAAATATATATGTTAATAAAGAAAATTTTATGTATCTGTGAAATGATAATTGAATTTAAAATCTTGCATCATTTCTTGTTTTATAATTTGGAAGGAAAAATTAAATTTAAATAGTTGGTGTTCGCACAAAAGGAAAGCATGTCATGTGAGAGATGAAAGTGTAAAAAGAACAAATCTCAATCAAATTTCAATTGTATAATTCAAATGGATAAGTAAGATTAAAACTAATTAAAACAATTTTTACTATTTGTGTATATTTATATAACCAAGATTAACTATTCTCACTTCTCATTCTCTCACTAGATGCCCCCCATAGCAATGTATGGAGAGAACCTTCAACAACGATTCATTTCTAACAAACTATTTGTATTATATTTTATTCTTTATTAATTACTTGGGTGAGTTCACGTGTAAAATAATGCATCTTACTTTTCATTTAATACTATTCTCGTTTATCTTTATCTGTTTTTAATCTTATAATTATATGCAGATTAAAAATATAATTAATATTTTGTTTATATTAAAATTATTTACTTCTTGTTATGTGTTTTTTTATCTCTTTTATTGATTATAAACTCTACCATTCCTTGTGTCAGTGTATCTCTCTCATTTTTAGGATAAATGCATGTAATATTTAAAAATTATATGAATAAGAAGATATAATTAAGAATATAATAATTAATATTATCTTAAACTTATATATATATATATATATATATGGTGGGAATCAAGTTATTCCAAGAGTAACTCTTGATAGAGTTACTTTACTTAATAACTTTTAGTATATATTGAATTTTAATGATGTAACCATTAAACTAAAAAAATTTATTGAGTAGATCAAGTGATCTACAAACTTTTATAAAATTTGAAAACTATTTAATATCTCATTAAATAAATTCAAATTAACATATAATATGTTTTTTTAAATTATATGTAAATTTTGACTCTAAGATTAACTAATTACAAATGTTCAATTTATTAAATATTTGATGTGCATGATCATTGAGATAACAAATATTCAACAGATAAATCGTTAAAATTTAATATATGTCAAGAGTTATTAAGTGGAGTAATTCTATCAAAAATTACTTTTAGAGTAATTTGATCCCGACTCTATTACAATTAATTAAATTTTAGTCATTGATACATGGTCAAAGATAAAGAAAAGGCAAATTCAGTCAACCCTTGACAGCTAAAATAATGTGCTTTCAATACGTACTTAGAATACGGTTTCCATTTCTTAGAACCTTTTTAACTCTTGAACAAGAAGTCTATTCATAGGCTTGAACAGTTTTAAAGAATAATTATCCACTTCCCATAATGCTTGGAAAATGAAAGGTGCAGACTTCCATTCTAAATTAAAAGGTAATGCTTAGTGTGTTATGGCCAGATCTTTGCACCTTTTACAATTATACATAAGCTTCTTCTTATTTTGCCCTTGGTCGCTCCCCTGGCACCCTAACCGGAGTCCACAACATGGGTATTGACATCTCAACCGTATAAACTTATATTCCCAAATTAGATCACAAAAGCTACAAATTATTTCCTATAATTAGATCACAAATTAATTCCTATCGTAGTCTAGCCAAATTTGACTCTTTTAAAGTAAATGTGTAGAGTGAAAAAGGATATATTTACCATATGATATGTTTGAATGTAAGAAAAAAATAGAAAGAAAAGAAAACATAAATAACGGATTTTTTTATTAAAAAAATGGAAAGAAAAGAAAAAAAATGGTTGACTTCTATAAACAAAGAATTTTATTTTTATTTTTCGTTCAATTTAAATTTAAATTTCTTTTTTCTTCCTCACTTTCTCTCTACCATACCAAATATATGGTTGAAGTTAGCTTAAAATACAACATATTTTAATTTAAATCCACTGTAGATATACCCTTATTTTCTCATTTTACACATTTGTGTATTTTAGAAGAATTAAATCCGCTGCAGCCAATATCCCAAGTTTTGGGAGTGGAAACTTTACTACATAATGGTTGACTTTACAAAGATGTAATCTCTCTCTCTCTCTTGATCAATAATGTATAGTTATATGATTAAAATTTATGATTCCCATCATAACAATTGAAAACAACTCTCATTTGATGTGGTTGCTATATTGCAACCTCAATCGTGACAAATATTTTCTGGGTTTCGATAATTATGCTTCTAAATATATACTAAAACTGATTATTGCTCACCAGTAATCCTTACAAGAACAATCTCCATTTTCAAAATGGTGGAATCTATTGCGATCTCTAACCACAATTTTTCGCCTAGTAATCTTTGCTATGAGCTTGATCATTGCGTGGCAATCATCACATATCCTTAAATTTTTCCCTACTCTAAGTGTTGTGTAAGCTTTAGTTGAGATTAATCCATAGCATATTGCAAGTCTCTCACTATGTACAGCCAAAGCCAATTCCTTTTGTTCATCATCAATGTCATGTAAAGCCACCTCAGTTGCTGGTGAATAACCTTCCAACTTTGTCAAATAGTTTAACTCCTCTAACTTCCTGTAGATTCTTTTCCTCTCAGGGTGTCTAAGGTCTCCCGAAAGGAACTCATGAATTGCATTATTGACTTCAATAGAACTACAACCTGGTTCCTTTACGATTCCACCCTCCTCCATCTTTTCTCTAACTTCTGCAGCATAGTTCCATCTTCCCAAAGAAGCATAGTAATTTGACAGCATGATGAAGGATCCAGAATCTATCATAGTATGTTCACTCAAAAGTTTTGCAACCTTTTCTCCTATCTCTATGTTCCTGTGGATTTTACAAGCACTTAATAAAGAACAAAGCATTTTATCATCAGCTTGAACTCCCATCCTCCCAATGAAGTCAAAGGCCTCTTCAAGCCTACCTACCCTACCAAGAATGTCAACCATGCAGCCATAGTGTTCCACCTCTGGTTCAATCCCATGAACCGTTTCCATCGTTTGAAATATCTCACAACCCAGATCCCCCAACCCTCCATGGCTGCAAGCATTCAAAACCCCAACAAATGTTATACCATTTGGCCTAACCCTCTCCTTGAGCATTTCCCCAAACAACTCAACAGCTTCCATGCTCTTCCCATGCAAAGCCAATCCTCCAATCATGGAATTATAAGTAGACACATCTTTCACTTTCACCGCATCAAACAATGCTTTTGCCTCATCAATGTCACCACATCTCGAGTACATGTGGATCAACGCACCGGCAACGAATCTATTAACCTCAATACCACATCTGCGCATGTAAGCATGAATCCATCGACCGAGCTCCAAAGCTCCCAGCTGCGAACACGCAGACAAGACACAAACAAAGGTAACCTCGTTAGGCTCCACACCCTTCACCTGCATCTCCCTAAACATCTCCAACCCCCTATTGAACTCCCCGTTCCTCAACAACCCATCGATTGCCGCAGTCCAACACACCGTGTCCCAAGTCCCCATCTCGTTGAACACCCCAATCGCCTCCTCAACCATCCCACAATCAAAACACGAGCCCATCATGACGGTACACGCAACCACATCTCGTTCAGGCATTTCATCAAACACCTTCCACGCATCTCCCAGTTCCCCGCACTTCCCATACAACTCAACCAGCTTCAACGCTATGGACCTATCCAAACGCAACCCAGATTTCAAAACAAGCCCGTGAACCTCTCTTCCACTCCCCAGAGCGCGTTGAAGCACGCAGGCTTTCAACACAGCAGTGACCGCATAGTTATCAGCCAAAACGTGCTTGTGCACCATCTGGCTGAACAAGTTGATGGCGTCAACGTAAGAGCCAAGGGACACAAACCCATCAACGAGGGAAGTGTAAAGGTACACGTTCGGGTTTTGGGTGCACTGGAAGAGCTTGGTGGCGTGGTCGATGGAGTTCAGCCTGCAATATAGGCGAAGAAGTTCGAAGGCCACAAAAGGGTCTTGTGAGGTTCCGGTTTTTATGGCTTGGCCGTGTATTGAGTGAAGTCGTTTCAGGTCGTTGCGGTTCTTGTGGAGGAGTGAAATTATTGTTCTACGAAGGTACGGATCGTTGGAGTTAGAATGGGGACGAGAAAAGTGCTGTAGGTTTGCGGTTATAATGGGAACCGTGGAAGTGATCATTTCATGGACGAGATCACTGTTCTTCCCCGTTTGGTTATGGGCTTTGGCCACTGAATTACATCAAACGAACGCTCAGAACCTTCAGCTTCTGCTTCGTTTAACAAAACACGATAGTAGGGTACACCCAAGCACACGATAGCAAGGATCACCCACCGCCAACGCGAGATAATAATAAATTAATAATAGAAAAATGTTAGCAACATCTTCTTTAATACTTTTTTTAATATTATTTATTATTGACTGAAATTTATTAAAAATTACAAATTTTAATAAATCTTACTTTTTATTTACACATCTTTTGTTTTTACGGATTTTGAAGAGAAAGAAGTAGGTAAGAGAGAAGTGTAAGAGAAATGAACTTTTATATTATTTGAGAGAGGAGAGAAATGAAAAAAGAGAGAAAAGTTTGGTAGGAAAAAAGTCTTTGCTAAAGTGACGAGATTTCTATGAAGAGAAGTGAAAAAAAAATTGTAGGACCCATTAAAATAATTGAAATGATATATCTACTTTTTTCTTTTGCACTATTTAAATATATTATTAAGAATAAACATGTTTTTACAACACACACTCACTTATTTTCTTTTACTTCTTTTCCATTTCTTTTAATCCAAACAACTTAAAAATCTACTCATTATCTCTTCTCTTCTACTTCTCTCTATTCCACTTCTTTCTTCTCAAGATCTTTCATCATTTAAATAAAGCATTAATGAGTCTTTCTCTTGATTTAAAAATAGAACCTACCAAAATTTGTAATTTTCAATAAATTCTACCTAATAGTAGAGAGAATATTAGAAAGAAAGTGTTAGAGAGAGTGTTGCTATCATTCCTCATAACAATAATAATTGTGTGCACGTTTAGTTTAAATGTATCTGTGAAATGATAATTGAATTTATGTAAAAATATTAATTATTAAAACAAAATTATTAAAAAATTATAATTACTTATTATTTTAAAATAAATATTTATACAGTACTTTGACATAAAAATATACAACATTATTTTTAATCTTTTATCATAAATAAAATTCAAATGGTTTATACTTTGTACGTATCATTATAACAATCGTAAACATACGTGTAAACTAATAAGGGTTGGGTGAAGAAAGAGGATGACAGTCCTCTACAATATAGTGGACTAATATTTAAATCTTTCTTGAGAGAAGTACCCATGTTTAATATCTTACTATATCTTGAATAAGATTATTTTTGAAGAAAGTATTTATGAGAAATGAAAAACATATGTGTAGTATTTTTTAAAAAAAAACACAATCTATGTTTTCAATATAAATAACAAGTGAGTGATCATTTGTTACTTTAAATTATTTGTTATAACATAGAGGTAATATGTTACTAGTTATTTTTGTCAATGTGAGCTTTAAAATTATTTTATAAATCTTCTAGTTATGTCAAGAATTAATTATTGATTTCAACAATATTGTCATTTATAAATGAGTGATCATTATTTTTTCTTTGATATTTTTCATTTTACACACATTGCTTAAATTTTGGATATGTACTTTGAGTAAACTACTCATTGACTTAAATAATTAGCTAGATATTTTTATCTATCTTAAATATTTCCACATTCTCATAATGTTAGTATTTTCTATTGCCAACTTGCATAAATAATCGTTAAATTTATGTGCTAAATAATTTACTTTTGGTATATATATATATATATATATATATATATATATAAAATATTTTTAGAGATAATTATATATTATATTTAATAAATACAATAAATAATTCTATTTAATTTTTATATAAATATTACAATAATAGTATTAAATATATATAGTATTATATAAATATTACATTAATTAATAGTATTAAATGCATATATTATTTTATTTATTCATGCTTAATTTACTTATATATAAGGAGGGATCAAATTACACCGGTATAACTTTTACCAACTGTTAGACCATCAATAAATTTATATAAAAGGTAAAGTTTATCAATCCAATCGTTGAATTGTAACTTATATTACCATGATTATTTGTGTCAAATTTTGTCAAAATTGAACAACAATAAGAAGGTGATCAAATTATTCATATTTTAGTATATTTTGAAAAATATATATTATGCCGATTTTGATTTGAATGAATGAGGCATCAAATGATTATGAATTAATATAAATTTTTGTATATATTATCTATGTAAAAATAACTTTCAATCTAATAGTAGGTTTTGAGAAAATATTATCTAATTGAAAGTTATTAACTAGTGTAATAGTTAATAAAAGTTACACTAGTATAATATATAAAGAGAAAGAAAGAGATTAATTACTCAAAATTCAGTAATTATTGTTAATTAATTTACAAAATGGTTTCCAATTGATAGTATTTTGCAAATTTATATAAGGTCTATCTTGCTAATAAAGACATTATGTTTATTAAAAAACAACAACAACAAATATGTAAATAAAATAAAAAGAAACAATTTAAAATTTTGGCATTGTATTAGTGGCATAAAAATGATTGACATTGCTATTGTATCATATTGTAAGAATGGTGTTACACTTGATAGAATATTGCAAACAAAAAAAAAATCTCTCTTTGTGAAGACAAAATTAGCAATAATGAAATACCATTATTTATGAATGAAAATAATATAATAATATATAAAATGATTTACAAATTTTGGAAAAAATATTTTTTTTTTAAATTCTACAAATAAAAATTGTTAAATTTTAAAAATTAGATATAATCACTTTGTTTATGACATCATTATTTTATTTATTGGTTAAATATTATTATAATTTTGGAAATAAATAAATCTATTTACCAAATAAAGGTTAGGTGAAAAGCATTATTACTCCACCAAAATTTCCATTCAAGAGAGACATGCTCACATTTAATATTATACAGTATTTTGAACAAGATTATTTTTTATAAAAAAAATACCTATGATAATCAATATATATATATATATATATATATATATATATATATATATATATATATATATATATATATATATATATATATATATATATACATATATAGGATCAAGATCTATTGACAAAGTTAGTCAAATTACACCTTCAATAACTTTATGTAAGATACAAATTTAATCAATCCAACCGTTGAATTTGATATTCTTGTTAATTAGATTAAGTATATAAAATTTTATACAATTCTAAAATTATTTAGTAATTTATCACATCACTTTATTTTAATGTACAATATGATATTAAAATATATGTAAATATTCAATGTTAGATAATATATCTAAAAAAGTCCAAATTGTGTGAAATTTGATATACATGATCATGAATATAATATCACATGATTCAACAGTTGGATTAATTAAATTTGTATTTTACAAAAGTTATTCAAAGTGTAATTTGATTAACTTTAACACTTGGTGTCAACAGATCCTAACCTATAATATATATATATATATATATATTATTCTTTGTGTATGGAATCATTATTTTAAGATTTGACTTTTCTAAAGTAAATGAAATACATTTTAGAGAATAAAATATAATAATAACTAGTAATTAAAAAAATTAATAATTGATATTACAATTAACTTTTCATTTTGTTACATATTTATCTTATCTTATCACACTTCTTAATCATTAATATTCTAATAAATGATGGTAAATAAACTTTATTCTCTTATGTATACCCTTCCTCACTTGAGGAACTAAATTCATTATTATAAATCACATTTTTTTTTTTACAAATTCTCTATAAGAAAACAATTTAATTTAAAATATGTTTAACTATTAAATATGGGTATTTTTCTTGACAAAGATTTAAACCAAAATTCACTACCCTAAATGACTAATCCTTTTTATTAACCCAACCCCGTAATAAATCGATCGTAATGAAAAATATTATTTGTAAAACAAATTATATAACAAAAATTTTACAACTAATAAAAAAAGAAGAAAAAATATATGAGATGTAATAAATAATGTGATTGAGAGAAATAAAAATAAAAATATTGTTATACAAATTGTTGTATGAGTTATTATATGAATAACTTCAAAATCGTAATTGATTTTCATTAATTGCTAGGTTTAATTAATTAATTTTTAGTGAATTTAATTGGTGTGGCCCACATCCCAGGCTGCCAAATTTGATAAAACTGAAACATACTAAAAAAAAAAAAGTTTCCAAAAAACAAAATCTCAAGGTCATGTGCATTAAATTTTGTAATCTTTATTTTTATTTAATAATAAATTTTGAATATATATAAATTCATATGATAAGTCGTATATTTAATGAGCATACGTTACTTTAACTAAATTTAATAATATATTATATTTCATAAATATTATATTATATTAAATAATATTATTAAAGATAATTTGTATTATATTTAATAAATTTAATAAATACAATAAATAATCCTATTTAATGTTTATATAAAAATTACATTAATTGTATTAAATGTCTCTCTCTCTCTCTCTCACACACACATACACACACTACTCAAAAATAAAACACAAAAATTGAATTCTTTGATATTAGTAATTTATTTTTCTTTTATGAAGAAAAATTATTTAATTCAATTTTTGACATTTTCAACATTAAGATAGTATATACATGTTTTTACTTTATTCTTGTTGTGTCTTGCTTAATTCAGTAAATTACATCACTACTACTCCCAAAAGGCAAAACAACATAGAGTATATTATAATATCATTAGATATATATTTTTAAAAATAGCTTGTATTCAAAGCATATGCATGATTAGTTTAGTGTTTTTTTTTTAGAAATAGTGACTTTTTGTCACCTTTCTACAAAACATATTTTTAAAAGAAAAAAATAATTTTTTTTACAAAACCTAAGTTGATATAACATAAAGAGTTTAGAACTGTATTGTTGAGCATGAAGAGAAATATGCATATTATATTAAAAATGTATTATTTAACTTACCTCAAATAATTACCTTTGATATATTTCATTTTTGTTTATATATATCTTAATAAAAAAATTCATAATTTGTATTGTTGATTTTAATGAAAATCATGTATATTAAATATGTTATCTACAATCAATCATTTATAACAACTATAAATTAATAAATAAAAGATATTTCTTAACATGTTTTTTTACATATTTGAATATCTTTTATGTATTTAAACAAAGTTGTGCAACATTTGAATATTATATTTAGTGAGAAAACTATTTTTATGTTAGAATGAGAAGAATATATATTGGTTATTAGATCATATTATGAATAGGAAAAATTAAATCAAATAAATTATAAGAGTTTTTTTTAAAAAAAAAATTATATGACTTTTTATAGTCATCATGGTACTTTAAAAAAAATTTAATTTTGATCATTCATGTATTGTTATATAATCCACATTTTCTCCTCTAGCTTTTATATAAAAGTAGCTTTCTTATTAGATATGTACATATTTAGCGAGAAGACTAATTTTAATTATGTGAGAGAAAAAATAATAAATATTGAAACTTAAATCTTATTATGAATGATTAAGATCAAAACACATTAATTACATGAGTGTTTTAAAATATCATGTAACTTTTTAGAGTGATCAAGTAATTAAAAAAAACTTTTAATCTTAATTATCTATCTATCTATCTATCTATCTATCTATCTATATATATATATATATATATATATATATATATATATATATATATATATGTATGTATGTATGTATGTATGTATATATATATATGTATGTATGTATGTATGTATGTATATATATATATACATACATACATACATACATACATACATATATATATATATATACATACATATATATGTATGTACACACACACACACACACACACACACACACACACACATATATATATTCCTCTTACTTTTATATAAAAAAGAGTTTATTCATTAATCATTAAATACATAGATGTATTTAATGAAAAAAGCAATTTATATGTATTGAATAATAATCACATTTATGAAGAATTCATCAATTTGAAGCATTCCTGGTTTACCATTCTTGCTAAGTTTTATTTCTCTCAATCACTTTCTCATTGATTTACCTACATAGTGTGGTAAATAATCACCTCAATCCTGGTTAACAAATAATCACCTCAATCACTAAATATAATAAATGTGTAAATAAAATAAAAGAATCAATTTAAAAATTTGGCATTATATTAATGACATAAACATTCACAAAAAAAATGACATAAAAATGATTGAGATTGCTATTGTATCATATTGTAAGAATAGTTTACACTCACAAAATACGATAAAATATTCTAACAAGTGGTATTATTAAATAAATATATATGTAAGTGTAACAAATAAATAACAAGTAGTATTATTAATTGAGTTTAATTTTTATATATTGTCAATGTAAAATTTTTTACATTTGTTAGTTAATAAAAAGCCATAGTAAATATGATTGTCAATGTAGTTATTGTTAAAAATAACAAACTTATCATATATGTCATTTTGTGATTCAATGACAGTGTAAAAAACTTTTATTCTATCACTGCATGAACTATTTTATCTTTTCAATTTAATTTAAGAGTAAACAACCACTTTGATACTTGAAGTTGGTGGGTGCTATCACATTAGTTCCTGAATTAAAAAAAAAATCTCAAAAATTTTCTGAAACTAAAAATTGTCATTGACATTAGTTTAACAAATGTGACTTAAGTGATATCATTAACATATATTCAAGGACTAAAATAACAGTAAATAATCAAATTTAAAGACTTAGATGAAACGAATTATAGTTTTAGGAGCCTTTTGACATTTCATTAAATTTAAAGACTAAAATCACAACAATTAACAATTAAAGTATTGTTAATTAATTTGGAATTTGCAAATTTGGAATCAAATTTGGCATGCAATATTTTTCTAATAAAGACATTATGTTTATGAAAAAAATAATAAATATGTAAATAATATAAAAGGAATCAATTTAAAATTTTGGCATTATATTAATGACATAAAAATGATTGAGAATGCTATTGTATCATATTGGAAAAATATTGTTACACTTACAAAATATGGTAAAATATTCTAATAAGTGGTATCATTAAATAAATATATATGTGAGTGTAACAAATAAATAACAAGTAGTATTATTAATTGAGTTGAATTTTTATGTACTCTTAGTGTAAAAAAATTTATATTTGTTAGTCAATAAAATATCGTGGTAAATATGAGTTTTAATATAATTATTGTAAAAGTCAACAAACTTATTATATATGTCATTTTGTGATTCAATGACATTGCATGAACTATTTTGTCTTATCAATTTAATTTAAGAATAAACAAGCACTTTGATCCTTGAAGTTGGTGATTAATGTCACATTGGTCCCTGAATTAAAGAAAATTCTCAAAAAGTGTTTGAAACTATAATTTGTCACTGACATTAGTTTAACAAATATGATTTAAGTGATATTATTAACATATGTTTAGAAACCGAAATAACAATAAATGATTAAATTTAAAGGCTTAGATAAAACGAATTATAGTTTTAGAACCTTTTTGACAGTTCATTAATCTAAAGACTAAAGTGACAAACAAACAACAATTTCAAGAACTAAATTAATCATTTACTCTTAATTTAGAGTATTGTAAAATATTAAATATAAATATCTCTCCAAAAAAAATATTAAAACCATACACAACTTTAAATGATTAATTCTTTTTATTAAATCCAACTCATCATAAATGGTAACTGATTTTCATTAATTGTTAAGTTGAATATATTTATTTATTTTATCATTTTCCAAGTATGTGTTTGATTTGGTGTGGCCTACACACTAGGCTGCCAAATTTGATAAAATTAAAACATACTACCAAAGAAAAAAGGTTCCCAAACAAAAATATTCTCAAGTTCATGTATTTCATTGTTTTATTCCCCCACCCCTTCGAGAAATTATTAAATAATCCTATGTTATTAGTCTTTATTAATCTTTATATCACATATTATTAAATATTATTGATATTTTTTCATAAGTTATCATGTCACGTAATATGACATTAGTTGAGACTATAAACACTTAATGATCTTAAACTACCTAATAATTTTTTGCCTTCTTCTCATCATCCACCTCTTAATTTCCCTTCCTTATGTGCCCATCCATTAGGTGACAACAATACATTAATTTTCTGTTTCAGATTCATCCTTATCTCTCCCAGTTCAAGCATTTCACATCACACTCTCTCCCCACCCTTCCCTAAACTAAACCCCTCCATGTTCACCATTTCCAATCAAACCACTCTCGCACGTTATATATACACTCCACATCTCAACACCCCTTAACCAAACCAAACACCCCCCAAAATGGACTTACCTGTTGCAATTGCACTCCTCTCCTTAATCCCTCTCTCCCTATTCCTCTTCCTCCACCGCTCCAACCTCAAAGAACCCCCCACTGTCCCAGGTGCATGGCCCATCCTCGGCCACCTCCCCCTCTTAGCCCGCTCCCAAGCCACCCACCATCTCCTTGGCGAAATTGCTGACAAGCACGGCCCCCTCTTCACCATCAACCTGGGTGCCAAGAAAACCCTAGTCATTAGCAATTGGGAAACTGCCAAAGAGTGCTTCACCACAAATGACGTCGCCGCCTCGTACCGCCCCCACCTCGTCGCCTGTGAACACATGACCTACAACCTCGCCATGCTCGGGTTCGCGCCCTACGGTCAGTTTTGGCGCGACATGCGCCGGAACGTCGCCTCTGCATTCCTCTCCGACCACCGCATCGACTCACTCTCCCATGTGCGCGTCGCAGAGGTGAGAACCTCTATGAAAGAGCTCTTCAATAAATGGACACGTGCAGGACTGACTCAAGAGTAAGGCTACTTAAATTTAAGCTTTAGGTTCACTAATAAAAAATTATTTGTTATTAGTTTGGAATTTAATGGTTATGCACTAAAACTTTGTCAACTAATTGGAAATCACCGTTGGCATATGACTTTTAAGGTAGTTATTGGAAAAGTCAACAAACTTATCACACATGGTGGTTTATGATTAGATAATAGTGTAAAACAGTGCATAGCCTATTTTCTCATTAGTTTTTATAAAGTAAAAAAAGGTAAATTCTACGGTGACCGTATAGTTTATGGGTATTGATACTTTTTTTTTAGTAAAACTAGAAATAATAATCACATAATAACATGAAATTGATGATATAGCTTATTGTTATTTTTAATTATTAAATTGTTTTTAATATTTTTGTTGTTGTTTATTTTATTTACACTTGAATATTTTTTATGTTTAGTAATGAATTTAAAAAAAAATCTCAAATTGATGAAATCTTTTGCAATTATAAAATTTAAAATACTATTAAAATTAAATTCTAAAAATTTAAAATACTATTAAAATTGAATTCTAACTCATTTATGATATAATTTTAATGTGTAAATAATTATTTTTTATTGTTTCAATATTAAAATAAGTATTGATACGCTTTTAGAATAAAAGATATTAAAGTAATCACCAAGCAAAAAAAGTCACTTAGTAAAATAGCTTAATATATATTTCTCTCATTTAAAGTAATTTTTTTAAAAAAAAATTGCTTTAAAGTCTTACTCATTACCAACCAACTTTGGACACGTGTGGCAGGAACAGCGAAAGTGGCGTTTTAGTGGTGGAGATGAGGCAGTGGCTGAAGGAGTTGGCGCTTAACGTGGTGATGAGGATGGTGGCGGGGAAGAGGTATTTCGGGGAGAGTGCGGTGGTTAACGAGAGAGAAGCGCAACGGTGTTTGAAGGCGTTGAGGGAGTATATGCGGTTGCTTGGGGTGTTCGCGGTGGCGGACGCGGTTCCTTGGCTGAGGTGGTTTGATTTTGGGGGGCACGAGAGGGCGATGGAGGAGAATTTTAAGGAGTTGGATGGCGTGGTGACGGAGTGGTTGGAAGAGCATCGCAGGGAAAGGGATTTGAGAGGCGGGAAGGGTGGGAGCGACGGAGACTTCATGGATGTGATGCTGTCGATGATCGATGGAACGACCATTCATGGGTTTGATGCGGATACCGTCATCAAAGCCACGGCAATGGTACGTCGTGTCTTACTTTTCTCCATTTTATTTTTTATTTTTTTTACAGATTGTTGACTTTTTGGTGAGATTGTGACAAACTTTGCGCTTTTGAGTACATTATAAGATTAATTTTTGAGAAACATTATTTTAACAATAATTCATACAATTTACTTTCTATATAAATTTGAATAGTCATTTTGTACAAGAATATTTTTAGCTGTCATTTTTTAAAAAGAGTATTTTTAGTTGTTATATTTTAACAAAAATATTTTTAGAGTTTTTTTTAACCTCTCATATTTTTTAATCTATTATTTTTAATATTTTTAGTTCTTTGAATTTTAATATTTTTTAAAAGAAATTATCAATAATCAGATTGACATTATCTCACAATATAAATTATATATTATAAATTTAAAAAATAATCTATATGTTCAAAAATATTTATTTATTATAAATTTTAGTTATTTAATAATTTATATTATATATTCAAAAGCATTTATTTATTATACATTTATATTATATAAAATAAATATTTATTTTGTATAATGCACAAATTAAAATACTAGTATTTTATATAACAATATTTTTTGAGAAAATAGGTTATACACTAATAGTATAAAACAGTTTTATACTGTTATCCAATTACAACCCACTATACTTTGATAATAAACACCTTAAAAGTCACACTAAAACTTATTTTCGATTGGTTGACAGTGTAAAAATTGTTATACTGACAATACATAGCAATTAAACTCATACTTTTTTATGTTTTATTTCTCTCTTGAACGTTATTTATTTGATAGAGAGACAGATACAAAAAAATATTGTCATACAAATTATTGTATGAATGATTGTATATCACATCTCTTAATTTTTTGTCTACAACTTGACGCACTTTGTGCATATCATGCTATTTTTGAGAAATTATTAATGTTTTAAAAAATTGTAATTGGAAACAGTGCTACTTTACTTTTTTTAATAATATATAATATTTTAAGTAATAAAATAATAAAAAATTAAGATATATAAAATTGTAAATTAATATATGACTAAATTATATATTTTATTAAATAAAAAATTAATATTAATTGGTAAAATAATTTATAGTTATGTGTAATATTTAAATATGCAGTTTTATTATTTTTTTTAAAATTATTTTAGATTAAATTAAAAAATTAAAAAATTAAAAAAATTGGAATTTTTTAAAAATGCCATCTTTCTTTATTTGTTTTTTATTTATTTATTAGTTTTGAAGCTGTTTGACTAGTTCTTACAGATTTTGAGATGAACTAATTTTTTAGAGTTAACCAGTTATACCTATCGTACCGAATCTGTTTTTAAAACAATGGAAATAATATTTGTGCTTTCTCAATTCAAGATTTTAAATGGTAAACGATAAGGTGCCCAGAAATTTTCAATTAGAGTGAAGGTTTTAAATTGCCATTTTGTAACGGTGAGTGTGGTAAGCTATTGGTAATACACTCTTTAATATTATTTCAATGCACTTTTTTATTGTGTAAAATTTATGTGGGTTTGAGTAGTTTGAAAATATGAACCATTAAACTCACATATTTAGTGAGATCCACATAAATTTCACTAAATAAGAGAGAGTGCATTAAAAAGAAAATGTCACACAGTGTATTACCAAAAATCTTCCTAGTCATAATATTACACCATGGAGGTCCTTGTAATTGTGCCTGCTTCAGTCATACTTCTTGGCCATTTTTCATAATTCTACCTCTCATGTCAAAATTGTACTCAATTTGCAGGCAATGATTCTGGGAGGAACAGACACTAGCTCTGCTACTCATATATGGACATTGTGTTTGCTATTGAACAACCCTCACACATTGGAAAAAGTGAAGGAAGAAATTGATATCCATATTGGGAAAGAAAGACTTGTAACCGAGTCAGATATAAGTAAGTTGGTATACCTTCAAGCTGTTGTGAAGGAGTCACTGAGGTTGTATCCACCTTCTCCTCTTTCTGGCCCTCGTGAATTCAGAGAAGATTGCAAGTTTGGCGAGTACCATGTGAAGAGAGGAACTCGACTGATCACAAACTTGTGGAAGATCCAAACAGACCCTAGCATTTGGCCAGACCCCTTGGAGTTCAAGCCAGAGAGGTTCCTCACTACCCACAAAGATATTGACGTTAAGGGTCGACATTTTGAGCTCATACCTTTTGGAAGTGGTAGGAGGATATGCCCCGGAATATCCTTTGGCCTTAGAACGGCTCATTTGACTTTGGCAAACCTTCTTCACTCCTTTGAAGTGTCAAAGACATCGAATGAACCTATAGATATGACCGCGGTGGTGGAAATAACCAATGTCAAAGTTACTCCACTTGAAGTTCGCATCAAACCCCGTTTGTCTCCAAGTCTTTATGAAACCATGTGATTACATAGAGTCCGTATGCATAATCTTATATGGGTGTCCTAGTGTATCCTATAATCATTTGGTACACAAATTTGGATGCCCTTTGTTATTTCTCGTGAATGAAATCCTTAGGACATATATATATGGGTAATATTGTGTAATCTTATATGCTTGTATGATGAAAATCTATGTAAATAAATAAATTTGAGAATTTTAAGAACACCAAAAATATATATATTTTATATTCTTGAAAAGATATTCACCTTTTTAATTTATTTAATTTGAATGTTTTTATTTTATATATACACACATATTGTAACATGCCAGTAAATTCTTCCTCCCCGTGGTAGTTTCTTTAATTTGTGAAGCCAATTTTCTCATAAACACCTTAAGAGTGTGTTTCGCCTAGCTTTTTTGTATCTTATTTTCTTTTTCAAAGAAGAAGTTGGACTAAACACATATCATGAAAAACTCTTAAAAAAAAAAGTATTTATTTTTATTTTTATAAAACAAAATTTGAAAAAAAGTAGTTTATAATTAAGTTGATAGGATGAGTTTTTTATTCAGCTTATAAGGAGCTTATTCACGTAGTCCTTTGTTCGAATCCTAACATGACCAAAAATACCATCTTTTTTAATTTTTTTACTGTTTTTTCCAAGTTGAGTGCTTCACCTGCTTACCCATTAAATAATACTCACATATATTAGTTTATTTTACATTATGTTTACTTATTATAAGGTTTTAAACTGTTTTTAAATTATTTATTTTAGAAAATTAAAAAATACTATTTATTTTTTAAGTTTTTAAATATTCTTTACATAAAATAAAAGAACATTAATGAAATGAGTAAATAATATAATTAAATAAATTTTTATATTTTATAATTTTTATTCTCTAAATTTAATTTAGATACCATATTTTTTTAATATTTTTAATTTATAGTTAAGTTTTTCAATTATTAGTTACAACAATATATTTATTAAATGCTCTTCGGATTATTTATTAAATACTTTTTAATATGTATTGAAATTATTGAATTTTGTTTAAATAAATTATTGTTTATCTTCTAAAAATATTATTAAACAATAATATAAAAGTTTTTAAATATTTTAAATTTTGTAATTAATACTAAACTTTATTTAATTAATATTATATATAATAAAATTTTTGTAAATCATCTTTAAAATTAACTAGTACTCTAGCCCATGCATTGCACGAGTCAAATTCAATATACAAATTTTATGATTATAAGTTTTTATCATAAAAATGTAAAAAATTATTCATACCATTTAATAAATTTGTTGACAGAAAAATATTAAATATATTTAAATATAATAATTGTCAACATAATGAATTAAAATAATTATAATTCAATAATAATTCAATTTTTGTAATTCTATTTAATGATAACAGTAAAGTGAGAGAAATTTAAATAAAGAAACAATAGTTTGAATATCAAAAAAAAAAAAAACAATAATTTGATGTTTTCATAATTTTTTAATGAACAAAAGGAGCAAAGCCCCCTAAAAATAAAAATACCAGATGCATCTGCCATGAAAGGCAGAGCTAAAAACCGAGGTAAAACTGTAAAAAGAGAGTTACTAATACTAGAAGATAAAGCATACTTAGCTAAAGCATTAGCAACTTGATTCCCTTCATGAAGAATGTGAGTGACAACGACCTTCTCCTTAGATGCTATAATGGTTCTGAATTCTGATGTCGTGAATAAGAGGATGACAAGATCGGTGTGCACACAACCTTCTAGTATCAACTTGATAGTAGTCTTTGAGTCAGACTCAATCCAAAGATGCTGAAAACCTTCACTACAGGCTAACTCCAAGCCTTTCCTAACACCCCACAACTCAACTACAGTTACAAAACATCTACCAATGCTATGCGCAAAACCAACCATGAATGAGGCATGATGATCACAACCCACCCCACCACAAGTAGCCTCACCGGAGGGTCCAACTGCCTTGTCCACATTGATCTTAAACACCCCAGGCTCAGGCGCTCACCAGCTGACCACCCTATCCTGCGTACTCAACCTCCCCCCATTAAAAGCAAACTTCTCAAGCATTTTGCTCAACTTGACTTGCTTGGTCCATCCTTAACTCTAGCCAAAATATTTTCCAGATCCTCCCATTGATTATTAAAAATCCAATTATTTCTAAACTGCCAAATGCAGTCCAGGACGGTGGCAAAAGTGTTAATTTTAGAAAAATACGTGTTAAGGTGTTAAATGATAAAGAAGTAGTTGATAGTGAATGATAATAAGACTTTATTTGATATTTGGAAGTACTTGCATATAAATAATAATACAATTTCCTATTTATAGGTAAGCCAATATAGTTCTAAAAATATCTAGACTTTAGTGTTTTAGAGTTATCTCACTTTTCTCTTAGCTTTTCTATTTTTTTCTAAACTACATTTTTATAAGTTTTTAGATTTTTCTAAATATATTGTGAATATTTTACCAAAATATTTTAAAATAGTCTTTACTTTTTCATATATATATATATATATATATATATATATATATATGATGCTTCTACAATCTTTTAAAAATTTGTATCGCCTTTTAACAAAAGTTGAGCCCCCAAGAGTCTTGATTGCAAGACATAAGATTCCACGTGATCCAATCTGTCACATTGTTAATCCAAAAGTCCAACGGGATAAGGCCAGATAATAGATGGACACAAATCCCTGTCACCCAAATGCAATGTCGTTTCTGGACCATTAAGACAGCACAGACAGACATTCAAAGGAGACAAGTGTCTGCGTTGCCTTTGAGCATTAGTGAGAAGCAGCTCACGAGCAACCTTCCACAGATGGACCCGAAAGCGTTCAGGACCCTTTAAGCTCTAGATATGTCTAAAAACTTCCTCGTTTGAAGCACTTTGATATCCCCTAAAAAGCTTCAAGGCCAACTTGAAGGAGAAGTCATCGTCTGTGGAACTTTTACACACCAAAACATCATTCCCTCTCAAAGGATTTGGAAAGGGTAAATCATGAATGCACTCAGTCACATTATAAGGTTAAACTGAATCAAACACAATTAGGTCCCAATCCTCTCCTTTTACAAAATATGACATAGGATGGATCCTATCAATTGCATGTAAAGGCTGAGTTGCCTTGGAGCACAAAACACCATCATTTGGCACCTAACCATCCTCCCAAAATTTAACAGAATTCCCATTATTAACCCGCCACACAGTATTAGCAAGTAGAGTTGACCAAACTGCCTTGATACCACTCCAAACATTGGACCCATTCCTTCTCCACACTTGTACTTAGAACGCAAAAGTTTAGCCCAAGGAGCATGCCCATTTTGAATCAATCTTCATCCAACCTAAAGCATATAAGCTTGGTTGACCAACCACGTCTCTCTTAACCCTAAACCACCTTGGTTTTTGGGCTTACACAAAGAACTCTAAGATGCCAAATGAATCCTCCTATTCTGATTTGTATCCCCCGAGATGAAGTCCCGGTATTTCTTATCAATTTCATCACAAATTGACTTTGGTAGCCAAGTGGATTGGATAACGTAGTTAGGTAAGGCCTGCAAAAAAAGATTTTGTTAAAGTTACCCTACTAGCAAAGGATAATTGCCTAGCCTTCTAGGCATTTAGCCTTTGATTAACCTTATCCAAAATAAATTGGAAAGTGTTTCTATTAGGCCTTTGATGAAAATTAGAAACACCAAGGTACTTGCCCAGATCATTCGTTCTTTGGAAACCCAAACCTTCACTAATATGATATTTCACTAGCCAAGACACATTCCTAGAAAAATAGATTTTTGTCTTCTCAAGGCTCACCTTTTGCCCACAACTATCACAAAACATTTAGGGTCCACTTGGCTCACATCCGCTTTAGCAAACATGCGATATCATCCGCAAAAATTTCTATCAACTGCCACATTTATCACTTGGAAAAGCCTTTCAATGCACAAAACAAAAATATAAGGAGAGAGGGGGTCCCCTTGGCAAATACCTCTCGAAGGATTAAAACAATCGAGAGCTTCCCCATTCTATAGGACTTGCATTTTCGGGGAAGAAATGCAATGCCAAATGAGCTTAACAACATTATGGGGTAACCCAACATCCTCAAGAGTATCTCTGACGAAGCTCCAACTTAATCTGTCATAAGCCTTCTCAAGATCAATCTTTATGGCCATCCACCCAATCTTAGTGCTCCTGTTCCTCATAGAATGAAAAATCTCTTATGCCACAATAATATTATCTGCACTCTGCCTATTGGGAATGAAGCTACACTAACATGGGTTCACAAGACTACTCATTAAAGGCCTCAATCTCTATGCCAGGATCTTAGTCACAACTTTATAAGCCACATTACGAAGGCTAATGGGCCGAAAGTTCTTCATATGCTGAACTTTGTCAACCTTGGGAATCAAGGCTATTAGAGTTTCATTAATCTCTTCCACCCTACTTGGATTCTAGAAAATATCCTTTATTTGATAGAACACAACTTGGAAACCATTAAGGCTTGGAGTTTTGAAAGCCTCCATATTAAAAACAATCCTTCTCACTTTATCAAAAGTAATTGGTCTACTCATTATCTCCCTACTAAAATCAGGGATGATAGGAAGGCTCCCTGTAAGCAACACTTCTCACAAACCCTTTGCTCATAGAAAAGATTTTTATAAAAACAAGTAACCAACATCTCCAACTCCTTTTGATCTGAAACCCACACACCATCATCACCCTGTAAGGACTCGTAAGTATTTTTCCTACTCCTAGTAACAATAACACCATGAAAATACCTGGTGTTTCTATCACCATAAGCCAAGCATTTGGCCCTGGACTTTTGGAACCACAACAGCTCTTCTTGAAAAAGAACCTCCTTATACTCCTTCCAAATACGCTTCTGACCCTCCTACAAATACAAAGAATCACAAGTTACTTTCCTATGGACAATCATGTTTAAGTGTCTAAGCAAAAGTCTTTTCTTTTGAAGAATATCGCCAAAGACTTCCCTATTCCACCAGCTTAAAGATTCTTGTTGATGCTTAATAGCCCTATTCCAAGAACCTGTAGGATGCCAATTATAACCAGCCAAGCTGCCAAAAAGCTGAAAGGACTCCGCTAAGCATTAGCTTTCATATTACACTTGAATTTCACCCAAAGCAGAGAGTGATCAGATTTAAGAGGAGCCAGGTGATGAACCATAGCCTTTTGGAACCTCAACCTCCATCTCAAATTAATCAACATTCTATCCAGCCATTCTCTCAAGTTTCTGCTCTGCCAAGTGAAAGGATCAGTAAGCTCACAATCTTACACACAATCATTAAATTGTATCATTCCCCTGGCTAAGGCTGTGGTAGAACCTCCATCTCTCTCATGCTCTTTCAAAATAAAATTAAAATCACCAATAACTACCCAAGCCTGGTCTATATCCTCAACAATGGCTATCAAGTCATCCCAAAGCTGCAAACGAAGAGAGCACACCAGAGAACCATCAACCACCGTGAGGAACCAATGTTGCTCCCTCTTTCTAGACACTCTCATATGGACAGATTGATGCCTATGTGACAAGTCCTCCACTCTCCAAGAAGGATCATTCCATAAGCACCCGATCCCCCCAAAAGCACCTACAGTCTCTTAAACACGAGAATTAAAGAAAGCCATCCTTTGCTTTTGCCTCATTCTCCACAGCCACACCAAATTTCATCCATGTCTCCTTCTTATTCCCATAACGACCACACTGAAAACACAACGCATACAGTCCTTCATACTCTAGGTTAAGTCTAATCCCCGTCACCATGATATGGGGAACCAAAGGTATATCAAGATCAACCTCTACACATATCCAATTGACCTCTTAAATGAATAGATGTCAACCTGTCCACCTTAAGCATCATGCCCAATTTAGTACCCACTCTCCATAGTAACCTATTATTGTAACGTTCCAAAGGTAACTACGGTATGTGAATCCATATTGTAACCCTTGTCACTACCTTCACACTAGAAAGGAAGAAAGGCCTTTAACGTTGGACCAACAAATAATGATCAGCAATCATCCATGGTCCCTTATACAAGGCATGTTTGTAATCCTCCTTTGATGAGAAAATAATAGTATAAAAATTACGCAGCATGTCAGTAATTTGAATGGTGCCTAACTTCGCCAACTCCTTCTTCAATTTGGTTTCCAACATCTTAAAACTCACTTTCTTCCCCAATAGCAGGACCACCAAAGTGGTTTTCCAAGGAGATCTCCACTCCTTGAACTCCTTGTCAAGAACCACAATCTCTGGACACGGGCAGGTCGTAAGGTTCCTCCTGTTCTACATAAAATTTGATCTTTGGTACTCATTGTCTAGTGTATCATCAACCATATCAAGACCACAATCACTAGCATTTTTACCAACTTTATGAGACTATCCCTATAGGAACAGTCTTCTCCTTGGACATCTGAAACTCCTTCAACCTCTATATTACCAGCCAAAGCTTCACTATCTCTTGTTTTCACCTTCTTGGTACTACGATCACGCATATCTTCTTCCTCATTGGATGGTTTCCATGAGGAACACAAAACCCTAACAGAGATCATCCCTTGTTCCCACTTGATTCTTTTTCCTCTACATCAATTAGTTTGTTGTTTTCATAATGGGAGTGTTAGTTTTAGAAAAATATGTGTAAAGGTGTTGAATGATATAGAAGTAGTTGATAGAGAATGATAGTAAGGCTTTATTTGATATTTGGAAGTGCTTATATTAAATGATGATACACTTGTCTATTTATAGTCATGCAAGGATAGTTCTAGAAATATCTAGACTTTATTGTTCTAAAGTCTTCTAACTATTCTCTTAACTTTTCTACTTTTTTCTAAAGCTACATTTCTATAAGTTTCTAGGTTTTAATATATTGTGAATATTTTACAAGAGTATTCTAGAATGTTCTTTACTTTTTCATATACATATATTAGTACTACACTCTTCTAGAAATTTGCAGCACATTCTTTCACTCCTCCTTGATGCAAATTTCAAAGACTCCAAGCATTATTCGTAATTGCTCAAACTTGACTATTTGTAGTGCCTTTGTAAAAATGTTTGCAACTTGATCTTCTGTCTTGTAGTAATCGAGCAGAATTTGCTTAGTTGCCTCTATTTCTCAGATGAAGTGTTATTTAATAGCTTTATGTTTTGTTCTTTGATGATGGACTGGATTATTCGCCATTGCTATAGCTGATTTGTTGTCACAGTAGATTATGGTAGGGTCATTTTTTGTTCACCCATTTCTCCAAGTATTCTTCGAAGCCATATAGCTTGACTTGTAGATTCTGCAGCAACCACGTACTCTGCTTCTGCTGTTGATTGAGCAACTGTGGCTTGCTTTTTAGATGCCCAGGAGAATGTTCCTAATCCTAGTGAAAAGGCATATCCTGAAGTACTTTTCATGTCGTCTATCGATCCTGCCCAATCACTATCAGTGTAGCCAGTCAGCCTTAAGTTGACCATGGTTTTATACCATATACCAAACTCCTTCATGCCTTGCAAGTATCTTAGAATTCTTTTTGCTGCTCCATAGTGAATTTGACTTGGCTTCAGCATGAATCTTGATAGAAGACTTATAGCATACATGATATCTAGTTGCGTGGCTATAAGATATAGTAGACTTCCGATCAAACTCCTGTAGCGTGATGCGTCAGCTTCTAGTGCTCCATCATCTTTTTGTAGCTTTTCATTTGTCACAAGCGGAGTAGCAATAGACTTGCAACCATACATCTTGAATTTCTTCAATAGTGCTTCAGTGTATTTCTTTTGAGATATAAATATTCCTTCTTTTTGTTATCTTACCTCTATGCTGAGGAAGTAATTCATTAAGTTGAGGTTGGTTATCTTGAATGTCTTCGTCATTAAATCATTCATCATCTTCATATTGTTTCCTGTGTAAATAAGATCATCTACATACAGGGAGATGATAAGAGTATCATGCTGACCTTGAGTCTTGACGTATAGTGTTGGCTCACTCTTACTCCTCCTAAATCCTTAATCGATGAAGTACTGATCGATTCTATTGTACCATGCTCGGGGAGCTTGCTTGAGACCATATAAGACTTTTCTTAGTCTTAGTACTTTGCCTTCATTGTCTTTGCTAATGAAGCCTTGTGGTTGCTCAACATAAATCTCTTCTTCAAGCACTCCATTTAGAAAGGCAGATTTGACATCCAATTGGTAGATGCTCCACCCTTTTTGTGCTGCAAGAGTTATTAAAGCTCTTATTGTATCTAGGCGAGCAACTGGGGCAAAAGTTTCATTATAGTCAACTCCAGGTTGCTGTGAGTAGCCTTTAGCAACTAGTCTAGCCTTGTGTTTTTGTATGGTACCATCAAGGTTGAGCTTTGTCTTGTAGACCCATTTAACTCCAATAATGTCTTTTTTGTGTGGACAATCTACGAGCTCCTAAGTATTATTCTTTTCGATCATTTTAATTTCTTCTTCCATTGCCTTGACCAATACTTCTTGCTTTGATGCTTCTTCATAACATTCAGGCTCAAGCATGGCCATGTTGCAAGTTTCATATATATCCACCAAAGATCTTACTCGTCTTGGAGTAGACTTTGGCGAGGAATCTTATTATTGTGGAGGTGGAGGAAGCGTACCTAGATACCCTGCTACTTCTTCAACTTCTTCTTGAGGTTGTTACTCTAGAACGGGAATGTTGCTTCTCACAACCTTTTCTTCTTCCCAATTCCAAGAAGCATTTTCATCTACCTCAACATCTTGACTGATGGTGAGCTCCTTTGTTTGCAAGTTGTAGACTCAATAGCCTTTTGATTGTGTGCTATATCCCAAGAAGATGCCTCGTATAGTCTTGTCTTCTAACTTATGTCTCTTCTCATCAGGAACATGTATGTAGCAAATATATCCAAATACTCGTAGGTGTTTAGTTGATGGCTTTTGCCCACTCCATGCCTCAATAGGAGTCTTGTCTTGTACTACCTCAGTCGAACATTTGTTGAGTATGTAGACTGCAGCGTAACTTGCTTCAGCCCAAAAAGTGTTAGGCAAACCCTTCTCCTATAGCATCGATCTTGCCATCTCCATGACTGTGCGATTTTTCCTTTCAAACACGCCATTTTGTTGTGGAGAATATGCGATGCTAAGTTGTTGCTCTATGCCTTCATCTTCAGAAAACTTATCAAACTTGTGTGAGTTGTACTCCTTGCCTCGATCACTTCTGAGTACCTTTATATGTTTCCCACTTTGCTTCTCGACGAGAGCTTTAAACTTCTTGAATATTCCAAAGACTTCTAATTTTTCTTTAATAAAGTATACCCAAGTCATTCTAGAAAAGCCATTGATGAAGAAGATGAAGTATCTGTTGTTGTTCAGTGACGATGTCCTCATCAGTCCACAAATATCAGTGTGGATCAACTCCAACAAGTCTTTAGCTCTCCATGCTTTGTCAGTTGAAAATGGTAGTCTATGTTGCTTTCCAAGAAGACATCCTTTACAAACTTCATTGTTTTCTTCCCATTATTTAAAAAAGAATCAGAATCATTAGGAAAAAAAAAAAAAACCCACACCAAAGTGACGATGAATGCAAAAATGATTTCAGGAAGTGAGAAAACTTTCACTACGTTATTTTTGTAGCCACTATTTTTATAATAATTATTTAAAAAGTTATACTAAAAATAATTTTTAATTTACTAATACTTAAAAAAACTTTTTACTAACAATATATGAATTAAACTCATAAATAAATAAATGGTCACATTTGTGTGCATTTAATTTTTTTAATTTTTTAATTATTCTGCAAAATATAATTTACCCAAACATTCTTGTTATACTGCATTAATTAAATTAAAAAAATGTAAGTTGACACCAAAAACAAAAAAGATAGAAGCCTCGTTTTTTCATCATAATCAATGATATTATTTTCATCTTATATAACACTACGATTTTTAGCAAAATCAAGTGTTTTGACGTGATTAAGTGTCTCCTTTGCTTAGAAAGCAACAATAGAGTAATACAAATTCTATTCATCCAAACTTGTGTGCCCAACTAATCCAAAAGGAAATCAAATTGAAGGATAAATTAAAGCAAATGGTCTCTTAACATAACAATTAAACTAACACTTATTAATATATATATATATATATATATATATATATATATATATATGTATGTATGTATGTATGTATGTATGTATGTATGTATGTATGCCAATATCTTCTCGAGTGTTATAAAATAATAGTTAAGATTACTAAGAATAGAGATGATTTCTTTCACAAGATCAACAAATATGCAAAGGATTGAGAGGAAGATTTTGCACCAAATAGTTTAATTTCTTTTTTGGTATTTGATTTACTTGAATCCTGAAAAAAGTGTAGCTAGTCAACCATCTTAAAAGAATAAAAAATAACAACTCATGTAACACAACAGCCAAATTCTTAAAAATATCAAAATTACATGATCATAAAGTTTCAAAAAAACCAAAAATAAAGAGAGGACATAGCATTGTATCAGTCACTCACCGCTCTTCACAAATCAAATTAGGGCTTAGTGGTACTTTAATTTTATATGCAATAGTTGAAGATAATAAAAAAATTAAAGAAATAAAGAAAATCAAAACCCATACTAAAGGGACAATGAAAGCAAGAAGAACAATTCTAGGAAGAGGAAGATGTGAAAAAAGATCAGAGAATATGATATAAGATTTTTTATTGTAGATTTTGTTGAGAGATGGAGAGGTTAGGAGGAGAAAGAAAAAATAAAAATAGAAACATTGCACTGTGGGAAAGTGAATTACATCACCTTACCATAGAAGAGTATTCAAACAAAAATAAATGTGAGGAAGGATGGGGAGAGCAAACTCTACCGGTGATAAATAGATGTTCTCATTTAACATATAGGGTAGATTTTGCTGATTAAATTAATTTTTTACATTTTCAAAATTAAAAATTTTAAATATATTTATTACATGAAATAAATAAAAAAAAGGTTACTAAAATGAGTAAATAATATAGTTAAATAAAACTTTTATATTTAAATATATTCATAATGTTTATTCTTTAAATTTAATTTAGATTTTAAATTTTTTAATTTTTAATTTATAGTTAAATTTTTTATTTTAATTATAACAATATATTTATTAAATACTTATTGAATTATTTGTTAAATACTATTCTATATATATATATATATATATATATAGGCATTATTGAATTCTGTTTGAATAAATTATTTTTTATCTTCTAAAAATATTATTGAACAATAATACAGATCTTTTTAAATATTTTATGTTTTGTAATTAGTATTATATATAATAAAATATTTATAAATCATATTTAAAATTAAATTTTATTAATTAAAATAGTTTTTGACATTTTTAAATTTAAGAATTTTAAATTTATATATTTGAATACTTTTATGTATTTTCATTTTCATTAAAATAAATTTACGTTGATTAAATTAATTTTACATAATTGTAACTAAAATTAATTTACATAATATTTTTATTTTATCAATATATATTATTCTATTGAGGGAGGCAATTATTTTTAAATTATTTTAATATTTTTTTACACTTATAAATATATTAAAATTTTACCAAATAACTCTTAGCTTAAAAACAACTTTAAAACTAAAAAATAAAAATTATCAAACAACTTTTACTTTATTTTTGAAACTCTTAGTTTAAGCTTTAACTTTAAAATAACTTTTAAACAAAAGAAAAAGCTGAATCAAACATAACCTAAATATATTATTGATAATATATGAATCGTGAATGTATCTTCTTAGTGAGAGAAATAATTAAATACATCTTCAAGTATGAATTCATTAATATATTTATGTGTGTTTGTACATGTATCTATTAAAATAATTTTAATATAATGAGATGAAAATAATCAATATAATATCTTTTATATGATGTATATAATGTTTGAGTTGAATATAATATGTAGATTAAAATAATAAAGGATAACTATAAAATTAAGGCTTAAATATTTTACTTTCTTTAATTTGAGGTAAGTTTATTTTTTGTCTTCAAATTTAAAATTAATCTTTTAGTTCCTGTAATTTAAAAAAAAAAAAGAGAGAGAGAGCATGTTTTAGTGTTTCTACCTAAATGTTGTTAATGACTTTGTCACACAAAACTCACCTACAATTAAATTTGTCACATAAAACCCACCTATTAGTGTCCCTGTTAATGAAAACATCACATCAAAATTAGTTGATGTTGCACAATTGACCCAATCTACCCCTGATGCTCCAAGTGGTCCCAACTCCTAAGGAACTAAAACAAGCTTTTTTTCAAATTACATGGATTAAAAAGATTAATTTTAAATTTGAGAGACCAAAAACAAACTTACCTCAAATTTAAAGGATTAAAACATATTTAATCATAAAATTAAGTATGATACTAATTAAAGAAAATTTGTAAAGAATAATTATAAAAAATTATTTTATTTTTAAAAAAGTAATTACAAATATCTATTATTAGAGGAAACCATATTTGTGCAAAAATAAACTTGATACATAAAGCATGCTTTTATAATTATAAAGAATAAATATTTAATTATTTAAATCTGTAAAAAATAAAGATTATGATTGCAAAGTTAAACAGGAAATTATATGTTTGTGAGTGTTTAATTATATTAAAGTAATAAGATTTACATTATAATTAATTATAAGATGTTAACTAAAAAATTAATTATAAATTAAGGCAATGGAATGGGAGTTAAGCACTTACACAGATTCTGCAAACCATGGTGAAAACGTGAAAAACCTGTGAGAATGAAAACTAAACGCTGGGTACAATATCACCGGAAATAGAGCCGCAGCAATGTGCGCATATTTAACGCAACAATATATTAAGAGTTTAATAACTGTGTATTATTAGTGTAAAAAATTTTACACTGTCAACCAATTAGAAATAACCATTGATATAATTTTTAAGATAATTATTATAAAAGTCAACAAATTTACCATACATAATAAATTGTGATTAGATGACAATATAAGACTGTTTTACACTATTAGTACATAGCCTATTTTTTCATATATTAAACCCAAATGATAAAAAATTTGGTTTATTATAATAGTTGGATAAGCGAAGCTGTTGGAGTTTGAAATCTCGTTTGAAGTTTGAAGATTAGGAAAGTTGTTGAAGATAACGGAAGTTGATGAAGTTGTTGGGGAGCGTATGTTTCACGCTAAATTTTGAGAGAAGAGTATCTATAATAAAGAGGATACTCTTTTTTATCTTAATTTTTATTGGGTTATTATATTCTTTAATTATTTTTTAAATTATTCACTATTTTATTTTTTAACTACTTTTTAAATCACTTGTTACACTTTCTTTTTCTTTTATTTTATTTTTATTTTTTTAAAAATAAAGAAGGGCATTTCCCCTTCTTTTTTTTTTTCTTTTGCGTATATATATTACTGAATGGGGATACCAGAAGATGAGGGGGAAATATTACCAGTAGGATTGTTAACTGATTTATATTTATATAATTATATTAATTATTAGGACAAAATATTGATAAATATTTCACTTTATTTTTTTGCATTCCAATCAAAATTAAAATTTTCCCTTACTAACTCGCATAATATAATTTGTTTGATTTAATACATTGACTATATAAAAAATTGAGAAAATAGGCTATGTACTGACAGTGTAAAACAGTTTTACACTGTTATCCAATCACAACCTACCGTATATAATAAGTTTGTTAACTTTGATAATAACCACTTTAAAAGTCACATTAAAATTGATTTTTGATTGATTAACAATATAAAAGTTTTTATACTGATAGTGCATAATAATTAAACTCTAAAAAATTTATATTATTAATTAATTAAAAATTGTTTTAAATATGATTTTTAAAATAATATCATAGAAGTTATTAATTTTTAATTATATCATAATTAAATAATAATATAATTTTCACTATTAATAATATAATTTACACTATTAATATATCTCGATTAAATTCATATAAATTTTGATTGCACGATGCACCGTTTATTTAACTAAATTTTGTGACTATATCCGTGCTTAACGGTGGACACGATGAAAGTGAAAGTGAAAGTGAAATTGTGAGTTGTGACCTGTTTAAATTGAATTGAATAATCATACCCAAAAAATAATTTGAATTGAATAATAGAGAGAGCAGAGTGATTGAGTTGCTCTAATCTGGATGGAAATTCTAATTTGTATAATGGTTTAATGGTCGTGCACTATCAGTATAAAAAATTTTACACTATCAATTAATTGGAATTCATCAGTGGTATGACTTTTAAAGTGTTTATTATAAAAGTCAACAAACTTACAATAAATAGTGGTTTGTGATTTGATGACAATGTAAAACTACTTTACATTATTAGTGCGTGGCCTGTTTATTCTTTATATAATAGGGTGGATATAAATTGTAATCTAGTGCACAAAAAAGAAAGATTATATATATATATATATATATATATATATATATATATATATATATATATATATATGGGATATATATATATATATGGGATTTGTTAACATACACACATTTATTTTAAAAAATAAGTGTGTGTACATTAATAAATACTTGTAGAATTTGCTAACGTACACGTACTTATTTTTTAGTTAGAGTGCGTTAGCAAACTATAACTATAAAATATCTTAAAATACACTTACAATGTAACTTGCTAACGTATTCTAACTAAAAAAATAAGTGTGTATATGTTATATATATATATATATATATATATATATATATATATATATATAGATCGATAAAACAAATATGTTTCTAGGTAACCACTTTTTGGTCTCCACTTTTGTTAGACCATTTTATCCCTAATAATACTTCAGACTTAATAATTAATCCTCTTTTTCTCCACTTTTTTTGGACACCCTTCTTCCCACGTCAGTGAGTTATAAACTTATCCTCTTCTCTCACTATGCGTAAGTTACTTTCACATTCTTTCTCTCCCCCGATTCTTTCTTCCTTTGCATCCCGTTAAACTTTCCTCTCTCATCAATTGTCAACATCTATTGCCTGAAGGTATAATATCAACTTTACAAATTGTCTTCAATTTGATGGTGATACTTATCACCAAATTTTAAGTTTTGCTTTCTTTTTATTTTTTTTTTATGTGTCTTCCTTCTCAGTTTCATGATTCTTCTTCTTCTTCCTATTTTTATTTATACAATTTTTTTTTTCGTGTTTCTTCCGGTGTTTTGTATCTTATAAAAGTTGAGTGGCCTAGTGCATAAGAAGAAAAAGAAGAAAACAGGTCTCGCTCTTATTCTTCTTTAAAAAAAGGGGGAAAGACATTATACAAATCTAATTAAATGCAGCAATTATAAAAGTACATTGATGATTTAAATTCATAGTTTGCATATATGCATTGGAATTGCGAAAGAGGACATTTTAATTTTCCTCTATTAAAGGAAAAACTTCATCTCTCTAGTGAACATTTTCTCTCTTTCTCTTTCTTTACACATTTTTTAAATTTTATTTGTCTTCTAATTCTTCAATGAGATGAAGTGTTGTTTGTATGTGTAGGAATAGAGTTTAATTGGAAAAGAGGAATCAACATTTCTCTTCACTTAGTCTTTTTGTCTCTTGCTTTATCATAAAGTGTTGCAGTAAAAACCTTCACTCTTCTCATTGTAACATGTAAATCTTATGTGCTTTTCATTTTTTTTTTTTGCTTTTAACAAAATTTAAAATTTATAAAACAGATTGCAATCACCTTTGGCATGGTTGTTTTCTTCTTTCTCTCACAACAATTCTATTGAGGGAGAAAAGGTTTAGTGGTTAGTTTTGGTGATTTTTTATAATGTGGGACAGTAAGATTAGTTATTGGTGGTTACACTATTGGCGGTTACACTAATGTGACTTAAGGAAACCACTATTATGATTTTGAAATTAAAATATTTTTAAAAAATCACCTTTTTTGTTAGGCCCCACTATTCAACAATATTTCACAATGCTAAATTTTAGAGTTTAGTTGTTTTTGAATTTATAATTTTTGAATAAAAATTTGAAACTATTGCAGAATTTATAAATTTTTGAATTCAAATTAATGTTAGTATATTTAATATTAGTATAACACAAAAATTTTTAGGTGTCAATAGATTCTAAGAGATAAATTCATCGACCAAAAACTATAATTTTCTTGAATTTACTGTCCTAAAAAATTACGTTTGACTTATTTACTTCGGACCAATTCATCTTATGTGAATCATATAGTATTTTTATAATTCATTGGCTAAAAATAGAAGTTTATTCCTTATATATAAAAATTGAAAAAAAAGTTAAGCTACTTACATAATTTAATCTTAAATACAGAAAATAAAAAATATAAAAAATGGCAAAAAGAGATAGAACAGTGAAAAATTGTTATTATTAAATTAGAGTATATTTTCTTAAGAATGACTTAATTTCTTAATTTATTCTTTCTTAAAGAATTATATTTTATCCTCTTTTTAATTTTAGATTTAAATTCTTTTAAATTTTAGATTTAAATTGTTTTAAATTTTTTATGTCCTTATTCAAAATAATAATAAACATTTTTCTCTCATTATTTTTTGTGAAACTGAAAGATTCTACTTATCCTCATTTTCAGTTCCTCTGTTTTTTTTTTTAAATACCTTTCGAGGTTACTTTTTTAAAATTTGAAAAAAAAAATTATTAAGCATCTTCATTTTGAGAATTATTTCTTTTAAAATAAGACTTATTCAATTATTATAAAGGTTTTTAAATATATTTTAATGAAGAATACTTTTAAAGAAATGCTTCAATAAACAAGTCCTATAATTATTAAAAAAATTTGAGTTAATTATCCGTCCATAAAATATTGAAGAAATTGTTATTATTATTCTACTTGCGGAACATAGATAGTTCAATTTTTTTTGTACATAAGATACAATGTCAGTGGTGATCAAGAATAATAAAATCTATGAAACTTCATTTATCTAGAAACAATAAAAAACAGAGAAAAAGAAAAATAACTTTACAACTAACTACACACACTTAATCATATTCTTATTTTTTAAATGCTGATAATTTTAAAGATATTAATTAAGAAATTAAAAAATTTATATTTTTTTTGACATTATTTTTTCACTCACTATTATGTTTAACTACACACACTACAATCTTGTGCAATTCAAAAAAATGATATATAAAATTATGCTATTACCATACATAGTAGAGGCATAAGAAGTAAAAAAATGCATATAGATAAACATATATCTTGAAAAAAAAAATTAAAATAAAATTAATATATATGTCAATGTATAATTACATAAATCATTACAAATATGTAATTTAGCGTAATAGAAATACGGATACACAAGCGTGGCAGCCTGTGTTTCCACCAGTGTATATATATATATAATAGTTGATATAATGACAAAAGAAAAAAATAAAAATAAAATGAAAAACAAATAAATATATGTTTGTGACAGCCTTATCGTAAACTTATGGGTGATCATAATCTTTTGAAATATTTAATTACTGACGCAACATTCTTTCACAGGTTAAGAGTGAACCATTAATTTGGTTCTTAAAGTATTATTTTTTCTCTTACTTAGTCCCTCAGTATTGAAAAATAATAAGTAGTCTCTAACATATTGTTATATCTGTCCCGTTGGTCTTTCAAGTTAGCATTTCAAGAACCGTTTGATTAATAGGAAAGACTAACAGGATGGATGTAATAAAATGTTAAGGACTACTTATTATTTTTTAATACTTAAGTGACTAAATAAGAAAAATAATAATACCTCGAGAACCAAATTGATAGTTTATTCCAAAGGTTAAATCGAGTGTACTCCCAAAAAAATCTCATATGAATTATTATTATTATTATTTTCCTTTTATCACTATTTTCGAGTGAGAAACAGAAGCAAATCTCAAACCATACGTTACACAGAGAGCCCGTAAAAAGCACGCAGCCATCCAACGGTGCAGCCCAAAGACTGCGTATTTTTTCAGCACTTCACCGCACCGTATATATACACCTTACCGTTCTCTCTTTGCCACGTAGGCTTAAACCTTTTCTTATTATTTCTTTATAACCCTCTACCCTCGCACTTTCTCTCCACCGGCTTTTCAAGTAACCAACATGAACTCCGGCCACCACGAAGAGGACGAGGCTCCCGCCGGCGAAGAGGACACCGGCGCTCACGTCGCTCCCGTCGTCCAACTCGAAGAAGTCGACGTCCCCACCGGCGAAGAGGACGAAGAAACACTTCTCGACCTGTAATCATTTCTCTCTATCTCTCTAATTCTCTCTCTCTCTATATATATATATATAAATTGAAATTTCGTTGCTTGAATCTGAAACTGTACCGTTTCGGCTTGTTTTGTTTGAAGCAAAGCGAAACTGTACCGTTTTGACAGGGACGGTAAACAGTGGAAGGAGCGAGGCGTTGGAACGGTGAAGTTCCTGAGGCACAACGTTACGGGGAAGGTTAGGCTTCTCATGAGACAATCCAAGATTCTGAAAATCTGCGCTAATCATCTCAGTGAGTGTTTCTTTTCGTGTTCGTTCATTCGTTCTTCTTTGTTTTTTTTTTTTTGACAGTTTAGCTCAAGGAGAGGAGGGAAAAAAAAGTAAAAAAAAGAGGAACGATTATAATTAGACATAATTAAAAAGAAGAGATAAAAGGAATTTTAATAAAGGAGAGGGGAGATAGTTTTTTTCTTATTTACTTCACAAGAAAAGAAGAGAGATTTTAAAAATTAATGATTTAATTGTATTTTGTATCATTTAATTTTTATTATTTTATAGATTTTGTCACTTTTTTTTTTATATTCTGTTATTTTATTTTTAAAATCTTGTAAATTTTATTTAATTATCAACTGTTTATTAAATAAAAATTTTTAAAATTATGTAAAATTTACAAAATTTTAAAAATAAGATACTAAAATGTGAAAAAAAAAATACAATGACAAAATTTACAAAATAATAAAACTTAGTAACACAAAGTATAATTAAACCAAAATTAATTTATCTTTCTACTTTGATAATTTTGAATTTTAAAATATAAGAAAAATATTTTAATAATTATACTTAAAATAATTTAAATTTCCTTTCCTTCGAGGAATAAAAATTAAATGAGAAAAAAATGTACTTTTCTCCATTTCCCTTTCATATCTTTCTAAATATTGAACTAAACAACTAAAATTTTTAAAAATTTCTCTCCTTACTCACCCCTCGCCCCCACTTTTTCTCAACCAAACACTACGTTTGGTTTTTCTTTTTTATTTAATTTTTAATTTTTAATTTTGTGTTCATTTTTTTTTTCTGGCTTTTGGTTTTTGCAGTTGGGCGTGGGATGAGTGTGCAAGAGCATGCCGAGAGCGAGAATTCATGCGTTTGGCACGCAACGGACTTCGCGGACGGTGAATTGAAGGACGAGCTTTTCTGCATTCGGTTTGCATCAAGTATAATATAGTATATGCCTTTTTTTTTTTCAAAGAAAAAGATTATTATTGTGATGATAAACTTCTCCGTAATGATGTGATTGGAACCGTGGGAGAAATTGAAAGAAAAAAATTTTGAAATTTGAATTGAAACAAAAGTAGAGGAAATAAAATTTTGAATTTTTGTCTTTAGAAATCAACTTAGGGCTGTTTGGTGCAGTGTTATAAAAACCGGCTCGGACCGGTCCGACTGAAAACCAGACATACAACCGGTCCGAACCAGTGATTGGATCGGATACGCCATCAACCTGGTTTGACTCGATGGGTCAACCAGTCGAACCGGTGAACCGGCTGGTAAAACCGATGAACTGGATGGTTGAACCGGTCGGTTGATCTGGACCAGTTCAAAAAATTATTTTTTTTAAAGTGTTAAACGATGTCGTTTTAACTATAAATATTGAAAAAAAATTAAAATTTTGACTTATAATATAATTTACATATTTAAAAATATTTATTTACTAATGATAATAATCACCAAAATCATAAATGTAGGTATGCGTATGACATAAATGTCTCTTGTATTAACATGAATGCATAACCTTCATTCACTTGTTCTTGTTTGTTTGTCCTTAATGCGTAACCTCTAGTCTTTTTACCCCCATCTTAAATATAATTGTTGATTGTTTATTTATTTATATATTACACATCACCATTAAAATTTAATTTAATAAATTTTATAGGTATGAAATTTACATGTCATGAATACTTTCAAATTTTTTAATAGAGATCGAGTCATGCGGTTCAATTAGTGACCCTCCGGTTCGACCATTGACCAAGTGACCCAATGTCCTGACCGAGTCGATGACCGGTCTGAGTTTTATAACACTGGTTTAGTGGATTGAATAGGATGGGATAAGATACAAGAACAAGATAAAAACATAATAGAATAAGAATAAAATAAGTTATAATTTTTTCTAATGTTTGTTACTTCAAATAAAAATATGTAAAATATTTAAATAAAAATAAAATATATAAAATGTTATGACAGCCGATTTTTATTTGTTTTTATTTTAAATATATGTTTCTATAATTCTATACAAATGAATGATATATCTTTTAATTTTAATTTATTGAAATTTAAAACTTAATTTATCTTTTTATTTATTTATTTTGACTATAAATTTATTTATAAGATTTGCTTTAATTGATTGTGTTTGTTCAAATGAAACATGCGTTTTCACCCCAAAAAAAAAAAAAAGGAAAAGAAACAGGCTTTTTTCAATTATACAAATGAAAGAGTTTTATGTCACTGTGTACAGTTCAGGTCCCCTGTAATAATAATCTCCTATTTGCCGCATAGAATAAACATTGTAAATTTGCCTCACATAAATTCAATTATATTATATAGTAATATTTCTCACCAATCCATAATTCTCATTCAATTTTTCTCAATTTGAAAAATTATATTTTTTACAGAATCGATCATCCTACCCAAACTAAAATTAAAAACAAAAATTCAACAACTTTCAAAAAGAAGCGATCAATTATGTAGAATAATAGCTTACACATTAGAGCCTTTAGTCGTAGTAACTTATACATTTCAACTTTTATAGAATAATAAGTTTTTTATGTACATTGAATTTCATTTATTTGACAATTGGATTGAAAGTTCTCATAAAGTAGATCATTGTTTGGGACATTGTTAAACTTATTGTTCTGTTTGCTCGTTGTGGAGCATATTTTTATAGCGTATATTTATATATTTGCTATTGCTGTGTATTTCTGTTAGGTTGCAGAACATTCATGGAAACATTCCAAGAAATTGTTGAAAACCAGAACAATGGCGAAAACCAGAACAATGAGGGAAACCAGAACAATGGGGAGAACCAGAACCATGAGGGAAACCAGAACCATGAGGAAAACCAGAACAATGAGGGAAACCAAGAACCATGAGGAAAACCAGGATGTATCTGCTGCGGCTGGTCTCCTTGAAAATTTGAGTATTGCAGGGCATGCTACGTCAACTTGATTCTCTCTTGGTTGTTGTCTTAAGATGGTGTCATAGCAATGCTATTGAGCAATCTGTCTGTTGAGTATTTGTCAGCAATCAGAATTTCAGTCAGGTTAAGGTTGGGGCTTTCAGGGTCTGGGAGTTGTGTTGTTCATTCTTTTTATGCATTAGTTGAACTTTGAATCATTCATGTTTGTGTTATAGGAGGGTGGGGGGATAGAAAAAAAATAAATTATACACAAAGGTTTTGGATACAATTTGTTGAGTTAAACATTTTGAAGAGTCAAATTACGGTGTATGTAAGATGAAAGTATCATTAGTTTCTCTTGCCTTCATTGTTTAAACCGGAAATATTGTCACCAAATCTTGCTTGGGAGAATAAGCCTGCAACTGAGCTTGGAAAAAAAAAATTGTAATTCTTAAATAGGCTTGCTTATTATTGGCATTTAAATTAACAGTTGATGTGTGTGAACATACTTATCTGAGATCAAATTTAGAAAAATAACCTTCATATAGAAAACCTCTTACAGTGCTATTGAAAAAGTTATTTCTCAAAAATAAGGCAATCTAAACACGATGCAGTTGGGTTTTTAAGACGTCACATATTGTAAAGCCTGTTTGTTTTTAAATATAAATAGTGTTTTGGTACTAACTAATGACCTACTCTTATTAGTTTAAATGGTAAGTTTAATTTTCCTTAAATAAGATTTTGAATGAGCCTTTTGAATAAAACAAATAGGTATTTAGAATTGTGTCCTTTTTTTTTATTTTATCAATTTGATGCCTAACTGATTCGAATTCAGTCAGAGGTTGATTAACCATTTTGGGACACTTTTAAAAACAAAATACCAAAATAAGGTTATTTTTAAACATATTACCGGCATGAAGCTCTTTTGACTGTTGACTGGTCAAATTCACTAGTTTGCCTAGCGAGAATTGGTCCATGTAGGATTTTTTTATTTTTTAAAAAAAATTACACGTAGGCACCTGATGTAGAGACAAAATTGCAAATGGCAGTAGCGAAAATCACAGGGCTTTGACACGTGGCGGCACACTGTGATTTCCGCTGCTGCTACTAGCGAAAATCACACGGCGATGCCATGTGGCATGACCCTGTGATTTCCGCTAGTAGCAGTAGCGGAAATCACATAGTGCCGCCACGTGTCAAAGCCCTATGATTTCCACTATTGCCACTTGGGAAATCACCCGGTCACGCCACGTGGCTTTGCTCGTTACGAAGGGACCGCCATGCATACCAACGAGACGCGGACACGTGGCGCACAGACATCATTTTCGCCTGACGCGACGCGAGGCTGGCGATAATGTGTAGTCAAGTCACACTGTAAATAGCTACTTCCAATAGCGAGAATGGATGGCAGTAAAAATTAAAAAATAATTTTTGCCTCCCTTTAAATATGGCCGTAAGGCCCACACCGCACCCCACATGAAAGTTACGGGTTGAGGGGGTCTAAAGCGTTGCTATTTTGCTTTTGAAGTGTATTTATCATATTCAAATTATAGGTAATTATTTTTTTGTATATATTTTATAAAAATTAGTTATTTATTTAAATAATTGTTGTATAAATTTTTATTTAAATAATAATATATTTATGAAAATTACTGATTTTTAGTTATTAATCTTTTTGTGATACAATTTATAATGTGTACTTATATTTTAGATATTTATTTGATATTGTATTAATTTTTATGTTAAGTAATATATTGTAATTATTTTATTAATTATATGTATTATTGTATTTTGAAGCGGTGATTTTGTTCAGTGAATGATTTAATTTGTTCAATAATAAATTTTATTGTATATTTTATTTAATTTTGATAATTGATTATGTTTAATTTAATTTTCTTTAATTTAATTTGTGGTTTGCATTAATTTTAATAATTTGTTATGTTAATTTATAATTTCATTTTTTTTATTTTTGTAATATAATTGTACATATTTTTATTTAAATAATAATTAATTTATGAAAATTAGTTTTTATTTACTTATTTAATTTTTTGGTTATTCAATTTATAATATGTATTTATATTTCAGATATTTGTTTGATATTGTGTAAATTTTTATGTTATGTTATGTATTGTAATAATTTCATTGATTACATGTATTATCGTATCTTTAAGTGGTTAATGTGTACTTTGATAAATTATTTAATTTTTTCAATAAAAAATTCTATTGTTTGAGCATATATATTATGAATCTTTGTTATTTTAAGTTGTGGTTAATTATATTCAAACTAAGTAGTGTTTTCAAAATTTTAAGTAATGTTTTATTTATGTTTAGTGATATGTTTATATTTTTACTAACCTTAACTTTCTTAATAAAGGTAATACGGTGGAGATTTTATTATTTAGGACGATAATAATAGAAAATAAAAAAATCCTACATGGACTGATTCTCGCTAGTCAAACTAGCGAATTTGACTAGTCAACGGTCAAAAGAGCCTCATGCCGCTAATATGTTTAATAACAGCCCTATTTTGGTATTTTATTTTTAAAAGTGCCCCAAAATGGTTAATCAGCCTTCAGTCAGATCCAATTACTTTCAAATTTTGAACATCTAAGATTAAAACAAAATGGCGTTTTACAGAAGATTTTCTTTTTATAAGAAAACATGCAATGTGAAGACAAATTTGTATATTTTAGTTAAATTAAAAATTACTTTCTAAAAATTGTGTGTAATTTTGATAAAATAGTAATTTTTTTATTTGAACATAATTTATATTTTATCCTATCATTATCTAATTTGTTATTTGGTATGTATCAAATATTAGATAATATTATAGCTTATCATGCTTTTATTCTATCATATTTTATCTTATCTTATCCTAACCACAAAACAGGCACAACGTTAAAACGTCTAATGATTAGGTGTCACCTTTTTAAACATTTATAGGGTTTCAAATTGCGGACTGCAATGCAATACCGTTACGTCCGCAACGGGATCGTTACGTCTGCAATGGAACCGCAACACCGTTCTGTTTTTTGTTGTTGGTAGAGAAAAAGAGAGAATCTTCAGGAGTTGTCTCTCGTGACTCAACACAAGAAAATTGCAGAGAATGATGTTCTTTTTTACCAGCAAACAGCAAGAGTCACAGATATATTCACATTCAGATACAAATCATATAATTACAATCATACAAAGTTACTCATGAATCTCACCTTATTTCTTTCTAACTTGTCTCCCGTGACCCAACTCAAGTTTGTAGTTTCTCCATTGCTCGAAATTGGCACCAAGCAACACTGCAACACTCCCTTCATTGCAGATCATACAATTTGAAGGTCCCTTTTGATCTTGTAAGTCTCCCATCTCCCCTATTTTGCTTTTATTTGTTGGACAGAATGCTGGAATATGGTTGGGGAGGGGCGGTTTCATGCAAGGGGAAAAGGGGGTTTTTCATTGAAGGGGCCAAGGGGCGTTTTGGGGAAGAAGAAGAAGAAGAGGGAAGGGAGAGAAAGCGCTGGGCGGGGGGTGATGGTTTCGTTTTTGGGGGGTGTTGTTGGGGAAGAACGAAGAAAAGAAGAAAAACTAAGGGGGGAGCGCGGCTGCCGGGGGGGTGGGGGGTGGGAAGGAGTGTCGGTGCGGGGGGGAAAGGGGAAGAGACGAGCGTGGGGGGGGGGGGGGGTGTTGAACAGTGTTTTGTTTGGGGGGGGGGAGATTGGAGCGTCGGGTTTGGGGGGCTAATTTGGGGGAGAGTGGGAGTGTTGGCTTTGGGGGTTAATTTTGGGGGGCCAATTTTTGGTTGGGGGGGGACTAATATTTGGGGGAGTGTCGGCAGGGGGGGTTAATTGGGGGGGGGGGGGTAATTTTTTTTAGGGCTTGGGGGGGGAAAGGGGAATGGGCTGCCCGGTGTAGGGAAGCGGGAGAATTTTGGGAAGGGAGGGAAGTGAGTAATGTGTTGTGGAGGGATTAATTTTTTTAGAGAGATTAATTATAAATATTTTAAAAGAAAATTGATAAATTAGAAGGAATTAATTGTGAATAATTATCAATACTTAGGAAGAAAAATAGTAAATTGGTAAAGTAGATTAATATAAATTTAAATGTAAATACTTAAAAAAAATTGTGATACTTGTTAGTATTTATTTTGATAATATCATAATTTGTATTTCTACATCTACATAAATAATTAGCATCTGACTATGTAATTATATGTATATTAATAATTAGTTTATTTATATTTAGTTTTATTTTATGTTAATCTATTAAAAATTGCTCTTAAGTTTGAAATTTAATTTAATTATTGGTTAATATTTCATAAATTTTTAAATAGGTATACACTCAATGCATCAAGTGAGGAAGAATTTCCTGTGGGAAGACTAGAAGGTGCTCCAAGTGATGATATTGGATGGCATTTTGGAGTACCTATAGTAGGAAATAGAAACAACGTCCAATGTAAACTTTGCCACAAAATAATAAGGGGCGGCATTACTAGATTGAAGCAACACATAGCACATGATAAAGGTCAAGTAGCAGGTTGTCCTAGAGTCAAATCATTTGTTAGAGAGAATATGATGAAACTCCTTAGAGATAAAAAAGACAAAAAAAATGACTCTAGAAAAAGAAAAGAAGAATTTGAAGCACAATTAAGAGGAGATGATGATGAAGATATTGATAAGCAAATAATGACAACTACACAAGAAAGTATTATATCACAACATGAATGGGAAGATAGGCAACGATTCAGACAACAAACAGGGGGATCTAATAATATTTATGAATCAGGTGGAAGCTCTTGTCCAAGTGTTAGTCAAGCTGCAAAAGCTACAAGGACAGAAGATGCTACTTTTGCTTTAAGATCTACAAATGTGGATCTTATGAGGAGTAAAAGCATGAAACAACCAAAAATTAGTGGAGGTTTTATGAAAACATTGAAGAAGAAGCTCGGAGAAGCAGTAAGCAAGTTTATAATTTATGAGCGCTTACCTATGAATTTAACTAATTCTCCTTGGTTACATAATTTGATCGTTGCAGCTGCTGAAATAGGTCTGTCAGTTAAGTGCCTCACTCCTTATGAAATTTCTGATGTGTATTTAGAGGCTGAATACAAAGCCATGTAGGAATGGATAAATAAGTTGAAAACTACTTGGAAGGAAAAAGGAGTAACAATAATGTGTGATGGTTGGACAGACAGTATAAATCATACACATATTATGAATTTTCTAGTGCATTGCAGTAAGGGGACAATTTTCTTGAAATCTGTTGATGCATCTAATGTTGCTACTAGAAATACTGATTATTATTTCCAATTATTGGATAAGGTTGTGGAAGAAGTGGGAGAAGAATATGTAGTTCAAGTTGTTATAGATAGTGAAAAAGCACTTAAAGCAGCTGGTCAAAAATTGATGGAAAAGAGGCAACATCTGTATTGGATTGCATGTGCAGCACATTGTTTGGATCTTTGTTTGGAGGATACAGGAAAAAAGAAAAATGTGCAAAAGTTATTAAGTGATGCAAAAGTAGTGACAACTTTTATTTACAATCACATATGGGTTGTAAATCTCATGAAAAAATACACTGGAGGTAGAGAAATTGTCAGACCAGGAGTTACTCGATTTGCCACACAATTCTTGCAACTTCAAGCACTTGTGCAACAAAAGCAAGCTTTGAAAAATATGTTCAACTTTGAAGAATTTAGACAATCTAAATTTGGGAGAGACAAAAATGGGCTAGCATTTGAAGCGAGACAAATTGTTGTTGGCAATGATTTTTGGAGTAAGGCTAATGATATACTAAAGGTATTTGAGCCTTTAGTAAAAGTCTTGAGGCTAGTTGATGGTGATGAGAAGCCAACAATGGGTTTTATATATGAAGCAATTGATCGAGCAAAACAATCAATTCAAAAAAACTGTTGTTATTATTCTCAATACAAGGAAATAATAGACAAGTGTTGGAGATTCATGCATTCTGATCTTCATTTTGCTGGTATGTCACCTTACCTTTACTTTTGTTATAAAATCTATTATTCATAAATTTATACATAAATATTGATTAACTATCTTTTTAGGTTATTTTCTTAATCCACAATTTCAATATGGAGTTGAACATGGAACCGATGTATACCAAGAGACATTTGAAGGAACCAATAAGGTCATTATGAAATTGGAGAGGGATACGGATGTTCAAATTAAAATCTTGAGGCAGGTTAGTAATGGATAACTATATTTTGATCTTATAAATTATTATTTATTATTATTATTATATATCTATGGATTGACATATTATATAATGTTATAGTTGATATTGTTTAAAGATATGGGTGACGCATTTAGTTCACCTCAAGCTCAAAAAGCCTGGTCTAAAATGAATCCAGGTAAATATTATTTCTTTCTTTTTTTATAAATAAATCTACCTTATTTTTTGTATAACGAATAATTTATTTATTTTGCTTGTTCATTTAAAAAGCTGAATGGTGGTTGATATTTGGTTCATGCACTCCTGAACTTCAACGTTTAGCTATTAAAGTTTTGAGTCAAACAACTTCAGCCACAAATTATGAGAGAAACTGGATCACATTCAGCTACATCCATACAAAGACAAGGAATAGGCTCAAGTATAAAAAGTTACAAAAACTTGTCTTCACACATTATAATATGAAGTTGAAAATGAGGCATGAAATGAGAAAAAGTCAAGAAGAAATTGAAGCAAGTTTCAATCCAATTAATCTTGACTACATATTTTAGGAGAATGATCCTTTATCTCCATGGATTGAAGAAAGAGAAAATCCACTTTTAGATGGAGTCCAAAATTCAAAATGGTTGCCTTGAATTGACACTGATGATGAAGATGTGGAAGTTGGCAATAGTGGTAATGATGGTGATGATTTAAGTCCACCAAGTAATAATAGTGGTGATAATGGTGGTGATATAGAAGTTGAAGAAAATGATGGTGAGGATGATGAGGATGAACATAGACAAAATGATCCATACCAGGAGATTCCATATAATAGACATGACACAAATTTGGTCATTGATTTCACTACTTCTAGACTAGATATGGATCCTTTTGATCACTCATTTCCAAGTGATAGAAGAGGCAGTTCACAATTTAGGAGAGGAAGAAAGAAACAAAATGTACCATTTGAAGATTTTTCTTCTTCTTCTTCTTCTTATATTGAACAAAGTTTTAGTAACTTTAGCATTGATGAATCTTCTCAAAATAGTCAAGGGTACTATCCACCACCAGCTTATCAATATCCTTATTTCAATCCATACAATTAATATGCAAGTGACCAAGCTCTCCCATACCATCAATCATCAATGAATCATCATGATCCTTACTATCAACAGCAAAGTGGTATATTTTTTGATTATTTCTTTGGACAAGGAACTACACAAGATGATGACCAAAGTGAAAGTGGAGGTTATGATCTTCCTCGCCACTCTACCATATGGTAACAATTATCATGTGAGTTATACTTCTATTATTTTTGTTTGATTGATTTTACTTAACTATTTTAAAATTTTTAAATTATATATAGTTCTTTATTTGTGAAGAAAAACCTTGACGCTTATATAATTTTGTGGTATTAATTATGGGTTTTTTCATGTTTTCCTTTGTAGTGACAATGTATCCTTGAAAGGTGGCATTGCTTTTTAGACAAGTAATGACAATCAAACTTGAAGATGATCGTGTTCCTCTGACAGTCCATTTCCTTTTTATTATATCTATTTGAGATTTATTTATTTTATGTACCTTCAAATTTTTTACTTTTGTATTAATGAGACAATTTTTTCTAAATTTATGTCAGACTAATTATTTTTGTGTTCCTATTGTTTTTTAGATTTGTTTAGATTTATATACCTCAATTTTTATTATAAATTTATTCTAAATTATTCATTAAAATGATACAAAATTTTAAAAATGAATGAAAATCTATACAATCTTATAAATAAAAGATATACCAATAATTATTGGACTTTTTCTATGTTTGGTGCAAACATATTTTAATTTCACGCCGCAACGGCCGCAATCCGCATCGCAATAGCCGCAACGGCCGCAATCCGCATCGCAATAGCCGCAACGGCCGCAACGGCCGCAATCCGCATCGCAATAGCCGCAATGGCCGCAACCGCAATTTAAACCTGTGAATATTTATAACAGGGGATGCCTTTTCAATTGGCATCATCAATTTCTTTATTTTTTTTAACTTTTACATATACTAGTATTTTAACTTGTGTATTGCACAGAATAAATATTTTAATATTTATAACAGGAGATGCCTTTTCAATTGGGGTCATCATTTTCTGTATTTTTTTCTAACTTTTACATATACTAGTATTTTAACTTGTGTATTGTACAGAATAAATATTCATTTTATATAACTTAAAATTATAATAAATAAATACTTCTAAATATATAAATTATAACCTTTTCTAATAAATGGACTTTATTTTCTAACCTTTTTTAATATCTATAATAGGACTATTTTAACATGTACATTGTATAGAATAAATATTTATTTTATATAACTTAAATTTATAATAAATAAATACTTCTAAATATATAAATTATATTATAATTAAAATTTGTAATAAATAAATATTTTTGAACATATAGATTATATTTTAGATTTATAATAAACAATTATGGTAATATAATGTTAATTTTTAGTTATTGATAATTTTTTTTAAAATATTAAAATTAAATTTAGAACTAAAAATATTAAAAATGATAGATTGAAAGAGATAAGAGGTTAAAACATCCCTAAAAACACTCTCTTTGAAGAACAACAGCTAAAAATGCTATCGTTCAAGATAACTATTTTCATTTAATATATAAGGTAGATTATAACAATATAATAGTATAATTAATATAAAATTTAAAATATTAATATTTAATGTTAATAATATGATAAATAAAATATAAATAGTAATTATAAATATTTTAGTATAATTTTATTTTATTTTGAAAATTTTAAAGACTAAATAAAAAAATATTTTTATTGTGTTTAATTTATTTTTTAAAAATGTAAATACGCATAAGTATAAAGCCTCATTTATTTTGTTTAATTTTTATAATTGAAAATTTTAAAGAAAAATATTAATAATATAATATAATATAAAAATAAATATAAATTTGAAATATTAATATTAATAATATATAGAATATTTCATAAATACTAAATAGAATTATTGATTATAATAATATAATAGAATCATAATATAATTTTATTTTTTAATAAAATTATAAATAATAATATAATGAATATTAAATAAAATTAAATAAATAATATAATGAAATATATTTTATTATTAATATAATAAAATAAAATAAACAAATTATATAATGTTATATATAAAAATATATTTTATAATCGTTATAATATTTTATTATTTTATAACAAAATATTATATAATGGATATAAAATTTATAGTATAAATATTTATAATATATTGAATATTTCATAAATAATAAATAGAATTATAAATTATAATATAATAATATAATATATTATATCATAATATTATGATATAATAATATAATTTTATTATATAATAAAAAATTGATGATGCCAAGTTAATTAAATCATAATAGTATAATTTTAAATCATAAGATAATAATATATTATTATTTTATATTATATAATATTATTAATTAAACTTGAAAAAATACTAAAATTTAAAACACTGATGACACCTAACAGATTGACGTCATCAATTTTTTTAAAAAAATTATATTAAAACTAGTATTTTAGCCTATGCAATGCACAGAACAATGTCTATTTTATATAATTATAAATTTATAATAAATAAATACTTTTGAATATAAATTATATTATAATTAAAATTTGTAATAAATAAATATTTTTGAACATATAAATTATATTTTGAATTTATGATAAACAATTTATATTGTGATACAAAGTTATTTTTAACTATTGATAATTTCTTTTAAAAAATATTAAAATTTAATTTAAAACTAAAAATAAATAAAAAATTGAAAGAGATAAAAGGTTGAAAAAATTTCTTAAAAACGCTCACGTTGAAGTAAATCAGCTAAAAATACTCTCATTAAAAAATAACTTCTAAAAATACTATCGTTCAAGATGGTTATTCTAATTTATACATAAAGCGAGGATATTACTACCATAGCAATCACAGAATCACCAAACAACAAAAAGGAAACTCAAAGGAAAATTACAATAAATGCAAACCATTAATAAAAGACTTGCCGTAGGCGAGTGCAAGCAGCCCGGCATCGCACCAATTCTACCTTAAAACTCATACGGGCCTCCTTATAAGAAGGTTCTCTGCTATCTTATTGCACCTGTGCTTCTTTTTCTCCCATACGGTCACATGTTCCAATATACTATTCTAGATTTTAATCTTAGTTTGTTTCATTTATTACCTCTACTGTCTTTTCCCTTTAGTTGCTTATGATAATATTAGTTCTACTAGGTTGTAGTTGAGTGATTCATACAAATTGTACTGCAAACTTTATAGGAAAGAAAAATGTAAATAAGTAGTAACAAATTTATTAACCTAGTTTGCAATGGTCAGATTACTCAACACAAATTTTATTGACCTGTTTTCTTAGCTCTCAAATGCAATGTATCCGAAGGTGGTAGCCAGCTTTAGTAAAACAACACTGTTCAATATTGCAGTCTGGAAATGAAATCAACATATAAGTATGACTATATGAGAAATTATTAGGTGGTTCAGGATTACCAAGTGTCTATAGTTTTAACCAATATTTATATAACATATTCAAATTTTATAATTTACGAGAAAAAATTAATAATAACACTTGATTGTAGGTCATTTGAAAATTAATGGAAATCATGGTCGTCCGGAACTACCTAATAATTTCTCATGCAAGTATAATGAAGATTATTTTGAGCTTCCTTGATAGACGGGGAAATCAGAAATTTACCTGGCAAATAACAATGCTAATATACAGAAACAGAGCAGATCTGGAAGAATGTAATCAAAAAATATATTGCTGCATATACTATTACAAGATGCTACCAATGCAGAAAATAAAAAACTTGAATGTGTAAAAACATATATATATATATGAGACAGCGAGATACCTTTGCAAATGGGTCTCAACTACTTAGCATTTTTTTTGATGGACAACTACATCACATTAATGTAAACACATTATATGGAGACAGGGAAATACTTTTGCAAATGGGTCTCAACTACATAGCATTTTCTTTGACCAAGACACCAACCTTAACAAGGCAAACTTGCAGCCCCAAGTCCACAGAGACGAAGAGTATCTGAGTATGAAGTAAAGCAGACATTTGATTTACATCTGTGTTGGCATATTTCCTCAACCCTCATATAGTTTTCATCAGTCAAACCATAACTATAGACCCTGGTCTCAGTCGCAAAAATTAGGAGACCACCATTCATAACCGTGAATCCGGTTATTTTAGGATCTTTCTCCCTCAAACCCATCCCTTTTGTTCTTACCTTGAGAATCCTCATCCACCTCTTTGATTCATAGTTTGTCAAGATCCAAATGGTAAAGACAGACTTTCTCAGCCTCACCAAACAAATGGAGGACTGAGGTGTGGACACCTTTCCCCAACTGAAAATGCTCATCTCACAATTCAAGTCATGTGAGCCCCTTCTAGCATCTTTTGGCAGCCTTAGCATTGTTGAGGTGCCATTCTCAAGGTTGTAGGACATTACATAAGGCCTAAAATAAGGGCTCCTTTTAGTCAGGTAAGGAGAGCAATTTGAAATGAAGTGAATGGCTCCATTATAATAGACAGGCATGTTAAACTTCATGTTCCTACCACCTACAAAGAAGCTTTTTTCCATTGCTTTCCACAAACCTTCCTTGGGCTTGTAAAACTTGCAGGCATAATTTGAGGACCAATCAGTTGGGCCTTCAAAATGAAGCACCATGTAGTCATCACAGCTGTTGGAACATTCTAGCAACACCATTATGAGATCAGCATCAGGTTTTTCTTGAACTTGCTTCGGGGAAGGAATAGGCAACCAAGACTTTGTTGCTGGGTTACAAACGAAGAGTTCATCTGGTGTCTTGCTTGTCGTGCGACAAAGAATCAATCCCTTAGTGGAAGCTAAGACTCTTGTCGACTTTGACAAGAATCTCAGAACATCCTCAGACACACCAGAGGATGATTGCTTTCCAGGTAATGGGTACAACTTAACTTTTTTATTGTACCTTTGAGATGTCTCCTGTTGAAGGAAGAAGCATGTGTCATCCTTCTTCAATGAGTTCTCAGCCTGCTTCATTGCAAAACAGGTTTCCTTAGGAAGCTTGGACACTGACTTGCTCATACATTTGAACCTATAAATGGCTTTTGCTGGTAAATAAGAAAAGACCTCAAATAACTCGTCTTGACACATTACCATGGCTGCAGGGAACAGGACACAAAGAAACGTAGGGAAACAAGAATGAAACAATGAACAGGCTTGGAAGAGTTAGAGGTGGTTAACAAAGGAATAGATTTTGTAGGCAAGAAACGTGGGAAACAAGAATGAAAATATCTAATATATTCTGATTTTATTTTATTTTTCAAATTAAAGGCCTTCCTTTAATGAGATTACGGCTTTGGAAATGCCCAGACTAATGATCAATGTAATTAACTAAATTGACAACGGCTTGGGGGTAAAGCAATGCGTAATATATACAGACTGCACTAGACTTCTTTGGTGTCTTGGAAAGATGCACGTACATATCTATCATCAGAAGAGCCCACTCTCTTTTTTATTTATTTTTGTTTAAATACTCTTTTACGGTAAAGTAGTGTAATTCACTCTTTTACAATATAATACTTCTATTTTTATTTTTTCTTTCTTCTTCTAATTGCTCCCTTTCCCTCTTAACAAAATCAGCAACAAAATATCTCATATCATATTCTCTAATCTTTTTTCACATTCTTGATTTATTTTCTTTCATTTATTATTTTATTTTCTTATTTTAAATCATTGCCTACAAAATCATCTTTGTAATTCATTGTTTATCTTTGCTCATCTATTCCTATTTTCCTTATTTATCAACCCTCCTTTTAAGATAAAAACAAATCTTCAATTTTTATCTTTCTCAATCTTTATCTCTTAAACTTTTCAAATTTTAAATGACAAATAGTAATTTTAGGAACATGATTGGCTATAAAAAAGGGTATTAAAAGACTTTTCTCACATCTTTCACTTCTTAAAATTGTTCTTCTTGCACCGTTGTTACTTTGGTATGGGTTTTGATTTTCTTTTATTTCTTTATTTTGTTTATTATCTTCACTTTGGTATGGGTTATTTTTTCAATGACTCTGTTTTTTAAATAATGAGATTGTATTTTGAATGGTCAAGTAGCATTCCCTTTTAAAGTGAAAATTATTTAAACATCTATTACTTTATCCTCTTTATATATAAATTATAATAGTTATCAATTTTTATTTTTCCAACTTCTTATATTCGATTTCTTTTAAATTTTTTTCTCTCAAGAGAAGGTGAATTATACTTTCTTCCTATACAAATATTATTTGTTTTCAAAAATTTCTCTCCTAAGATTTTTCATCCTTTTATCTCTTGATTTAAATTCCTTTATCTTTTATTTTACTCCTTCATCTCTTCTTTATTCATTCATTCATCTCTTTTTTAATGTAAACTAATTTGTCCATCTTTTCTCTGATTTTATGAGAATAAATTATCTTTATCTCTTTTAACTTGCATATTAATTTAATTTTTTTTATCTCTTACATGAATTAAATTCTTTTATCTCTTACCTCATTTTAACTATCTTGTCTATTTTTCAAAAAAAAAAAATTATCTTGCCTCTCATCTCCAATTTTGTGAGGATATATTTTTTCAGTTTCGTAGGAATAATAATTTATCATTATTCTTTCTCCTATTATGAAAATAACAAACTATTGTTTCTCTATTTAAATTTCTCTCACTTTACTGTTATCATTAAATAGAATTGCAAAAATTGAGATTATTGAATTTTAATTATTTTAATTTATTATGTTGACAATTATTATATTATATATATTTTAAAAATTTCTATAAACAAATTTATTAAATAGTATAAATAATTTTTTACTTTTTTGTGATGAAAACTTGTAATCATAAAATTTACATATTGAATTTGACCTATGTAAGGACTAGAATACTAGTTAGATAATAAATATGTTATCATATATTTTAAAATTATATATATATATATATATATATATATATATATATATTAATCTTTTGCTAAAATTACATGATAATTTTTAAAATTAATTTTTAACCTTTTTATTATAATATTAGAATACAATGTAAAATATGTTAATGATAGTAAGATAACAAATTCAGGATTGATTTCAGATTTTTAATATATATTTTTAAGGTTAAATTAATCCAAAGGTCCTATAGTTTTATAGAGTTTTTAATTAAGTTCCTACAATTAAAAATACTTCAAAAAAGTATTTATAGTTTAAAAAATCTATAATTAAATCCCTACACGCTAATGGTGTTATAACTTCATTAATTTGTATTTCACTTAATTGCATTTTTAGTTTCTCAACTGTTCTCTTATTTACAATTAAGTCTAAGTGTATGTGTAAGTAGTATGCAAAAAATAGGAAAGAAATTAATGAAGGCGTTAAAAGTGAGAATTGAACTCCCAACCTTGAAGTCTACTAACAACATTAAAACCACTAAACTAATAACTTTATTAGATATATAAATAAAAATACTATTATATATAACTAAAACAGGAGACAAAATTGCACATATATTTACTGCTACTAAATTAAATAATATTAACATTATATAAACTAATACTATTAAAATTAATATTAATAAATACATACCAAAATTGCACATGTACTAAAATTAATATTAATAAATATATACAAAAATTGAAAAGTATATTAATAAATATTAAAATTAATATTAATAAATATGTACTATTTCTTATACATTGTATGAATATGTACAATTTTAGTATACATTTATCAATATTAATTTTAGCATATGTGCAATTTTAGTATATATTTATTAATATTAATTTTATTATTATTAGTTTATATAATGTTAATATTATTTAATTTAGTAGTAGTAAATATAAGTACAATTTTAGTTTTCTATTTGAGTTACATATAATATAATTTTTATTTATATATCAAATAAAAACAGTAGCTTAGTAGTTTTAGTGTTATTAGTGGACTTCACGGTTAGGGGTTCAATTCCCATCTTCAACACCTTTATTAATTCCTTTCTTATTTTTGCATATCACTTACACTCAGACTTAATTGTAAATTACAGAAAAGTTAAGAGACTAAAAATGTAATTAAGTTAAATATAAATAAATGATGTTATAACACCATTAGTGTGTAGGGATTATTTTTAACTGTAAGGACTTGACTAAAAACTTTATAAAACTATAGGAACTTACAAATTATATTTATTGTTGTTATATATAATATAGGACTAAATTACTAATTTGGTCTCTTAATTTATTTATTTTGTTCAATTGAGTCACTCTATTATTAAAAAGTTCAATTAGGTCCTATAAATTTTAAAAATGCTCCAAGGTTACCCTTTTTATTCAAAACGACATCGTTTTCCGTCTAATGTTACACTAAACAATGTAGAAAACATAGTGAAAAAAGTCATTGTTTTGAATGAAAATGGTAACATTGGAGCATTTTTTCAAATTACAAGACTTAATTGAACCTTTTAACAATAAAAAGACTGCATTGAACAAAATAAATAAATTAAGAGATCAAATTAATAATTTAGCCTATAATATAGTGTTTATATTATAATTTAAATAAACTAAATGATTTAGTGGTTTGGGTGGTGAAGAAGTAGGGGAAGGTCATGGGTTTGAATCTCCTTTTAATTATTTTTACTATTTTCTAAATTATAAATTTAGTTGGAGGGACTAAAATTGCGTAATTAAAAAAATTAGAAGATCAAAATCGTGGATTGGATATTATGGGGGGATCAAAAGTGCAATCTAACCTAAATATTATTAAATATTAATCGTTACATCATCTACTTAATGTCATGTCATAATCAACGTTACATTTTTAATAGTTAATGGATGAATATTTAATAATAAAACTAAAATTGAAAATTTTATAAAATTGAATAACTAAAATCACAAAATTAAAAATTTAGCCAAAATAAAATGGTTAGGCATCACCTTTTTTATTATTTATAATAGGAAATGCCTTCTCAGTTGGCATCATCCTTTTCTTTATTTTTTTTATAACTTTCACATATATCATAATAATATAATATATAATTAATAAAAAATTTAAATATTAATATTTAATATTAATAATATAATAAATATAATATAAATAGTAATTATAAAATATTTTAATATATTATAATTTTTAAATATTATTTTTTATAATTTATTTTAGAAAAATGTAAAGACACGTAAGTATAAAGCCTCGTTTATTTCGTTTAATTTTTATAATTGAAATACTTTAAAGAAAAATATTGATAATATTTATTATATTATATTTTTAATTTTTTTCTTTAAATCGTTTCAATTATAAAAACTATTTTGTTATTCAGTTTTTAAAATTTTCAATGTAAAAATAATAATATACTAAAATATTTTTGTAGTTATTATTTATATTTTTTTTTGTTACACTATTTATATTATATTATTATATTATTAGTATTATATATTAATATTTAAATTTTATATTAATTATACTATTATATTATTATAATATTTGTAAAAGTTATTAAAAAAATAGAAAAATAGGTGACACCAACTGAAAAGACGTCTCCTGATATAAATATTAAAATGGGTGCCACCTAAACATTAGACGTTTTGCTTTTTAAGCGTGATAATGGATAACTTCAATTAAAATTAAAATACACGTCGGTAAAGCCTATTAGGCGTCTTTGGCAGCTATTTGTAAGTTTTTATTTAAAATAATTCAAAAATAAAATAAAATAAATTATGTGTAAAATAATTTTACATTGTCATCTAATCATAAACCATTATATATATAATAAACTTATTAACTTTTATAATAATTATCTTAAAATTTTTAATTGATTAAAATTGTAAATTTTTTTATATTAATAGTACATAACCTTTAAACTTATTAAAAAATAGTGACAGTAACTGAAAAGGTACTTTCCAATTAAACGTATAGGTTTCTTTCTAGATCAAATCCAATGTGTCTAAAACAACCCCACAAGATAAAGGGAAGAGCAAAAAGATAAAGCTAAAAGAGATGAAAAGATAACGAAAGAATCAAAATTGAAGTAATAAATGTAAATATAACTTACATAAAAATTTACAAGCTACATGAATCTACCCATTAGTTGACAAGCTAAAAAGGAAGGGGAAAATTCTTAAAAAAATATTAAGGGAAAAAAAGAAGGGGAAAAAAAAAACCTGAAAGCATATAACACTTGGATGATCTATTTAAACCACATACTTTGGGTGCTCTGCAACGCATGGCATGCCAATGAACTTATAAATGCATAAAGACTGAATCTAAAGCTTCTGTTATAGGCTCATAATGTTTTCTTCCAAGAACGAAAGCCACCCTTTTGGAACTTTTTGTGCTATGCAATGTCAGGTTCTCTCAATCAAGCTTGCCCATGAATAATGTTATGCTTTCAAGGTTAATTGTTTTATCATTATCTCTCAAACTTGAACCACTTCCAGTTAGCATAAAGTGCTTCATTTTCAAAAGGCAGGACATTGTTTGGGAGGCTTTCTGGTCGTTGAGAGGTAAAAGCAGGAGGTAGCTTTTCCCTGTATTTCTTTGCCATCATATAAGCCTCCAGAAATACCCTCTTTTGGTACAAAAGAAACAAGCATTTCTCAAGATCAATCTGACTCAAACCAAAGAACTTTAATAAAAATAAAAGCTTAAATATGTTTTAGGTTCCTCAAATTTGAGATAAGTTTATTTTTAGTCCTCTAAATTTAAAATTAATCTTTGTAGTCCCTGTAATTTAAAAAAAAAAAAAACATATTTTAGTCCCTCTGTTTAGTGAATTTGTCACACAGAACCTACTTACTAGTGTCCTTGCAAGTGAAAACATCACAACAAACTCAAGTGATGCTGCATAGCTAACTCAATCTATCCTATCAATGATGTTACAGGTGGTCCTTAGGGACTAAAACAGGCTTTTTTCAAATTAGAGAGACTAAAAAAATTAATTTTAAATTTAAGGGACCAAAAACAAACTTGTCCTAAATTTGAAGGGCTAAAAACATATTTAAGCCAAAATAAAATAAAATAAATACCTCTTTATTAGATAGAAATAGGCCAGGTTCACTTTCAAGGTCCGCGATGCTGCATGCCGTGAAGACAAATAGGCATTAGCAGCAATGTATACAGCTTAATGTTCTTTAACACAACTTTTGAGAGAAAGAAAGGGTGGAACAAAACATGTCTACTGGAAAAGAACAAGTAAATGTTAGAGCATAGTTAGTTCAAGTACGCTCAACTCCAAGCAAAGTTAATTTATCTCAATTTGCACGAAAACCATTGTAAAACAATGACTGAAAGGACTATATAATTCAATCCTTTTCTCTTGGTCGTATCATTAGGTAATTAGGCAAGCTTCTCTCACTCAAACTCATGAATTATCATCGAGTATTGGAATTGTGCTCACATCTTTTGGTCCTTTTCTTTTATGAGCGACAGCACAACAACAACCACAAAGTCCTTATCTCACTAGGTGAGGTCAATTACATGGATCACACAACGCCACTAGACTCGGTTAAAGACCAAATCCTCAAAGAGTGACAGCACAACCACATCTAAAAATTGGAAAACTACATTTTCAAAACAGATTAAACCATTTTGCATAACATTTCGTAATGGAGGATATCTTATTCTTCAGCCATCCTTACTTTTACTCTATTTTCGCATATAATATCGCTTTTTCTATAAATTTTTGTTTGATTGGTTAATTTGCATGAAACGATAGACAATTAGTGTATATTAGACCTACTCTAATGACCTAAACGCATTTCTTTTCTGAACTTGCTAAAATACCTAATTCAATTGGAAAACAGCAATGACAGAAACGAACAGTGGCACACAACAGAAAGAGACTTTAGAACCAAAGGGCACCCAAAGAGGTATCATGATGATGGGGTTTCAAGCCAGGTGATATATCTGAAGACATGGTACTCTTACAATGCAGGTTTTTTTTTTTTGTTTTTTGGTGGATGTTTCTGTTTTATTTTTTCTAGTTACCTTATTTTTATCTTTTTCTAAGGCTTGGTGATGCCTACTTTTGTAAGGAGTTCGTGTGTTGTTAGTGGGAAGGGTAGGAGTTAGGATATTAATTAGCTTGGAAGGTATATTCTGATTCATTAAATAGCCACAGTAACAAACTAAGTGCACCAACGATTACAGAAGGAAGTCAAAAGTCAGTAATCCATTACCTCAAAGAAATTTTATCAGGAGACACTGACTTCACGACCAGAACTTTAACCTTCTCATTAACAGCAAGTATGTCACTAATGGAAGTAATTCGGCCTCGAGTGATATTTGAAACATGTAGCAATCCACTGAAGGTACCCAAGAAAATTAATTTTAAATGTCAGGTTATGTATATACAGTTTGGTGATCTCAACAATTTTAACTCATGATAAATTAAATGTCAGGTTATAAATATACAAAATAAAGTGCTTAACAACAGAACAGCCAAGCTAGAATCTCAGATGATGCAACTCTTTCCTCAAAATGAAAAGGGATAGGTATGTGCCTGAGTTAAAAAAAAAAGCATGTTATACTTACACATGGGAATAAGAAAGAAAATTGTGATCTAACAAGGATTTTTGACAAGTTATACAGCACAAGTGGAGTATAAATCATAGTATGTGTTCAAAGAGGAATATGATTCCAAAGCAAGAGGTGATTTTTGAGCCAGGGGACATGCTAAGTAAGAAGAAACATGTCACTTTAGCATTGAAAGACAATGTTGTGACCTTAGAATTAAACAGAGACCCAAATATTATCAAGTGACATGGCAAGACCACCAATCAGGATGAAAACTTCATTTCTTCTTCATGTGAAGCCCTCCAAAAGTTCTTTAAACTATATCTTAGAATGTAGGTTTGAGCCTAACTCAACCTTACAAAATCGACTTGTAAGATGAGGGTTGCCCCCCACTTGTATACACTAATGTGGCCTTATCACTAGTCGATATAAGATCTCCAACACATCCCCCTCACGTTGAGGACTGGATATCTCGAGCGTGAAGTTTACAGGACTAGACATCTGTGGGTGGTTAGATAATGGCCCGATAGCGGGTGACCCGATAGGCCCAACTAAAATTGTTAAGATAGGCTTTGATATCATCTTAGAATGTTAGATTGGGCCTAACTCAACTCTACAAAACCAGCTTGTAAGGTGAGGGTTGCCCTCCACTTATATACTTTATTGGCTTAAATATGTTTTTGGTCTCTTAAATTTGGGGTAAATCTATTTTTGGTTTCCCAAATTTAAAAGTAATTTTTTTAGTCCCTCTAATTTAAAAAGTTATTTTTAGTCCTTTAGGACCACTTACAGTATCATTGATAAGGTAGATTGAGCCAACTGTACAACATCAGTTGAGTTCGGTGTGATGTTTTCATTGACAAAGACATTACTGGGTGGGTTTTGTGTGCAGATTCACTAACTGCATTTGGGCAAAAGGATTAAAACATGCTTTTTTCAAATTAGAAGGACTAAAGAGGTCACTTTTAAATTTGGGGAGACTAAAAACGGATTTACCCCTACTCTATTTCAGCCATATCACTAATCGATGTGGGACTAAACAACCACCCTTGAGGCTGCAATCAAGGCAGCCCCCAAAGAGGCCGCAACTAAGGCGGGCTTGGGGTGACCGCAATTAAGGTGGCTTTTCAACACTCCCCCTCACGCCCAAGGCTACTAGCCTAGAGCATGGCAAATGCAAGTGGCCCAACAATGGATTTAGGATACACTCTGATACCGTCTTAAAATGTGGATTTGAGCCTTACTCAACCTTACAAAACAGAGTTGTAAGGTGAGAGTTGTCTTCCACTTATATACACTAATTTGGCTTTATCACTAGTTGATGTGAGATCTCTAACACTATATAAGAGAAGACATTTTGAGACCGATATCAAATTCATATTGAACCAAAACTGGATTGTTTTTTTTTTTTTATTTGCTTATTTTTATCTTAGAACTTAATTTTTAAGGATGTGGTTTTAACATTGCTTCATCAACATGGCCATAGAGGTCGTTTAGAAGACACAACATTAGGAAGAAATTGGAAGTTAAAATATACAAGGAAGACATCAACTAAAAGAATAACAAATCAGAAAACTAATCTGGTCACTTATGTACTAAGGCAGTATATGACATACCAATAGTTCAATAAGCACTCACGTTATTGTGCATGAATTATCTAGTTTGGTTTCTATCTTTTCTATAAGCCATATGTAGGATATCAACTTGCATTAACTTTTCTTTTTTTCACAAGTGACAACATCAAAGCAGGGAAATTGGAAGCATGCAAGCATCTAATCGATACTCTAAGATGGAATTGTTTCCTTGGAGATAAGAATTGCACATATACAAATCTGTTAAATAATGTTATGACTTACCAAACAGCGAAATAGAAGCACGAAGAGTTAACTGTCTATATCCAAGATATCACTCACCCTCTATTTGTTTCTCCTATCCTTATTTGGGCTCCATAAGGAAGGATCTTTTTTACAGTCCCTTCAAGAAGTGTTCCTTCTCGAAGATATAGCTTTTCCTGCAACATATCAATTACACGGCAGGGATTTCAAAAGACAAAAAGGAGCAAACAAAACCGAAAACTCCAACACTGATTGTTGAAACTAGGCAACAAGGAAGGAAATAGACAGATTTGAGTACTAACCCAAGCTTCCCTCTCACTAAGTATCAAATTGGTTTTAGCTTCATCTACTTGAGTAATTTGTACATGCATACGGCGTCCCACCTACATCATTATTATCAAATAGTTGTAAGATATACGGAATAAAAAATTGAAGACTAACAACAAATGGTGAGAGAAACATCAAATGTGTTCAAACTGATGTAGTTTTCCAGGTGCAAAGAAACTGGAAAATAAGGAGAAAAAAACATTTAAGTAGTGAAAACTTTTCAGGTAATGTGCTGAGCAATTAAATTAAAAAATAAACTAAATTCATTTACCTAGAGGAGGCTCATAAAGTACAATGAAAGACAACTTGATATCACCACTTGAACTCATTAATATATCACGATAAATAAAAATTTAACAGACTGGTGTACATTTAAAAAATACAAAATAAAATAAAACAATATAAGCCTGATGAAAAACAGAGATCTTATTGAAGTAATTAGGGAATATATCATTTTGAATATGTGTCAGAACAAAATTGTCTTAACGTTGAATATTCCTATTATTCAATAAGTTGTTATCAAAATCTTTGGCTACTTTCTTAAGGCACAGACATGCCCAAAGCTTGCAAAGATAATTGTTTCAGTTAAAAAAAAAATAACAACAATAAATTGACAAGATAGCTCATAGAGGCTTCTGTCAATCACACTCAAGGAGACCAAAGCCGCAGAAGATTTTGGTTTAGCCTAATAGCGCTATCCACATCAGTGAAGCTAAAAATATTGTTATATGCTGATCCACTCAGTAGTAGATAACTACAATCATAGAGTATCAGAATTCAGAAGAAGCTCACAAGTTAATTAGCTGTCCAAAATAAGATTTTGTTGGAAACTGAAGCCACAGAAGATTTTAATTGAGCCTAATAGCGCTCTCCACATTAGTGAAGCTATAAATATTGTTATATGCTGATCCACTCAATAGTATGTAGTACGATCATAGAGTATCAGAATTCAGAATAAACTCATAAGTTAATTAGCTGTCCCAAAATAAGGTTTCATTGTATGTTATTTTTTTCTGTTTGGGAGGAAGATTCCAGGGCTAGAACTCACATTTTCTTTCAACTCGGTAAAGCTATTTACCTTTTTTACGAGCTCAGCTTTGGGTAGGAAAGCTCGCAAACCCTGCATATCCAAATTCAAGAAGAGATAATTATTTACTCAAACGATACATGAACATAATTATTCAGGTCAATGGCACAGACCTCAATCCTTGTCAGCAGGCCCTTAGTATTCCACTCAGTGATTATAACTTGTATAGGTTCACCAAGCTGTTTTATCTGCCCAAAAAATTAAAAGCAAAAGATTTAAATCTCATCAGCAAGAGAAGAGGTTATTTGACTATGTAGATTTTAAAATTGATTAAAGCAATAATCTGGCACAAGATCATTGCTTTCAAGTTTGTTATCACATATATTTCCTTACTGACTATAACTGTAGTTATTTGTGATGTAACATTTACTTACCATATCAACATCTGATAATACTTTCCAACCTAAGAAGCACGGACATCTCAAAATGGTTGCCATACCAGCATCAGATACACCTAGCCTAAATCCTTCAATTTTTCACTTTATTTCTTGAATTTTCTACTAACATGGATGACACGCCATAACTAGATAAACGATTGTATTTTATCAGGTTGACAATGAATGAATAGTGTTTTTATGTTAGCTTACGAGTTGTATCCTAACCATGTTGTGTCCTATAATTTTTAGAATTTGCAGTTTCTTTTTGTTGGTGTCATGTCCAGTCATGTCTTGTGTTGTATTCATGCTTCCTATTTTCCAACTACGCAGTCATAACTCATAAGAACTACAGCATTTGCATCCCACTCACAAATTATACATAAAAGTTGCCCTATCTACTATACTAAACATTAAGTAAGATCAAAAGAAGAATGAAAGGAAGACAAAAACCTGCCTCAGTCGATGCCAGGCAATGCGGCGAAAGAGCCTCCTGGTAGAAAGCAATGGCCTACCAGCAAGTGTCCTACCCAGAACCTCAGCAAACAAAACGGTCCCAATCTCTACAACAGTTCCCCCAGACACTCGCACCCCATTTATTGCATCATCATTCCTCAGAATCCCCATCCTTCCCTGACCCACAAAACTCTCTTCAGCCTTGTTCACATCACACAACAAGTGCTCCATCTCTTTACCATACAAGGGAAGCACCTCCTTGGTCAACATTGTCCCTGGTAACTCTGACCCCACATTCACATTGAGTTTGTTCTCATTACCTGAAGCAACAACACCAACAACAAAATCCCCAGGTTTGGGCTCATAGTACTCAGCACCAACCTTCTCAGCTTCCTCACTCTCATCACCCACATCATCTCTTCCCTTAGAACCTTCCAACACCCCACCATCTTCCTTCTCCACCAACAACACAGAGTCACTACTTCCCTTGAAAAACTTCAAAAAGGGTGCCAAAGCCTCCTCTTCTGAGGAATCTTTCTCTTGTGCACATCAATTTCAGAAGAGGACCCGTTTTTAATGGGAACCAGTGAAGGCTTGTCCAGCAACTCAAGCGTTTCAAGCTCTTGGATTCTATCATCAACCACAAATTCCCCATTCGTGGAGCAAAATGGAACATGGGCAGCACCCAAAATTGCAAATTTGTTTGTAAAGGGGCAAAATTTTTGGGGTGTTGGAGATGGGAGCTTCATGGGATTCGCACGGGGTTTGTTCTTCGAAGTGTTGCTGAAATCACTGGCATGATTATGAGGTAAGAAACACCTGGGAAAGTAAAGGGACTTACAAGGACAAAGAATCAATGTCATATTCGTATATCCTGAGACACAATTTGAAGTTTGGTTCAGTTCTCAGTTTCGTGCCCCTTTGGTTTATCCTCTTTATCTTCCCCTTTTGCTTGTTTCTCTCTTACTTCGGCTCATAAGTAATTGGAGACTTGCTCCTCAATATTCGTTGATTAAAGGGATAATTATATAATTTATAGCGCCCTTAAAGATAGAGATGATTGTACTTGTACGTTTTTTTTTTGAAAATTATGCTAAACTCCCATCATTTAAAATTTAGGGTAAAATATGTTTTTAGTCATTTTAAAATTTGTTAAATTGAGTTTTAGTCCCTCTAAAATTTTTTGTTCTATTTTGATCTCTTTAATTTAAAAATACATCGCTTTTGGTTCTCAAAATGGTTTAAATGACGTTTTATAACTGTTATTAAATGTTATTTTGAGGATTAAAAATGATATATTTTTAAATTAGAGAGACCAAAATAGAACAAAAAATTTTAGAAGAACTAAAACCGAATTTGACAAATTTTAGAGGAACTAAAAACATATTTTACCTTAAAATTTATTAGTGTAAATGATGAAATGACACTTTAGCCCTTTTACATAATATCTTTACAGTTTCTGACCCCACTCTTTTTTTAACTTCGATTACCCTGTGCATCGCATTTGTTTTTTCATGTTCTAAAATGATTTATGTATATTATTATTTGTTTAAAAATAAACAATACAGCATATGAAACATAACTAAACATTTTGACCATAACCAAACAATAGAAGAAATCTAGTTAAATTTTTTAATTTTAAAAAATTTACATGATAGAAAACGAAATTAAATTTCAAAAATAGTTCTTATATATTATCTCACACTATATCATTTTATAAATTTATTGCAAAAATTGAATGAAATGTGATGGAACTAATTTGATATAATATTATCTCATATTTAAATTTGAATAATAATATTTTAGATTTAAGTTAATTAGATTTTTTGGAAGAAACCACATGTATCCTCTACAGAAAGTAATTCTACTTGAGCTGGACAGGACCACTTTGAGAACTCTTCTTCCCAGTATTTAATGTAACTGCATATCTAAGACTTACATTAGAGACTAGTGATTAAGCTAGAGCAACTTGTGTCATGTTAGTTGATCCATACACAAGGTGGTTTAAGTCAATTAGTTTTTATTAAGTAAATTCTCTTTTTAAGTTTATTTTTATTTTTCTAAATTAATTCAAAATATATAGATTAAACGAATAATTTAGTTCCTATACGTGTTGTTGCGAATTCTCAATTTGGTCCCTATACGTAAAAACTTATTAAATCGATCCCTATATATATCGCGAATTCTCAATTTGATCCTGCCGTCATGAAGCTATTTACACATTCTTAATTTGGTCCCTATACATTTAGCGCATTCTTAATTTAATTCCTATAGGTGCATCGCATTCTTAAGTTGGTCCCTATACGTGCAGCGCATTCTTATTAAGATGAAGACTTAAGCTTCTTGGATAGCTATTCAACTTATATTCTTTACAATGCCTTGAAGTCTTGAGATCTTCTTATTAGATGATAGCTTGTGACTCACAAAGCTTGTGAGTACTTGATAGATGAAGTAGTATGGATGCACCAAGTTACTTCTTCTTCAGATTAATCATGTAAGATGATTTGTAGTACATTAAAAGCTATTAGTCCTTATTAAAATATGATCATCTTTTACTTTGTTTGTTATCAATATAAACTTAGGGTTGGATCGTCTTAAACCCAATACACACACATAGATATAGATAGATAGAAAGGGGAAGAGATCAAATTACATTGATATGAGTTACACCCACTCTTACATCATTCCATATTTTTTAATTGGATAATTTTATCCTAAAACTCAATGTTGGATTAAAAGTTCTTTTCATATAAATCATATTTACAAAATTTTAAATTATTATAAAATTATTTGATATCTCATTCATATACATCAAAATTAACATAATATATGCTCTTGAAATATATAAAAATATGAACCATTTGATCATCATTCATTGTTGTTTAATTTTTACAAAAAATTGGTACAAATAATCTAGGTAATATATGATTATAATTCAATAGTTGGATCGATAGAAATTACATTTTATACAAAGTTATTGAATGTGTAATAATAAATGTAACTTACACTTAGGGGTGGAGTTAGGTTAGGTCAAGTCAGGATTTGCAAGGCTTGATCTTAACTTGTACTTATTATAACTTTCTATTATGCCTAACTTGACTTGAAAGACTTTCTAAAAGGTTTGTTTCATAATAAGACCTATAAACAGGCCAATATGACTATCAACCCAAATAAGTCAGTGGGCTTATCAACAGAGATAGGCCAAAAAACTTATCAATATAAGTAGGTCACAAAATAGGCTAACTCACCAGACTTGTTACCTTGTCAACATAAACATCATTCTTTGCTTATCAACCTAAATTAGCCAACGGACCTATCAACATAGACAATCCAAAAGCCTATCAATATAAATAAGCTACAAAATAGACTGACCTATTAGACTAGTAAGCCTATCAACATAAACATTATTTTTTGCCTATTAGCCTAAATTATAGGTCGGCAGGCCTATTAGCATAGATAGGCCAAAAGACTATCAACATATGTAGGCCACAAAATAGGTTGGTTTGTCACACGAATAAGCCTATCAACATAAATATTATTCTTTGTCTACTAGCTTAAATAGGCCAATAGCCAAAAAAAATCCTATCAACATAAGTAGGCCACAAAATAGGTTGGCTAGTCAGACTAGTAAACCTATCAACATAAACATTATTCTTTGCTTATTAGCTCAAATAGGCCAATAGACCTATCAGCATAGACAAACCGAAAATCCTTTCAACATAAATAGGCCACGAAATAGGCTATTCTACCAAACCAATAAGCTTATAGCATAAACATTATTCTTGGCTATTGGCCCAAATAGGCCAGCAGGCCTATCAACCTAAACATACCAAAAAGTCTATCAATATAAGGAGACACAAAATAGGTTGGTCCATCAAACTAGTAAGCCTATCGACATAAACATTATTTTTTTAGGAATAATAATAATAATAATAATAATAATAATAATAAATTATTACACAAGTTAACATTTAATAAACAGGTTTCAGCTATCAAACCTTATGAGAGCCAGGTTACGAGCAGTAAAATCTATTTTCATCCCTAGCTACTTACAATGATATAAGTTGATATTTTATCTAAAATTTTGACGAAAGAAATTTAACCATCTAATTTTTTTGGGTTTATCCATACTACATATATAATATAAAAGTAAAAAAAAAAAAAAAAATCCCTCGTCAAAATGGAACGGGGAGAACCTCATCAGAAAATTAAATGTTATTGCCTTTATTAAAACTTCTTCCTTTATAACACATCATACACACCGTTTACATTATACATTTATATATTTACTTGTTGGTAGTTTTACAAATCATACCCGCTTTGACACATAGCACACCAAAGCCACGTGCCTCGACACGTTGAGGCAGATAAGATGTAGATAGAGAAAGATGCTTCTCCTTCCACTGTGTTGTTATAAATAACAGCCAACAATTTCTTCGGTGATAGGTTCAGAAAAAAAGACGAAGCTGTCAATTCAAGGTTCAGGCTCTTCACCATTCATCTTAGATGCATGCTTGAACCATACAATATAAGCAAAGAAGAAACCTTCCATGTATAACTTGTCACGCTGTGTCTCTTTACATCATAGTTTGAAGGCTTCCCGCCAGCAGAAGAAATTAGATATATATACACCTCTACTCTCTTCTTTTAATATCATCTCAAGCTAGAGAGGTATGTTTTTTCTCCTTTTTCTTAATTTATCATCATCGTACTTCCATCGATACCTTCTTCTTTTCTGTCTTAAGTGATTTGAATGTTTTTAAATTAAAATCTAATTATTCATGGTCCAGAGAATGGACTGTTGGTAAAGTAGCCAATCGGTTTGTAATAGTGAAAATGTAACTAGACTTAGCTTAGGTTGTTTTGTTTGTATACTTTTTTTAATAACTACTTATAAGAGGAAAAAAAATAAATTAAGGTTTTTTTTTCTAAGTTAAAATTAGTTTATATATATAAATTAAAATTAACTTAATTTTAATGAAATTAAATGAGAAAATTTTTATAAAAGTTGAAGTACTTAATTTGAGGTATGGTTCTTCAATTCTCTCTTTTTTCTTTATCATTATCGCCAATCGATGCGTTCTTCTTTTCTGTGTTTTGTGATTTGAATGTTTAATTGTCAAAATCTAATTATTCACTGGCCAGATAATTGACTGTTGGTAAAGTAGCCAAATTGGTTTGTAAAGAATGCATTTTGAAAATGAGGACAAAACAACTTCTGTGAGAAACTGAGAATGGAGAAAATGTAACTAGTCATAGTTTTTATTATTATTATTTTAACTTTTTGAGAGTAGTAGAATATACGTAGAATAGATCATCCTCAAGCATTGTGCAGCAATCAAATTAATTATTTTCAATTAAGTTATCTTTATTTAATAGAGAAAACAGGCCATACACTGACAGTGTAAAGTAGTTTTACACTGTCATCCAATCACAAATTACTATTTATTGTAAATTTGTTGACTTTTATAATAAATACTTTAAAAGTCATATTAACAATGATTTATGATTAGTTGACAGTGTAAAATTTTTACACTGACAGTGCATGACATTAAATTCTATTTAATATTTGGTTAAAAATGAGAGAGTTGAAATACGAGCTTTCAATTTACTGGAGAAGGGACCCTCAACAAAAAAAAATAATGGAGAAGGGGAGCCTCCGTAAAAAAGAGAAAAAAAAAAAAAAGAGAGAGAGGAGAGAAGAAAAAGGTCCTCATCATAATTGATCCTAACATAACTCTACACTATGTGCGGGTATTGCGTAAGACTAATAAAGTAGTGAGCGAAGTTTCCTTTATAAACTCATCAATATAGGTAGCGGCATCTGTGGCCGTGGTAAAATTCTTCATGGTTTGTTCTCTTTTCTTTTATTTATTTTGTAAAGTTAATTATTTTGACTCTTATTTTTCTGTCGTAGCTATTAAACATGGAAGGTTACGTTAGGCAAAAAAAAAAAATTGTTAATTTAAACAAGTCAGTATTCACGGAAAAAAAGTATATAAGATGGGCAAAATAATATGCTGACTATTTTACTAATTAACTAGTATTTTAATTTGTGCAATACACAAAATTATTTATTTTACATAACTAAAATTTATAATAAATAAATATTTTTGAATACATAAATTAGTTTATAATTAAAATTCATCATAAATAAACATTTAAACATAAATTATATTTTAGATCTATGATAAACAATTTAAATTGTAATAAGGTTATTTTTAACAATTGATAATTTTTTTTAAAAAAATATATTAAAATTTAATTTAGAAATAAAGTTGAAAAAGATAAATTAAAAGAGATAAAAAATTAAGAAAAATTCCTAAAAATAATTTTATTGAAAAAGAAATTCTAAAAACACTCTTATTAAAAAATAACTCCTAAAAACGTTCTCGTGCAAGATAATTATTTTAATTTTTATATATAAAAGATTTAACGTATATATGAGGGCAGTTTGATAGCTTAAAAGAATAGTTTTCTTATCTAAAAGATTAATATGATTTTTTTTAACTTTAGAATTGATATATCCATCTATGAAATTAAACTTTTAAAATTTAAAATAAAACAAAGAAACTATTTGCTTCAAAATAATGGTGCTTCTAAATTTATATTATAGTTAATGTAAACCAAATAAACGAGGAGCTAACGGGTTAATTATTAGGCAAATGAATTTAATCATTATGATAAAAAATGAATTTAATCATTTTAGCTCGTAATAACTCAGGCTTAAAATATATAATTTAAAAGATTTAATATTATTAAAATTCGACATAATAATGGATAAGCTAAACGTAACAAATTTAATCCGTTTTGACTGTTTTAGTAAATTGGTATTTGTTTAATTTGACTACTAGTAAAGAATATTAATTTAGAAAATTTATTACATGAAGGTTTTAGATTTAAACTTTATTACCACTATTGTGAAACAAAAAGTATTTGTTATATGGTGCTGGTTTAAAAGAACTTTTATCAGTTTATGCACTCCTATACATAAGAAATTAAAAGACTTTTAGCACTAATTGCATCAATAAATGCGCGTATATATACTACCAATCCTATTTTTATTATTTTTAGTTTGGTGACTAAATAAATAGGCAAATGCCAAGGCGCTAATTAATTAAGAAGTAAAAAGTAGAAATTAAGTTATTATTAATAAAAACGTTAAAATGTACTTCTATCATTGATTTTTAATGTAATTTTCAATAAAAATTTCCTATTATTAATTTCTTACCCAGTGCTCTAAGCACGCTAGTTAATAAGATCCAAATAAATATAAAATCTTACACATTAGAGAATATTCGTTAAGGAATCAATAATAATTGTTTTTTTACGAATAATTATATTAAAAATGCACTGAAAGTTATAAAAAAATGTATTAATAATATTTTTAAATAAAAAAACTATTTTTAATTCTGTAACTAATTATTTCAAGGCACCGATTAACATTTATCATAAATATTCTGTAACTAAGTATCACATCGGTGGAGCCACTGAGAAGTCAACTTTTCTATTAAATAGTCTTTGTTTGGTACATTATTAAATATTAAATATTCGTCTTTGCATCATTTTTTTTTCGCTGCAAGTCTTTACATCATTTATGTTGCCTATATAGTTAGAATTTTATATTTATAAGCTACCGCCATAATAAATTCACTTTCCTTCTCATACGTATCTAGAAGTTAGATCTCTATCAACTTTTGGTCCATGTAAGAAGGATGTCTTTTATATGATACCAAAAAATCAGTTATATTACCATGTTAGCCGCACCCTCAGCCCACACCACCTTGCACAAAATCTCACCCACATTCCCACGTGCATGTACATGCATTGTCTTCGGTAGGCTTTTTTACACTTTCTTAAATAGCTTTTTGGGAAAATATAACCTATTGATTCTTTTTCGAACTCTCTCCTTTTTATCAAAAAGGAAAAAAAAAGTTGAAAAAGAAGAAGATGCTTAATTAGCATGGAAGAAAAATGAATGCATTCAGCTAAGTGGGAAAAAGTTGGAAAAATTCTATGGATGTGACAAAGGAAGGTAACATGTGTATAACTTCCTCCTCACATGCATGTGCTGCGACAAGTAAATAAAGGAAACACTCAACATTGTTGCATATTCATTACATTCCAATAAGAACCATTCTGTGAATCATCTGTGATCATCATGCTAGTGAGTTGTTGGCTAGCTAGAAACCTCCATTAAGGGGTCCCATGTTGCATGTGCTATATTTAATTTCCCACAAATTAAGCTATGAAACTAAGAAACAGAATGTTTTTTATTGTGTTGGATGTTGGAATTGGAATCATACGCATTAATTAGAAAAGGGTATATATATACAGAAGCAAATGCAGAAATAAATTGATAAAATAAAAATTCTAATTAAATCATATTTAAAGTATATATTATAAAGAGAAAATAGGCTATGCACTGACAGTGTAAAATAGTTTTACATTGTTATTCAATCACAAATCATCATGTATGATAAGTTTGTTGACTTTTATAATAAATATCTTAAAAGTCATACCAACGGTGATTTTTGATTGGTTGACAGTGTAAAATTTTTTACACTGACAGTACATGACTATTAAACTCTATTATAAAATGCGCACTACCGGAGCTATTTTTTTGTTTTTTTTGACACAGCGCCTTACAGGCAATATTATTATTCGTACAAAATTGAGTTTACATGATAATATAATAAAGTGAAATTGAACCATATGTTCATCTTGTTTTAATTATAGCTCATTGAGGAGATTGATAAATTAAAATATTATGAATAATAAATGAAATATAGATAAAGTATTTTATTGTAAATTTATACAAAATAATCATACTAATAAATAATTCTTTAATATCAATCAAATGTTGTTTATATTAAATATAAATCATGGCTTTGGTTCATGTTTTCGTCCGCATAATGTTCTTAATGTTTCTTTCTTTTTTAACTCGGGGAGCTGGACTCCTTCAATTATATGCTGTTCATTACTAATTAAAGACAGCAAGCTATATTGAAATTAAGCTACCCAAGTTTCTATTTCACTCATTTAAATTTTAATTCAATATTTTACTCTTTTTTTTTTCAAGTTTTAGTCTTTTACATGAATGATTAGTGTTTATTATTTTTATTTATTAAAAAATCGATCTGAATCAAAACTCAAATAAATACATAATATCGTGCCCCATATATGTTTTCAATTTACATAATATTATTAACAAATAAATATATTTAAATCTCAGTAGTTCTGTTTTTGTGTGTTTTCTTTCATTCCTCACATATCTGCCCACAGTATTTTCGTTATTTTTTCTTACATCTTCTAATTATCTACACCAAATCATATAGGGCTACATTTCATGATCATGAGCTACGAGACAAACACAATAGTGTCATTTTTACATAAAACTAGATTTGCTCAGCTTTGTTAAACATGGCTTTGTGGCAATGATTGTGTAGAACAAACATTCACAAAATCACATGCATGCATCTATGATGGTGGTTTAATTCAGGGTGTCACCTTTTGTGGATGATCATGCATGGTTTGAATCCATATATATATTGTATGCTTTGTCGGCAATTATAGGTTTGTCAAAATTTTAGATACGAAGCACGAATGAATAGGACACTAAAGACAGGTTTAGTTATGCTGATGTATAAATATCATCAAACTTTTCGCATTATCTAATTATGAGCACATATATATATTTTTTAATTGCAAATATCATTATTATGTTATGGGCAAGTTGAGATAAAAATTGGAATGTTACATTGTTTATTTGAAATGATGATAATCATAATATATTTGAGCAAAAAACGCTAGCTAAAATATAAAAATTAATTATCGTCTAATATTACAACTTGCTTAATAAAGAAACCTTAAAAACTGTTGATTCAAAATTCAAAATAAATTATTCAATGATTGTGTGAGAAAAGTTAATAAATATATAAAAGGGAAAAAAGATTTTGTTAGAAAAAATATTGTACAAGCTAAAGTGTGAATGATAATAACCTTTAAAAGATGAAATTAGCCTTTAAGACTAATTAATATATATATATATATTTTTCAAATCGATAACTTTAATATTTTCATTATATAGTTCTTTACTTCTTTATGTATGCAATTATGCATGGTTGCACATCAACATTACTTTTTTTACATTTATAGGAAAGAGAATAGCATTAAAAGAAAGTTATGATATAATTACACAAAGATATAATTATCTTAAAGGGACTTATTAAGAAATATTAAATCGCAGCTCAATGTAAGTTAAAGACAGAAAGCAAATCACAGCTCTCGTATACAAATAGATTCACATGTTAAAACTCTTTAACTAATCTTCTAATATTTATGATATGATAATAGATTAACTAGAGTCTGACACTTGGCGTTAGTAGAAAGACTTGATCCCTAATGTTGTTGAATCAAACCACCAAAATCCTCTAAATCCTCGTAATTTTTTTATTAATCTTTCTACTTATAAAATAATATTACTCGTAATTTTAAGATATTAAATATATTAATTTTTTATTTAATATTTTTTTTATAAAGTATTAGGAAGATTTATAGGAGAATTTGTAAAAAATATAATATTACTCGTATATTCCATAGTACTGTTCATTAATCTTTAAAGTTTTTTTTTTTTTTTTTTTTCAAAAAACAGAAACAAAATTTCTGTAGCCTAGTTGCCCAAATCATATTCAGTTCAGTGAGCATGTGTGGCTCAACTTATGGCTCAAACTTTAAGTATGCAAAAGTCTTGTTACAGAAAGTTGTTTGGCATGACCGCATGAGCAAACTAATAATTTCTGATAATCAAGTCGCCATCTGGTTATCCGTCACTCTTTGAATATAAATTTTATTGATCACCGTAGGTTCTGTTTAATTGTGATTAAAGATTATATTATAGGATGCGTTTAGATATTTTTTTTATGAATTATGATATAGTTCTTTTAAAAGTTTTTTTATAAAAAATTATTCATTTTAATGAGAATAACAATTAAATTAAAATTTTTAAGAATTTTTTCATAAAATTTTAATTAATTATATAATTGTCATAATTTTTTAAAATACTTTTAATTAAAAAACTACTTCTTTATAAAGAGGTGTTGTTGCTTTTGCTCTAGAGCGCAAGAGAAAGGCATTAGCTTAGCAGTTGGCATTAATTTGGATTGAAAAGCGCATAGGACTTATTTTTATTTTTTTCCCATGTGTTAAATTCCAGACTGATATATTGCTCAAACCTTTTTTTTTTTTAATGTTTTAATCAATGCTACAGGATATCTCCAATGTTATTGATTTTTTTTATAATTCTTTTAAAGTAGACTTTTACATTTTAGTTTTAGAAAACCTAATGTGTCAATTGTCATTTATAAAAAAAATGGATTCAAGGTGTTGTCTATCTACCTAAAACTTTAAATCATTGGTGATAAATGTAAAAAGAACGTGAAAGGGAAAGTAGTGTCAAAAAATTATGATTCTTTTCAAGCAAGACAATGTCCAAATCTTTGGCTCGTCATTAGTATTATCCTAAAGGAACAAAGACGAGAATCAAAATTCAAATCTCAACACCATACAAAGTGTAATTACGTTTTGGTTTCATCTATTTTCCAAATAAAGTATGTTGCTATTTATATACGTATAACTAATTGTAGATAGTTTATACACAATTGCAAATGTATATGCAATTATTTATTGACAGTAATACACAAAAATATTGGTATTTTTTTTTTTTTTTTAAATTTAGATGTATATGCACAATTCTCGAGTCACCACTTGAGCCATGATACACAATTATACATTACATAGTGTTTTGCGATTATTGACACAAGAAAAAAAAATGATTTTGTAATTATTCTTTGAGTGAAAATGACCCTCCACACCCATTCCAAAAGGAGAAACAATAATAAGAGAAAACAAAAGTAATGTGCAATACAACTTTATTAAACAAAAGTAATGTCTAGCAGGTTCGACTGTGTTCATACGTGTATCTCCACAATACAACCTTATCAATGCTCTTCAATTAAAAAAAAAAAAAGTGTATTGTAGAATGACCCTCCTTTTCGATAATCTGATGTGACCATCTTCAACAATGACTAAACACCAACTTTTCCAAAGCTTTGTTAAATTCCGCGTTGCAAATCTTCACCGAAAGCTAGGGGTCCGTGAGTTAGCCTATAATATAATTAACTAAATTCATTTTTTTTTTCAGCTGTGGGTTTATTTTATTTTATCCTCTAATGCTTCCTTAGTTTACCACAATTCCTTCGTATACTTTGTTTAACCAGTTAGATTCTGAAATAATTCAACAATGCATTGTTAATACCTTCTTAGCTTGTCCTTTTACACCTATAGACTATATTACTAATTGGCCTTTTGTTTAAGCTGATTTAGCTCACCGTATAGCGTTGTTTATTAGTTTGACATATGTTATTTTAAAAGTTAATAGTTATACATATCCTTTAACATGGGAACCAATAGTAGTGAGCTTAGGTGCTACTTGCACACATGATCATGGTCACTTTTTCATTTTGTTAATCTAATTGCTTTGTTTTCTTATTAGAGTGATATGGAAAATTAAGCTGGGTTCAACACCGTCCAAATCCACATTATTTGTTTGCTTCTCGTATTGTAATAACCCCCTCTTTGTTAATGTTGGTTGGGTTTTAACGTGTCTGTGCGACGACATAGAGCAACTTTAGAACTGGTAAAAGTGAATGCTGACAAAAATTAGAGACTATATAAGCTGAGTTTAAAACAAGACTGCTGGTTACAAATCCAATCAAATGGCTTAGTTGCTGCTCTTCTATACACACGCGCCACTTATACTATCACAAAAAGTAAAACAAATAAAGTGAAGCTTGATAGGTGAGGTCTTCATTGGACTGCCGTGGACAAGAGGCATTTCCTTCATCAACTCTTCCATCTAGTTGGATAAAAAAATATTGCTTGATGGTGGTTACGAGGGCAAGTTTATTTTTAGTTTTATGTTTTTTTTAATATATATATATATATATATATATATTGAAAAAAATTAATTTTTATGAGAGTGATCAAAGTAAATTTAGGTTATACACACAACGTTACATGAAAGAATAGGATTAAATTTTTTTTAAAGTTAAATGATTACCTAAAAAATTATGTGACTTTTTATAAGTTCATGTTACTTATATATAGTTTAATTTTGACCATTTATAATAAAATTTAATTATCAATATTATTATTTTTATCATTTTTACATAAAAAAACTCTCTGAATGGTACGTCTCATATATATATGTGACTCAATTCCCTTAATGCTCCGCCCGGTCGAGTTTAACTTCAATTAAACTTCCCTTCTATTAATGTTTTAATTGGATTTCCTAATATATATTTCTCTGACTCAAAATTTCTGTACCATGTATCCAAACATCATTTCCAAGGTATACTTTATTCATGTTCATCAATTGTTACATATGCTACAAAAGACGGAAAAGAAATTTATTAAAAAAAAGAAGAAGAAAAAGAGAGTTATCACCATGAAATAAAAAAAATATGCACGAAAGCAAGTATTACCATTCCAAATAGATTGTGAAAAATACACACAACAGTATTAAAAAAAAGTTTAAATATATTTTTAGTTCTTTAAATTTGAGACAAATTTATTTTAGTCTCTCAAATTTAAAATTAATCTTTTTAGCTTTTGTACTTTGAAAAAAAAAACTTGTTTTAATTCTTTTATCCAAATACTGTTAGAAACTTCACTTACGTGACTAACAAATTACAAGATCACAATGTGACAATTCACACATTCTTATTATTAAACACCCTATTACATGTGTGTTTTCTTTTAAAGTAGAGAAATGCTATTTGTATAACAATTTATACAACAACAACTTTTGTATCTATCTTTCTTCATTATTATTAGATGCAATTAATGATGTGAAGGAAAGAGATAGACACAAAAAAATATTGTTATACAAATTATTGTATGCATTATTATACATGCAACATATCTCTTTTATGTATTTATTCGTATGACATTTGGATAGAAAAAGTTAGGACAGAGAGATTAAAACATACTTTTTTTAAGCTACAAGAACTAAAAAAATTAATTTTAAATTTAGAGAATAAAAATAAATTTACCTCAAATTTAAAAGATTAAAAATATATTTAAGCATAAAAAAATAAAAAAAATCCAATAAAAGTAGAACTTGAATGATGAATTTTGAATAATCTAACCGTCCATCGTGAGTTAGGATTATCGATAGACCACATGTTGCCGTCCCATGAACATGTCAAATGTTGTTGATAACCACCCTCTTGCTTACAAATTCTGTGTCAAACCCCATTGTCCTTTATTTATTTAAAGTTGTAAAATGCAAACTTTCTCTCAACCGTCCCCTAAAAATTCTCTAATTAACTAAATTAAATTCCACAGTCAAAAAGCCCCAGAATCTTTCAGAGAAAAAAGGAGCACATTTTTTCAGCTCCAACTGCAATTCTTTTGTTGCTGCCTCACTGTGTGTTGGCAACTCAATAATCTTCTCTCTTACCCATCTTCATTTTCTCATTCTGGTTAGTTATATTTTGGTACCCATTTTCAGCAGTGATGAAGCACAGGTCACCACACCACCAACAGGTACTGTTTCTCTCTCTCTCTGTGTGATGGTTTCTTTGTTTGTGTGTGGTGGTTGTGGTTGTTGGTGTTGTGGGGTTTGTTGATTTTGGGAAACTGAGGCAAATTGCAGAGGACTTGGGCTGAAATATGTTGTTTGGGTTGGTCCTGCATACAGCTCTTCTGGGCAAGGGTGGTCATGCGCAAGTGGCTTAACATGGGAAGCTATGAGTCTGATTACAGTGCTGACCCTGATGATGATGATCCTCAAAGTGATTCAGACAATGAAGGTGAGTTTATGAAACAGTGATTCTGTTGTTATTTTGAGTGTGAGTGTGCTTTTGTTTCTGAATGTTGGGAAGTGGGTTACTGTGGATTTTGTTAATTTGATTAGAATTTGGAAAGTTGAGCATTGGGGTGGGAATGTTAATTGTCAAATGATCTGAAAAAGACTCTGAATTGGGGTTGTTTCTGGGTATTACAGGCCGTGTTTGATGATCTCTTTTTTGTCTTTTGGCTGTAAAAGTCTTACTTTGAATTTTGTGTGTTATGTAGAGTTGGGAAGGTCGTCGAGGTTTGCAGACAACAGAGGTGATGAAGATGAAGTCCCATCTGAATTGAAAGGTGACTTTTTTCTGTACAGGAAGCTCTTATTTATCTGCTGTGACTTGCAAAGCTTTATTCATTTTCTCTAACACACTTTCGTTACTGGAGTAATAAGACTTTTGAGTCATGTAAGAGCTAAGAATCATATATCTAATCTATAGTTCTAAAGCTAGGATTTGTTGATGCTTACTTTGGATAATTCCTCCTGTAGTAGGTGGCACTTGGAAATTATTTGATTTTCTGCATTTGAATATAGATATAGAATTAGGTCTCTGAATGTAGGTATACTAGTAAATTGTCAGTATGTATAGCAGAAAAATAAACATGGATGCAAAATAATGCACAATCAAATTGTTCAATGTCACGTAATACTAATTTTATACCTTTATAACACTATCCCTGTAATAGAGACTTTCTTCCTCCTTTTCTAAAAGCAACTTACCACACAAAAATCGTAGCATGCTGCACAAATCAATAGCTCCATGAACATCCAGTTCTAACTTCTAATTTTATTAGTTTCTGATTTTTCATCTCTTCGGTGAAGTGTGAACTGTGAAGAATTAGTATATTGTTTTCTTTATTGCCCGTGTGTAATAGCCTAAATTTCTATTGAATTACAGAATTTCTTCCCAAGTTAAGGAGGCAAAAGTCATCAACTTTTAGATCTCAGTATATAAACATAAAGGAGCTGAGGTGAGATGCTATTCTCATGTTTATTTAGCAAGAAAGAGTGCACATGATAAGAACCTTGGGAGAATCACACCACAAAAGCTAGCTGTTCTAGTTGGCGAGCCCAAGGCCTTAAAAATCCCACACTAGAATCCCATACTTCCAATGTGGGATTCGAGTCCCACCAGTTGTATCGGCACAATAGTTGTTGTAGGTTTTACTGAATGTGTGTCTCTTCACACACTTTAGGTCTGTATTTATAATAGTAATGAAGAGTACAAATAAGGTTACATGGAAAGAAAATCAAAAAGATTAAAAAGATCCCTAATTACTAGCTTTACATATTTCCATATTTATGGAGATCAAATCATATCTTTAACAGTTGCAATTGTTTGAAAGTGTGAAAATCACAGTTTATTTGGCATTATTGCTGAAGCCACTCATATCTGGATTCTGGTGTATATTTGCCTCCTAGGGTACGTGTTGGGACGTGGAATGTTGGAGGAAAACTTCCACCTGATGACCTTGACATTGATGATTGGCTTGGTGTCAACGAACCAGCTGACATCTATGTCCTTGGGTAAGTTCTTCACCGATTGTTACTGAAAATGCTTTCTTGAAGTACATAATGATGAGTGTCACATCAAATATTACTTATTCATCATGTTAAGCTGGTCTTAGTTTATTTATGAATGAATTTTTGGCATTAGTCATAAGTTTCTTTTTTCTGCACTTCTGATATTGCTTTTACTCCTGAATAAATCTGATACCATTTTGTAATCACTTTAAATATATTTTCTACTATAATCACTTCTATTTCATGCTTTCAAGACTCATCCCATTTGTTTGACTAAAACAATGCTTCACACTTGCAGTCTTCAAGAGATTGTGCCCTTAAACCCTGGTAACATTTTTGGTGCTGAAGATACTCGTCCTGTTCCGAAATGGGAGAATATTATTCGAGAAACACTGAATAGAGTTCGACCTGAACTGCCAAAGATAAAATCCTTTAGTGACCCTCCATCTCCATCAAAATTTAAGCCATCAGATGATGTCCCTGATATAGAAGAAGAAATATTACTTGAGAGTGATAGTGACATTGGTGAGGAAGTCTATCCTATGGATGAAGAAGACAATATTTGTGATGGAGGTTCTAATGGAACAATCACGGGTGAAACTGTGAATACAAATTTATTAGCTTCTGATGGTGCTGATATTGCAAACTCCGGTTTGCCAGTTAAAACTGAATTACAGAGACGGTTTTCTTTTCCAAAGATGTTTGATAGGCAACAAGGTTTGTCAGAAAACATGGACACATCATTTGCCCAACAGGCCACTAAACTAACCCGAATGCTTAGTGGGTCTGAAAGGATTGGTTTGAGCTGGCCAGAGCCTCCACTCCATCTGCTATCTCAGCGTGTTTTGGAGAGACCAACATCTTTTAAATCACTCAAATCCTTTAAATCATCTAAGTCATTCAAGACATATACCTCTTTCAAGTCAATTATGGATGAAATGCCAGGGGTCGGATTGCTTCCTGAAATTGACCTTGAAGCTTTGGTAAAGAGAAAAAGAAGATCATCATATGTAAGGATTGTGAGCAAGCAAATGGTTGGGATTTTCATCACCATATGGGTTCGTCGGAGCTTGCGTAAACATATTCAGAATTTAAAGGTTTCAACTGTTGGTGTTGGTGTTATGGGCTATATTGGTAACAAGGTCTTTGCCCTTTCTCTGGAGTATTTTGTTTTTTCACTGCTTAAAATTGTATATTTTTGTCATTATATTGTTATACTATCATGTGATAATTCATCTTTATTTTCCCTTTTTCTTTTCTCATATACAATTTCCAGTACCTAATGATATTAGGTTCTTATATATTGCTTGCTATCTATCAAGGACTGAAATACTCTAGTTCTGTTTCATAGTCCCACATAAGCTCAAACTTTGTGCATGTTATTTTGCCTTTTTCCTTCTCCCTTTCACTGTCTTTTTGCTTACCGATATTGCTCATTGCCTTCTGATCTTGTTATCATCTTACCGGTTCTCTTGTTCTGTATGATTTTTATCTCATAAGTCATAACTCATAACAAATCTATGGCCTGTCTTCATGCTTTTTTGGTCATGATATTTTCTTTGAATCATGCATAAAGTCAGTCTACTCTTTATCTTTTAATTAATCATATTTTAATCAAAATTCTGGAAAAGGGGGAAACAGCCCTCTCCAAACCTAAATAGCTTCATAAGTTTTGAATAATTTTTTGTTATGATTATACTGATTTTCTTTTAGTTCGTGATGGGTTTTTGAATTAGATTAATTGTACTACTGTTGATATATAATACCATGTAGAGTGACCCTCTGATCAATATTATGTCAGATTATAAAAACTCTTTCAATTTTCCAGGGATCAATATCTGTCAGCATGTCCATACATCAGACGCTTTTTTGTTTCACATGTGCCCACCTTACTTCAGGTGAAAAGGAAGGAGACGAACTTAAAAGAAATGCTGATGTTCATGAAATACTTCGCAGAACCCATTTTCATTCACTTTCTTATATTGGACTTCCCAAAAGAATCCTCGATCATGAGTGAGTGCATGCTTTAATATTTCATGACAAATTAAATTGTTATTTTACTTCGTTATTGGAACTGTTGTACATTTTTCCACATTGTATGTTTTACTTGTGTACTGAATTACCTGGTCCTTGGTTTCATCTTTTACCTTAATTATTTGTTATGATATTTCTATGGTTTATCACTTTTCTATGTCTTTGAATTATGTTAGGCCAAAAATTATGTTTATCGTGGGAAATGGGAATTGACATGGCATGAGGTGGTTGCTAACAAATTTAAGATTAGAATACTAGGAAATTATAGATGAATTATCTGGTTGTGGTCTCTCATACCAAAATTATTGATGCACTAACTTCAGTTACACTCCCTGTGTATGTAACCTATATTTATAATTGACAATTGGAATATGAACAAACCCTGTTATTCACTATACATTAGCACAGTACTTTTCTTAAAGAATTAGTATGGTTTTGCCAGCTTGTGTCATAATGTGCTGTATTTGCTGCAATTGAGCTGCCTTTTCATTTTTATTTAGCTTTAGGCAAAAATTATGTGGCTCATGGATTTATTTTGTATAACTCCACAATGATGTGCCAATGGGCTTCTATTCTACGCATATACTTTGCATGTCCATGAATGAGTTGCAAGTTTGCTAAAAGTTCACTTATTTGACACTAGATGTAACAATAAAATCAGTCACTCATATAACATTAGACTCAAGAGAATAACACACACAAATTATATATATCCTGGATTAAACCTGAAAAAAGGTCACAGCAGATACCAGACAGCAAAAGAACACAGGACAAAGTCTCTCCCAGAGTAACCTCTCTCCATACACAGGCCTAAGCCCTAATAGAGAGTCTTCCTCTCCCAATCACACTCAAAATACCATGCACACACAATGCAGAAACTGACATGCCATATACATAAGAGACACACCCTCATAACTTTAAAACCATTACTAGACACATAACTGCCCTATAGTTACTAAAGCATATATAACTGCCATACCGTTCACATAACTGTCCTATCACATAAAGATGTTGGAGGTTACCTTATCTCTTGAACCTTGCAACTATTTTACTATTTAAATGTACATGTGGTACAGAGGTATGGACAATACAGGGTAAAATATCACAATGTGCTTTTTGAAGGAAGGCAAAGTATAACTGTAAATTACTTGTCTAGTATGTAGGCAAGTGCCAAGTACTGTGGAATGCCTTTGTACAATCTATAGATTAGGAGTAATATAATTATGTAGGCTTAAATATACTTTTGGTTCTTATAATATACCACTTTTTTGGTTTTGGTCCTTATAAAATTATTATTATTTTTTAAAATGGTCCTTATCAAATTTCTTTTTTTGATTTTGATCCTTGCTATTTTGTTTTAGTCCTTGTAAAATACTCATTTTTTTGTTTTTATCCTTGTATATATGTGAATAATTTGCTTTTTGTCCCTATCATTGTTTTTTTCAAAGGGACTAACTCAATGAACAAAACATTATGGGAACCAACATGAAAAAAATAGATATACTATAAGGCCTAAAACAAAATAACAAGGACCAAAATATAAAAAATAAATTTGACAAGGACCATTTAAAAAAAATAATTTTACAAAGACCAAAACCAAAAAAGCAATATATTATAGGGACCAAAAGTATATTTAAGCCAATTATATATTATTTAAGTGAAGCAATTTCTATTTGGTTGACAAGTGCATAAAAAATTGCATTTATTTTTTATCTAGTTGTTAATTCTTCGTCTCTAGTAAGCTCAGTGCACTTGGTCACATACACAGACATTTCTTAATTACATCACCCACATATATACTGTACTATGAATGTCTCTATATGTATTTCAAATGTATAGATGATAAATATTAGGAAGGAAAGATGTGCATAAATAAATGAAGAAGAAAAGAAAATTAGATGACTTATCCTACATGTAATTTTAAGAGAAGAAAATGATCATTCTTATTATTGATTAATCAGAATTACATGAGAGAGTTGTATAGGCAGAGATGGCCAGGAGAGATCCTAACTATCCTGATTACAAATAAATATAAGGATAGGATAGGAAGAAAATAAAGGAGAATAAAATCAAATCAGATTTGAATAGTATGATAAATCTTCTGGAATAAAGGAGAATAAAATCAAATCAGATTTAAATAATTTGATCTTTATCTTAACTACCTAAGTCTTCTAGAATAGAGGAGAATAAAATCAAATCAGATCTGAATAATCTGATCTTGATCTTAACTACCTAAATCTTCTAGAATCTTTATTTGAAATTTAAATTTAAAATGAAAGAACATACTGCTGTCAACACTACAGTTAAAAAGCATTTACTATTTTGTCTAGTTTTACATATGTTGTCATAATTACAATTGGCTTCTTCATTGGTTAAGTTGGTATACTGTATAGCATGTTTGATTTCCCATTTGTAACCCTAAAACCATGGTTTGAGGTTTTTCAAATGGAAAACTGAACACACTAAGTTGCAGGCAGAGACAGTGAGACACTGAAATTATTGCATTGTCATACATTATCATGTTTTTCATTAAATGGGATGTTAGGGACATAAGACAAGGGTGATAGCAATGTGCAGCTTTTGTAGTTGCCTTCTGTTTCTGCCTTTCAACTATAAGGGAATTAGGGAAATAATAAAATAATTGAGGATGAATCTTTGCTTATGTCACTCTTATGGGAGAATGTTATTTTTATGGCATTGTATGATATTTTTATGGTGTTCTCTAGGTGTCTCGTGAGATATTGAAATGAGGATCTTGTTATGGATGGGTGCACATATCAGGATGGATAGTGTTAGGACAGAGTTATTTGGATTGAAGGTTTGATTGCTTCTATAGAGGAAAGTGTGATGAAAAATCATTTAGGATGGTTTGGTCATGTAGGATGACAACCTACCCACATGCCCCGTGAGAAGATGTGATATTACAGATGACGCCTTTTAAAGAGGGTAGAGGGAGACCTAAAAGGACATGGTGGGTTACTATCAAGAAGGATATAGGGTGCATGGGGCTTCATTAATTTATTGTTCAGGATTAAGCACAACGGCATTTTAGAATCCATGTAGCCAACCCTTAGTGAGAATATAGCCTGGTTGTTGTTATAGCAGTGGCAATGGAAGAGCTGCTTTCTTTTATTCCTTTTACTGTTTTGTTTATGTTATCATTAAGAGAATGTTCTCCTGTGCTTGTTTACTTCTCAACTGGTCTACCCTTCCCTAAAATCAAATTTCTTCAAAAAGAAAAAGAAAGTCCCAGTTTTCTTGAGTTTAATGAAGATGTCGAGTCCTTAAGTGAAAATCCAAAAGTTAATTACTACTCCTAATTTTATTTGATTAACATAGTAATAATTGAATCAACTGTTGGAAAACATATAGTTCTAGATTCATTGTATTGGCTAACAAAATCATGTAATTATGGTGATTAGTCTTAGAATTTAGACTTAGTGTTTAACTCAACCCCACAAAACCTGCTTGTAAGGTGAGGACTGCCCAAGCTTTATAAGCTCTATTTAAGTCATATTTCTAGTTAATGTGGGATTAAACACCCCCCTTGAGGCTGCAATTAAGGCAATCTCCAAAGATGCCACAACTAAGGCAGGTTAGGGGTAGCAGCTTTCCAACAATTAGATGACTCAATCTGTGTATTTATTGTTTTTGGTCCATATTACTTACACACCTGGATTTTATCTTATGTCTCATTTTCTCTTCTCTTAATACTAAGTTGCCAACTAAATGAACTGAATATCTTATATGACCAATAATGCAATATTCTTTAAGCATTTTGTGTCTAATGTGCCTGGAAAGAATTGCAAGCCATAATATAGTGAGTTAAGTAGTTTGACCACTCATGTTTCATTCACTTAGTTGGAGCATTTTTAGCTTTATTCTGTTTCTGTTTAGTCACTGTAATTTTGTCTTTAAATGTTCTGTGTTTTATAATTGCTTAATCAATTCAATTTATCTGCAGAAGAATAATTTGGTTGGGTGATCTGAATTATCGTATCAACTTATCAAATGTGGAAACTAAAGCTCTTATCTCAAAAAAGCAGTGGTCAAAATTGGTTGAGAAAGACCAGGTACTATAGCAACTTTCATTTTGTATGTTCTGCACAAATTCCTTTGGAGTTCAATTAATAAGGTCAAATCTGATGTTTTCTAACCTGATTAGGTTCAAGCCAACTTAAGAGTTTTTTTGTCCTAAAAAAATCTGTGAAAAGAGTAAAAGACATTTTGATTCCTTGATTTATTGTGTATGAGAGTACAAACAACAACAAAACAACAACACAAGGCCTTATCCCACTAGGTGAGGTCGACTACGTGGATTGCATGATGCCATTCAGCTCAGTTAAAGACCAAATCTTCAAAGATGTTATTTACCATAAGATCCTTCTTAACAACTTCTCCCGATGTCCTTCTTGGCTCCCCCTCCTCTTTCTCTTAGGACTAAAAACCATGCACTCTACTCTCCTCACTAATGCTTCCAATGACCTTCTTTGTACGTGATGCGTAATAAGTAAAAATATTTTGCAAACCTGTGCTGCCATTCAAATGTTATTCTCTTTTCATTTCATACTAAATTAACAAGTCACTAATACTGCTAGGTAAGAGCATTACTTGATTAATAATTTTAGATGTGTGATTTTCTCATAAAAGCATTTAGTTTGAATTTAACTTGTTAAATACAAAGTATGGTAATGAAGTATAAGTTTAAGACTTGGTTGATGTTGAAAGAGAGAAAATGAGAGAACATTGAGTGAATTCGTGTGTTTGAATGACACCACGGAGCTAGATTTATATAAGCTTATTACAATAAATGCACATAATTAAAGGAGATATTTGTTTCTCTAAATCAGATATGAGTTTCCTCTAAGTTAGATATGAGTTGCCTATAAACCACTATACAATAAATACAGAATATATGATTTTGATTTTTAACACTCCCATCAAGCTAAAACTTACTAAGCTTTTAGCTTGTACACGAAAACAATACATTCTCCCTCAAATAAAATATATAAATAAAAACATAAAAATTGATATCCACGAAAACAGTGGTTGGATCGAAAAACAGTTGCCAAAAAAAAAAAAGGGTTCTTGATTAGATTGGACCCCAGGGCTGGCAACTACTTCAGGGACAAAGACGAGGCTAGTGCATTTGGGGCAAAGGGCCAATGCTAGTGCATATGGGACAAAGATAGGGCTAGTGCATTTGGGACAAAGATGGGGCCACTGCATTTGGAACAAAGTCAGGGCTAGTGCATTTGGGACAAAGACGGGGTCAGTGCATCTCAGAAAACATATCCCAAGAGAGCCAAACAACCATGTTGTAGTGGTGAATGGGGGCATGAATGAATAAAAAAATAGAAATCTACTTGAAATATTTAAATTTGAGAGGAAATCTTTATAAGTAGCGGGAGTTGCAGAAGGTGTGTTGTCGGAGAAGTCGGCGGTGGCTAACGAAAAAGTCAACCAAAGAGTCATTGTCACTCGCTGGAAAGTTGTTGGAAAGTCAGGTGGCGGGCAACAGGCCTCTCAGGCTCTAGATACCAAGTTGAAAGAGAGAAAATGAGAGAACATTGAGTGAATTCGTGTGTTTGAATGACACCACGCAGCTAGGTTTATATAGGATTATTACAATAAATGCATATAATTAAAGGAGATTTTTGTTCCTTTAAATCAGATATGAGTTTCCTATAAATTAGATAGGAGTTGCCTATAAACTGCTATACAATAAATACAGAATATATGATTATGATTTTCAACCGTTGACACAATTCATCAGTGACAAGAAATTGTAATTTTAATGTTTATTTCAGTTTCTTCAAGTTGGTGAATCTAATTGTTTCTTTCTAAACCAATAAATTTTATTTATAGAAACTAGAAAATGAAGAAATCAATAATAGCATATGATTGTCCATAGATACATATACATTAAAATGAAATAATATTGTTGATCATATTTAGTGTTGGATATGTATAATGTATGTATGTATGTATTTATAAAATGCTTCCTTTATTCATTAATAGGATTTCCCCTAATCCCCTTTCACAAACTGAGACAATGCTCTGTTAATGATGCTAACAATTCTGAATGCCTTGCCTTCTATTTCCATTTTACTATTTAAGCTAACCCATAATCCAGTTCTGTATTTAACTACTATTAACAACTCTAACTAGCTCTATAACTACTCTAACTACTTTGCTCTGGATCCTATCGTATGATCTGTCTGTTTAATAATTTGACATCATATTATGACAGCTAATGCAAGAACTCAAGAACGGTGTGTTTGGAGGGTGGTCAGAAGGCATGTTAAACTTTCCACCAACTTATAAGTATGAGGTTAATTCGGATAAGTACTATGGAGAGGATCCCAAGGTTGGAAAGCGGTCACCAGCATGGTATGCTTTTTTTCTGAAATTCTGCTTCCATGTTTGCTTATCCTGTGCTTTTATGTTTATTTATCTATTAAAAACCGTTGTTTTCTCATGTTTTCAAATTTTTTTGGAATATATAATATTAATCATTTTCTGTGTCCATGTTTATGCTTGATTCTACTGTATGTGTGCTTTGAATACTCACCTAAAACTCAAAATGAGGTGTTTTAGATCAGGTATCTGGTGTAGGAAACAAGTTGAATGACTCAAGCTTTCCTCATAGGAGACAAGATCTTAAACTTATTATCTTCCAAGGTCAAAATTTGATCAGTTTTTTTTAACCCTAATATTTTAATTGAAATTTGAAGAGAACAAAATTTTCTAGACTAATGCTCCCAACCCATGGCATGTGAAAATTTGTGCTATTTGTAAGGTCAAGGTGAGCTTTACTGTCTTCAACCTCCATAAAGCTCTAGTGTTCCAACTTCCCACTAATGTCCTTCTTGTTCTTCCTCCTAAACTCAGACATAAAATGATTCACCATCCTATTATCAAAATCCTCACCACCCCGACAAGTATCACCTACAGTTAATACACTATGATTTAAAAATATATTTTTAAAATTATATGATAAATATAAAAATATAATGAAAAATTATATCAATTTTATAGATAAACTGTAAAAGTTTAATATATGAAAATAATTTAATAATAAATCTTAAAATAATTTAAAAAAACGTGAAAATCATGTCCTATGCATTTTCTTATTGCAAAACAAACATTTCACAACACAAAGGGTATTATGATAAATTTGACATTTTTTTGTTTAGTACTTATGTGTATCAAAAGCAGCATCCAGCACAGAACAAAACTGCTTATGTTGTGTATTAACCACCAAACAATAAACAGAACAAAGTTTTTTGTTGTGACTTAGCTACTTATACTGTGTTGTTCTGCTTGTGTTGTTCCTTAATATTCATCACACACACCCCAAGAGATCATCTAAGGCTCTATTTATTTTTAAGATACAATAATGATATTATGAGATTTTTTTTTTAGATATTCTAGCACTTTGTGAACACTATTGTTTCTCAAGTGTTCCTTATCATAATTTTGATCTTTCGTTACTTGAATGCTTCCCATTCTTTTTTCTTTTACTTATAATTAGAAACATTTTTTGGACTGGATAATTTTTTGTGTACCGGACCTCTGAACGTATACAAAGGAATTTATTGCAAATATCTAGTCAGTTCAGAATATGAAATTGTGAATAATGGCTCATGAGAAATACTAGTGAACTTAAGTGCATTTGTAGGAGATCCACATGGTATAGAAGAGTGTTTTCACGTAAGTACCTAGCATCGCTGGTAGCAATGTTTTAAATAATGACAATGATTTATGGTTTTCATCCCTTTAGTTCTATCCATTTTTTATATGGTGAAAAATATTCTATCTTGATCATTACACATTTGGCCTCCTACCTACGTATCAGCCACCAAATGATTTAGAGATTTTTTTCATTTGATCATTGCCAAGCAATCAACTTTCAAATAATGAGAGTTGTTTCATTTGGTAGCTGTTTGCTTTGTTGGACTTGCAATTCTATTCAGTAATTAGTTTGGTGTGAATTACTATTTAACTGTAAATGTGCCAATCATAAGTTTAAACAGACATCTGCGCAGATACTTGGGAGACTTATGCCCAGGGTCTTTCTTGAGACTGATGGAAAATTCTAAATGCTTCAAATTGAATATGCTAATTATGACACAGTGTTGTTGAAAATATTGACTTCATTATGTCCTTAAACCTGATTTCATTGTTTATGAACTAGTGATATCTGTCACATGTCTTTCTATTAATGAATTTTCTGTGTGTTGTAATTACCTTTTAGGTGTGATCGTATTCTTTCATATGGCAAGGGAATGAGATTATTGAGTTACAGAAGGGCTGAGCTCAAACTGTCAGATCACAGACCTGTGGCCTGCCACATATGTGGTTGAGGTTGAGGCATTCTCTCCTAGGAAGCTACAGCGAGCCCTAACTTTCACTGATGCAGAGATTGAAAATGAACAAGTCATAACAAATTTAAGTAATTGGAATTTAGCTGCTTAACTGCACAGGTGAATTGCCTCTTATATCATGTATAAGCTTGTATCACGTGCGTAATTTTCAAATGAATTATTCTCACCCAATTAAACCCCCTCACTCTTGTTGAGAATCAGAACCCTTCAAAATGCAACTTCAGGTAGACTATAATGAACTATAAAGAGAGAATGTCGTGGCCGTAATAATATTATTAGTTAATACGTGTTGATATATTCTCCATCACTTGTTAAGGGTTTGGGAACTTTGGGAACTACTAGTCCAGGCTGGTAACTCTATGAGGTTGGACCATGCCACATTAAGTTCACTATGGTTCAACATTTGGGTACAAATTTCTAGCACCTACCAATTTCTCAAAGTCTTGATATCTAACATTTTTTTTTATTATTTGTATTCTTTTGTTCATTGCACTGCTTTAGTATTGGTTGGAGTTCAATCCTCAGAATTTATGCAAATTAGACCTGGTGCAAGTTTGTCTCTAGTGTTAGTAGAATTTCTTTAGTTTTGAATCAAATGCTAAGATTTTGTTTCCTGCTGTAACATATTTCTGCAACTGTATTATTTAATTGTTTGGTTACCATATGGATTCCAACAATAATAACTTAATATAGGTCTATGGTTAATGTTAATTAATTGGTATGGAACAATCCTAAACAAGACCGTTACCTGGGTCCAAGAGTTATTTCAAATTTTCAGTATGGTCCACAAAAGTTATAAAGACCTTCCTCGTTACATATTTTGACTGCTATGACTTTTATAACTCAGTGGCTACGATCAGATTGCATCAGCTATTACTTGTCTTGGTCTCAATATTATCCATTTTGAATATTTGAAAATCTCTCAAATTATGCTCCTGATGTACATATTCTATTCTACTCTCTCTGGTGCAGGGATACATCACGAGTTGTAAAGGTGATTAACTTGCAGAATTTCAGGGAGCATCAGTGATATGCTTGCAACTTCTAACACTCACATTGCCACTACCAGAATTAGATTCATTCATTTTTATTTTTTTTTACTGGAAATGTTTGTAATATGATTTTGTCTTTTAGGGATCTTACCAATAAGATTTAGAGCTAGTTGTTTGATTGGTTATATCCTGTATATGTACATTATGTGATTGACGTGTGCATTGTATGTAAGATCTTTACGTGGAAGAGCGTCATATATGTTTACAAAATAAATAGGGGCACATGCATTCTGAAACATGAGTACTCCTAAAGTCACGCAGTACACGTGTTGGATACTTGTAGGTGCGTATCGGGTATGTACCAAAAACATTTTCCAAAAAAAAATGTTGGGTACTTAATTTGGATACATATGGGTACTATTTGGGTATGTATCTAGCTTGTTTCTTGGGTCTAATAAATAAAAATATTATCTTTTAGTGAAAAAAAAAAGTCTAGGTTTTTTGTTTGATCTTGCTTTTTCTCATTCACATTGCTATTGTGCGTCTTGTTCGTGTTTGGTGACGACGAGTGACCAATGAATGGTGCATGAGACTCTCTATTCTTGATCTCCCAAATCTGCTACTGTGAGTAATGAGTAGAATTCATTTCAAATTTGTCAACGTGAACCATTTGAAGATGAATGAAATTCATTTGAAGGGATTCACATTCTTGAAATTGCTACTCGTTTTCTTGTTGAGCCAGATTTAGGAGCGATTTTTTTCACTGACGATTGACAAGGAAATGATGAAATTGAAACGGTTAAAGTGTGATATCATAGTCATCTTTAGGTGTTATAATATTACTTGTCGAACATTTACGTATTATACTTACTTATTCATATTTATATAAATTCTATTTTTTATATATCTATATTTTTTAAAAGTTTATATAAATGTATTTGTACCCTACATTTTTGAAAAATCTCATATTTGTATCCTATACCTGTATCTGGTACCGCTACCGTACCTGTATTCATGCAACGTAGTGCATATCTGTCTAGGATGGCTTCGTCTGTCCGAGGCACTGTCTCTTGCTTTTGACTTAACTGTCATTCAAAGCTACAATTAAATATAGCTTTGCTAAAATTTGAATTGTATGCTACACATCATGGAAGAGAAATTCATTTTAACTTTACATTTACAGTATCTTTTCATGTAATGTTCATAATCTATCAGTAGCCATGTTGGTTTATAGGGTTAGATTTAGACAGATTGCTGCATTTGAATGAGGTTGCATTTCTAGCATGTATTGATACATATTCAGAATGTGCAAGAAAAAGTAACTTCTTTTTCATTGGTATTAACGTTATAAATAAATTAACTTTTTTTTTTAAATTCATTAGGAGTGTTTATGCTTTGATATGAATTAGTTTTTAGAAAGAAAATAAAAATGATTCAATCCTATCATAAAAATAATGTACGGTGTAGTTTGAATATAATATCAAATTTGATCAAATCTAATCCAATTAATGCAGTTTTCATTGGATTGGATAATTTAGTTTTTATTATTTCTTTAAACTTTAGAAAAAAAAAATAAAAACCAATTTATTTGATCCAATCAAAACTGCATTTAATCAGATTAGATTCAATCAAATTTGATATTATATTCAAGCTACATCATACATTATTTTTTTTAAACAGGTAATTAATATTAAATAAATTTAAAAATACACACTAATCATAATAAAGATTAATTAAAATATTACTATCAGATCTAAAATATAAACATTAGTCAAGATAGTTTTAAAATTAAAAAAAAATGTTGAAATAAAACTCATAGATCCTAATAATAAGACGTAATTGAGATGATCAAATTATGAACAAGAATAAATTGGTTGGTAATTTCATACATTTTTATCCAGTCGTCTTTGCTTCAAATATTTTACATAAGGCTTTCACCAAAATAAAAAAATAAGAATAAAAACATTTTACATAGAGATAATAGAACATTTCATTACTATGAGGAACAATATTTTGAGTAAATTTAAACTTGTCCACCCACTCTCATATTTGTCACTTGTGCGTCTAGTATTTATCTAACTACGATTCATAACTACCTACCAGAAATTACAAGATAACATTCATTCTCAATTCATAATGTTAATACTTGACACACATCTATTTTATCCTATGCAAGGTATGGATCTTATCCTATCCAAGATTTTTAAATTCAATTAAATTATTGTGTGTCTTTTATTCTTCATCTAAAAAAATTTCAACAATATTTTCCTATGGTTCTCTAAGCACACAACCTATCGAGGTGATATTATCCCCCCAATTAGGTATGTACCTAGAGAACAATGGAAAATACAATCCTACTATATTCTTAAATGAAAAATAGAGACACTTAATAATTATTTTCCTGCAAATTTAACAATCTCATACTATCCACGTTTTTTAGACAATTTAAACATTACTTGTATACTGTGCAAATATATGCCTTTTCAAAACAAGAATTAAGGCTATGTTTGGATTGATGGTAGAGAATGAATCGGAATATAACGGAATGAGATGGATTGGAATAGAATGAAATAAAAAATGCCATTCCATTGTTTAAATATTTTATAATGGAATGGAACAAAATCTCATTTCATTTTTTGGAAAAAGGATAGAACAGAATAAGTTATAACTTTTTAATTCTCATATTATCCATATTTTAAATAGGTTAAACATATAATTTAGTCCCTATACATGTTGTGAATTCTTAATTTAGTCCCTATGCAAAAAAACTTATTAAATTGGTTCCTATACGTATCGCGGATTCTCGATTTGGTCCCTGCCGTTTACAAATTTTTAATTTAGTTCCTATATGTGCAATGCGTTCTTAATTTGGTCTATACGTGTAGCACATTCTTAATTTGGTCTCTATACATGCAGCGTATTCTTATTTTTACAAACTAAACAATGGAACAACTTTCCCTTCCATTTCATCCCTCTCGATTCCACCCTCTACCATCAATCCAAACATAGCCTAAGGTAAATGCATGAGACCAACAAATAAAAAACAAATAATAATTAAAGAGAACAATAATTCACATAATACATATGAAAGTAGAACATAATATTAAAAAAATTATAGAAATATTTCATCTAATATCAATTTTAGTAGAACACAATTTTAATAATACTTAAAAATATTTCTAACTCTAGATACAATTTCTAACACATTGCATTTAGGACAATGTTCATGTATATGCCTAAAATTACAAAATGAGAACATATGTTTGTCAAAGTACAAACAAGAAAAAAAAAACTCAAATGTAATGGAGAAGAAAGACGCGCAAGTCTTAAAGCAATGAACATACTAACAATAAAAGAGAACACAAATGTTAGGAAGATGAAAAGAAAGTGAGACAAACACGAAGAGAAATAAAGATAAGGATGAAGAGAAATGGCATCCATAGAGACTATGAATAAGGGGTTCGATGTCGACAATTAAAGTATGAGCCGAAATTTGAAAAGGGATAATATATACTGAACTTTTTAGATTGATTGTACAAAGAACTGATGTATAAAAGACTTTCTAGATTGATTCTTAGTACAACTAATCTAGAAAGTCTTTTCCACATCAGTTGTAGTGTAGTAGATCTAGAATGTCTTGTTAGGAGTCTCAAAAGTTGCAAAATTAAGATTCTAAATTGGTTGCTAAATAATAGATCTAGAAACACTTTCTAGATTGATTGTTCTAGGAAGTAATCTAGAAAGTGTTTTCTTGATCAGTTGTTTAGCAACCAATCTATAACTGTCTTTCTCAATATTACAAATTTGTCACTGCCTCACATACTACATCTATTTTACCGGAACTGATGTTAATTGTTGATGTTCAAAGCCTTTTTTTTTGTACTAGTGAAATTTAATGGTGGTCACAGTAGACCTTAGGAATGATATATTGTGCAGTTTCCCATAAGTGACCAAGGCGGTAGCTACCTCAAACCATGGTCCCTGGTGTGACGCAATAACTTGACCATAACGAGCCAATGTCTTAATCAAAATTAGTGGAGTGTGTTTCGGTAAACCATGTTGTACTAATTGAGAATATTGTGACATGCATTTTGTTTTGAGGTTATTGGATATAAAATATGAGCTCTGAATCGTTTCCTCAAGTTGATAAGATCTCTCCATAGAGTGAAGTTTTGGACCTTGAGTATGTGTACATCCATAACATTTTACATCATGGATTTAATTGTTTGTTCAATGTTGAATGATTGAATGCTTTTACTGTTTTGATATTATCTGTGTTGGCTTATGATTTTCTTATCTATCACGTGGTGTAATTATTTAATTGTTTCTTGTATGTGCATCATTATTTGCTCTCACTATCGTATGATGAGTTAGTTATTTTACTCTCTCTTATTTTATTCTCTTTTTCTTCTTGGTTGTGATGATGTAGTATGATATGAAAGATTCTTGCGGCAACACACATCTATTCTGAACATCACTTTAAGTAGAATCTTCGAGGACCAACTTGAGTATCCTCACTGCTGGTATTACTAGATTAGATTGCGAAGATTTCATTTACATATGCTTGCAACTTTTCGAGTAACGGTGATCTTAGATGTTGAGTTGCGGCGGTTAATGGTAGAGCTATGCAATATTTTGATCAACTGGGATATAAAAATTAGAAAAACATTATTTGTACAACAACTCATATAACAATTTGTACAATAATATTTTTTGTGTCTATCTCTCTCCTACATATCATTTATTACATTTCATAATAATGAAAAGAGATAGACACAAAAAAGTAGTTGTACAAATTATTGTATAAATTGTTGTATATGAAATCTCTAAAAATTATTCGTGTGTACTGTATGAAGTTTGAAACTAAGATTTTTGGTTAATGTATAAAGAAGAGTGTTAGCAATACACTTTCTAACACACTCCTCCTAACATACACTCTATTATTGGTTGGAATTTATTAAAAATTACAAAATCATGAGAAAGAGTTATTAAATATGATATGAGACACACAAATTTTTGTAATTTCTAAGAAATTTAAACTAATAAGTGTTTTTTTTTTTAATCAGTGCGAAGCAAAGTAAGAACAAGAGAGAAAAGAAAAAGAAATTAAACCCTAATTGAAGCAATGCCTAGGGTATCAACTAAGCAAGCAGCCTAAAGCGAAAGGGGCCAGGAAGCCCAAACTGTCATGTTTGATCGAGAGTGAGCACCGTGCTTAGCAAGCCAGTCCACACAAGTGTTCCCTTCCGATAGATGTGTTGAAATCTAACCTTCCAATCCAAAGTGGCTAAGGCACGAATCTTGTTGATAATCGATGCAAAATGATGAAAGATAGGAGGATTTCGAGGATAAAAGAGTGTATCAGATAGTTTGTTGCTAGCATTTCTCATGTATAAATAATTGCTTATATGACAACTTGATTTCATGTTTATCACACTTGGTTAATTCGACTAAAGAAAAAAATAAATTAATGATTTCATAATTAATAAATTTCAATTTGAATTAAGAACTTAGATACTATTATTAATGTGACATCCTTAAGGAGGTGTTACAATTACAAGATGTAAAATATAATTAAGCTAAAAAATAACTTTTATATTTACGATGTAATAAATATTTTTTTTAAAAAAAAAACTCCATTTTCAACCTTCGAAAAACAAGTTTTAACGTCATCTCAAAAGTCAAAACCCATAAAATTATTCAAGAAATAATGCAAGGAAAGTAGTGGTGGGGATCCGTGCCACGTCGTTGCCTCTAATTCTTGTTAAACCTGCGACACACGTCAAGTCAGTAATCTATGAACAAAAACGGCATGGCCAATGAAGAGTGGAAGTGGAACGTTGCACCTGCAACTTCAACTTCACTTCTCCGTTGTAACACTCGCTATGTTCCTTCTCAAGGTTAAGTTCTCAATTTCCCGTGATTCTTTTTCTCTCACTCAATTCTCTACATTGCTACCTCGTGTTTTTGGTGCTTTTATCCTTAAACTTTGTGTCTCAACAGACATGGAGACAAACGGCTTTTGGCGTTTTCGGGTACCTAAATTTCACCAAAGCTGGTTTCCTGTGAGTTCCTTTTGTGATTTCTTTTTCTCTTGTTATTATTATTACGATGATGTTGTGATTGTTAAGAAACTCTTGTTAAATGCGTGGCTTGGCTCAACAACACTGATTCTGCATTGCAAATAAAGCCAAAGTTTATTTTTATTTCTTTGAGTAAAGCAAGTTGGTTTTTATTTGTTTGATTGATTTATCCGTGATCAATTTTTATATTATTGAAATAATCAATTTGGACTTGAATTGTGATCATTTTGTTTAGGGTAAAATGTGTTTTAGGTTCCTCAAGATTTGATTAGAATTGGTTTTAGTCCCTATATTTTAAAATTGATGGTTTTGGTCCTTGTATTTCTACAATGTGATACCTTATCCTTCATTTTGACTTAATCAGGGATGAAATTCACTACAAAAATACAGGACTAAGACTACCATTTTTAAAATGTAGGAACTAAGACCAATTTTGACTAAATCTTGAGAGACCTAAAACACATTTTATCCTTTTTTTTATCTTTATTTTTTTGAATTATTGAGGAGCTTATGGGAATTGAATAGATGTGTGTCACTGAGTCACTGACCCTGGTTTCGAGATATCATAATTGGAAAAGAAAAAGGTAGAAATAGAGAGTGGAGAAGAAAATTGGCCACTATTTATTGAGTCTGTTGAAAAGTAGAATCATAGAAAACTGGTAGCATTTTGTTAGCGCAGTTGTTATTTGGTCTCATTGTGTTCTTAGCTGACGTATGAATCAAAATTTCTGTAGTGATCATTCTAAGAAATTCAAACCAGAGGACACGGAAATACGAATACCAGGGAAGAATTGCATTGTTACTGGGCTAACTCTGGAATTGGCTTTGCAACAGCTGAGGGTCTAGCAAAGCGGTTTCAATCTTTCTCCTATTTTTGTTTTTGGAATGTAGTATTTTTAAGTTTGTAGTTTTGTGATATGGTAATGATTTTCACCAGTGGTGCAACTGTCTATCTTGTATGTCGTAATAAGGAGAAAGGAGAGGCTGCTCTTTCTGATATTCAAACTAAAACTGGCAATCAGAATGTATATTTGGAGGTATTACCCTTTTTTCTTGTATTTCAGTCCACTTAGCCATTTTTTGAATTTGCAAAATTAAAAGCATTAGAATTTCCTAATTTCATACATTGTGCATGAGCTTTATTATGGCTCTTTCCACAATTTAGTGGATAGGCTGAAAGCATTTGGAAATTATAATGGCCATTATGATTTTATATGACTAGCTAATTTATCTTGCAGATTTGTGACCTTTCTTCTGTCAATGAAATCAAGTCATTCGCTTCCAGGTTTTCTAAAAAGAATGTGCCAGTTCATGTGTTGGTAAATTCTCAATTGTATTTCAAGAAAACTTCATGCGATATCTGTGGGCTGCTGATGGATACTGTTTTATTTCAAGAAATTACAATTTACAACTTCTATTATATCTCTTTCAATAAAAATTTAATTGTTGACATGGTAATTATATTATGGTAGCCACTTTATGCTCTTGAGTAAAATCTAACGTGGACATAATTTCTTGCATCAAGGTTAACAATGCTGGCTTACTTGAGCAAAATCGAGTTACCACATCAGAAGGGTGAGTGATTTTTGTTTCATATGGAAATAAACAATTTGCAGATTCTACCTATAACATGAATTGATCTGGTGCCTTTTAATGTGACGTGTCATTCCAGGTTTGAGTTGAACTTTGCCGTAAATGTGTTGGGCACTTACACCATGACCGAATTAATGGTACCATTACTGGAAGAAGCTTCCCCTGATGCACGTGTCATTACAGTTTCTTCTGGTGGAATGTATACTTCTCCTTTGACCAAAGATCTACAGGTAAGTGTGTTATGTTGTCAGCTTATTCAATCATTTATAGGATTTTGGCCTAATTTATTTGGTTGCCTGTACCCAGTATTCTGAGAGCAACTTTAATGGGGTTGAACAGTATGCACGAAATAAGCGTGTTCAGGTCAGTTAAGTTAATGCCTCTATATTTGGATACACCATTTTTTCTTGTTTTACAACTAACTTTAAAATTGTGGCAGAGTATCTTAGTGCCGCTGTTGAAATGAATAGGCAACAGTTAGGAATAGAAGATTTTAGAGGGAGGGCTAGCAGTTGAAATGATAACTAATTGTTTCATAAAACTACTGATTGTTTTCTATAAACTTATTTGTGTATGTTGTAATTAACAATGGTGGAATTTGTTTAGACTTTCTGGTGGTAAGACCTGTGTTTTACTATATAACATCCCAACTGTTTAAATATTATCTCTCTACATCTTTGTGTTAAGATTCATTATAATTTGACTGGGATATATAAAAAGTTTCAATAGAACCAATGGAATTTCATGCTTTTATTAGAAAATTAGAAAGATTTTTGTAGTTGGGCTTCATATTTTATGGAAATTACCATGCTATGAAGGGATGGTCAAGAAATTGCACTGTGTATGTTATGTAACCTCAGCCAATTAGTTAGTGATAACAGACCCCTAATTAAAAGGGTCTATGTTAGGAGAAGGGGGGATGGGCCAGCTAATGATGAGGCCCAAATAAACAAAAAGTGTCGGTTAGTACAGTTAGAAGGTTGTTACAGTTTTTTATCATGGGTGCGAATCTGTTACAGATTGTTAGAAAGGAGTTATGGGCTATATTAGACCTAGCTGGTAGAGAATAAGGGTTTTTGTGTGGAGTTAGTCTGGATTGTTAGGAGGGATCAGAACCTCTTGAACTGTTTTGGAGAATTGTACTTCATCTTAGTGCTGTTGTAAAGAAAATTCTTACTTTTCTTCAATAAACCCAACACTTTCTGAACCAGTTGGACACTTAGTTTGGGAGGTGGGACATGACAATGTATATAATAATAAGTGGAAAGTAATAGAGATCAGTTTTAGGATTAGAGTTTGGCTGGGAGAGTCCAGGTCTCTTGAATAAGTTAGGGTTGGACTCTACTATTCTGCACCTGTATTTTATTTTCTTCCCTGTCATTTGTCAACATATACCCCATTCGTACCACCTTGAGTTGGGAAAATTCTCATCAATACATTCTACTATTCATTTCTCAAGGGCAACGCACCCGTCCAAGGGAAAAGTTCCCTTTACAACTGAATATAGTTTTTTGTTACAAATGTCCCGACCTCCTCTCTTCTATTCCCCCTCTTATTTATTACTACCCTCCTAATCCCTATTGTCTGCCTTATTCCTTCTAGAGTATCCTTTTAATACTTTCTCATCCTGTCCCCTGACAAAATACCCCATTTCCCATTAATTTACGGTCTGCTGAATGATACAGATTTTGGGCCAGATTACTTCAATCTGCACATGCTCTTCAATTTTATTCTCATCATGTTGTAAGATCTTTTGGGTTGATTGTCTCCCCACAAGTTTGTTGAGAAGTTTTTCAACATTCTTGCTTTATAGTTCATTCGTTGACAAATATTAGGTGGTAGACCTCCAGCAAAATATTTGTTTAGTTTCTCGGGAGGGAATGCTTCTAGTGATCAAGTGTTATGTGTTCACAATTTTTTTTTGAATTTATTATATTATTTTTTTTTATAATTTATCAAATCTAATGTGTAATATTTTAATTTGAACTGAGCGTATTGCCTGTATCCTTCAGATAACTAGTAATGCATAAACAGTTAAACACCTTTGATTTATCAACAAACTTATAGGTTTGCGTATGTAATTGAATGTTTGAAAATTGAAACATCATAGTCTTGTGAATTTTCAGTTATGTGCTATAATCACTGTATGTCTGTATTTAATTCTTAGTTTTCAAAAGTTGATTCTATTCAGAAATGTAAAACCCCCAGCTTTAACCAATTAAATGGGTATAATTGTGATTTATATAGTTTAAATTTGAGTTACTTTTAATTTAATTCTTTCTACATATTAAGTGTCACTTCATTATAGTAACCAAGTTTCTTCATTTGCTTTAAAAGCTTTTGACAATTTTCATAACTTGTGATATCATATGGTTTACTTGTTTGTAGTGGAATATTTTTATGTTACAGTGGACCATAATTAGCAATTCTTTGTGTATAACTCTGTATATATACATATATGAACAGAAAACAGGCAATAGTACTACTATATGTGTTAAATAGCTTTAAAATCTTGTTTGATCATATCTGTGCATTTCTAATACATATTTTTATAATCCTTATTTATTGGATAGATTTCTAGGAGGCATTTAAAAAAGATTAGTTGAGTTGTTTCTTTTTAAGTTTTTCGTGTGTCTTTATTCATGTAAGAATATTTTATATCTGATATGCCAGGTTGCACTAACAGAAAAGTGGACCGAGACATATAAGAACAAAGGGATAGGATTTTACTCAATGCACCCAGGTTGGGCTGAGACTCCTGGGGTTGCAACGAGTTTGCCAAGCTTCTCTAAATCGTAAGTATTGTTTGTCCTTACATTATCCATTGCAACTACTGATTGTTACTGTGAAACGTTGAAAATAAAAACCATTTATGGACAGAGTTGGTCATTGACACAGTACACAGCATCTAATGTACCTGCATGTTTGAATTAGCTTATTTGGGGAAAATAATCATTTTTTATCGACAACTTCCTCAGAGAACTCTGAAATATTTTTTCCCAAAATTAAGCAAAATCAACATGCTACGACAGGAATTTGATTCTTGTTACTCCTTATCCTTTATAACTAAATTAATTTCCCCACAAGTTGAAGTGAACTTGTATCACATTTTAAGTCCAAATAGCTTGCACCTAATAGCTCAAGTTTTAAGTATAATTCTAATTTGTGGTCAACAAAGAAAAGAAAGTAAGCTATTGTTTGGCACCGTTGGAATAAGTATATATTGATTCAATTATTTACAGGTTTTCGGGGAAGCTTAGAACAAGTGAAGAAGGTGCAGACACAGTTATCTGGTTAGCATTACAACCAAAGGAGAAACTGGTATCAGGTGCATTTTATTTTGATAGAGCTGAAGCTCCGAAGCACCTCACATTTGCTGCTACCAGTGATTCTCATGCTATGATCAACTCTGTTGTTGATAGTCTTAATTCCATGGCTTCTCCTTTTGTCTAATAGTGTACTTTTACCCTGACAGTAAACCCTGAAGTTGCAATTAGTTATAGAACCTAGTTGCGCAGCAATGTAATATTTCTAAAGTTAATGCAATAATATCAAGTTGTTTTCAGCAATCATCTATGGCCTACTCTTTCAACCAAACCAAATATTTGAGATGTACTGACTTTTTATGACTGACTAGAAGTAGTTATGCACTAACTTTGTACTGAAGCTGTAGTCCCTGGTAGGTGAGTGTGACTATTTAATTTGGGATGCATAGTATGCGTTCCATTTTTTTATGCATTATTTTGTTTATCAAGTGTGTTTGGTAAAATTAGCTTATAAGCTAGGAGCTAAAAAGTTGAAAGTTTATAAACTAGCTGATTGAATTAAAAGTGTTTGGTAAGATTAATTGATAAGTTAATTGATAAATGTAAAATGACATAAAAAATCATATTTAGTTTGATTTCTAAATTATAAAAAAAATGTTAAGAAGAGATTCAAATAAATTAGTGAGGATAAAAATGAAAAAAAGAAGCTAATAGCTTATAAGTTACTTTATTTTCACAAGCTAGTTGAAGTAACTTATAAAAATAAGTTAAAAACTATTAAAATAAGTTCGTATAATTTGGTCAAACTAACTTATAAGCTAGTTAAAGTATAGCTTATAAACTACTAGAGTGATTTACCAAATACGCTCAATAGAAATAACGTAATAACGTGAATTGTGTGTTTTGCTTCTTACATAATAATGCAAACACAATATAATAAAACATGTCAGTATCATTATTGAGTTGTATACAAGGGAAAGTTCTATCAATTGGTATTGCTGAGCGTGCCACATCGAAGAAAACAATGTTTTGGATTGAAGTGCACGTTATGCGTATGTGGCCACTTACGCGGACTGTCCAAAGGAGTTATATTATATCAATTGATAAAGGTATACTCAGGACCACTTACTTGACCCTATACATTATAAATTTCATGCAATTTTTGCACCTTTCCTTATTAGGAAAGAATGTTTGGAGAGTATAAATGTATTTTTTATTTAATGTAATTATCTTAAAAGAGTAAGAATGAAATAGGAAATATAATGTGTAAATTTTATTATTGTTTAGAAAATGATCCACTAATACCAAAAATAAAAAAGAAAATGATTCACTAACTTTTTTTTTTACGCTAATTTTATATTGAAAAACGGTTTATAAATAGCCGGTGAATAGTATGCATTATGTACTGAATGAAGATATTAATCAATTATTAATGATGTGGTTAATAATGTAAATCAATACTTGATTAATATCTCCATTGACCAAATCAATACGTTGTCCAATTTAAAAATAGTGTTAAAAATTTTAAGTGTTATATTACTGTTAATATATGTGAAATAACGACAATAGCCAGTTTGCATTAGCACATGGCACAAGGACAAACTGAACTTCATAGAATCACAGTCACGCTAGTTGTCAACAACCACGCTTCGTTGAGTTTCAGATTCTCTCCATTTCTTCTTGTCCATTTTGTGTACATTACTATAGTTTTTGAATGTATAAAGGCCATTAATATTTTAATAATGGACATTTAATGTCCTTTATGCACTCAAAACCATAATAAATGTGCAGGAGATGGAGAGGATCTTTACTCCGCTTCATTATAGCAGAGGGCAATTTGATAAAGCAGAGAGATTTTTGTTTTTATTTTGTTTCTCTCTTTTCATTTTTAACATGTCTTTTTCACTTGAGAAGTTATTACATTATTTTTTATACTGCTATTGACGATCGTTAAGTATCTTGTTTTATTATCAATGAGTCCTTAATACTTAATAACAGTTAATTACGTATTTATGTCATGAATATGCATAATTGTTCTAGTATACCAACTCCGTATAAATTAGAGTGAAAGAATAACCCTCTCAAAGAATTTACCAAATAATTAAACAATGAATTTTTTTGAACAATTAATAATTAAGAATAATTAATATTTCACAACGGATGAGATACTCATCAAAACAATAATAATAACACTATACTTGTTTTTAGTCATTATAAGAATGATTGAATTTGATTTTACTTCTTCATTGTTTTTTAAGTTTTGATCGTCGCAAATTTTAAAATTTTTAAAAATAATTTTTATTACCACTTAGTGGTAATGTGACATGTGACGTGATCTGTTTAAATGTATGTCATGTAATAAGTAATAATAGAGACTATTTTTTTTAATAAAAATTAAAAATTATGAAGATTAGAATTAAAAAAAAAAAATCAGAAAACTAAAACTTTATAGAAATTAAAATCATATTTTATCCTGATATAATAATAATAACACATGGGGTCGTTTATTGACTTAAGCATCGGTCATGCCTTTAATGTTTAGTTGTTTACTTGGCATGATAATGTTGCATCCATCATCGACAAGCCTCTGCCTCTAATATTTTTTGACTTGGCCAAACTCAGTTTTACTCACACAAATAACTCTATATATTTAATAACCTTTTCGATTGACCCAGAAAAATAAAAGGAAAAAAGGGAGGGGTAGGATTATACAACTAGAGAGGAAAACTTACGGAAATAATTAGGAACCACCCTCTACCCAGTTACTCAGATAAGTTTTAGAAGCTAGGACTTCCTTGTGCATATAAGGTCGTTTACAGGCCAACGTTAAGTGAGATTTAAAGTAAAATTTGAAAGAGATTTTTTTACTTTAAATGAGAGTTATATGTTAGGCCTATATGTGGCCTTTTTACCAACATATGTGACTTTTTTATTTTATAAAAACTAATAGTAAATAATTTTTTGTTGGTAGGCCTAAAGCTTAACTTTAGTAGCTTTATCCTTAGGCCAATCCTATTCGTTTAGATAAGTTTTAGTAAGTATTTATAGGAAAAGAAAATAAAAAATAAAATAAATAAAATATAATATAAAAAACTTCTATAAATTAATTTGTAAAAGTTTTCTCATTTAGCTTTTTCAAAAGCTGATTTTAACTTATGCATAAGTTAATTTTAATTTATGAAAAAAGTTTATTTTATTTTTCTTTTTAATTTTCTTTTCTATAAGTGTCTATGGGAAGATTTATTCAAACAGGGCATAAATCTAACGTGAAATAATTTATCCAAAAAATTGGTTAGGAAAAGAGAACAACTTTATCCGGTAACAGAAGCATAAAAATGATGCAATATTTTTTTTTTCCTAATTTAGAAAGTTTTGCCCAAAATACTTTCCATAATATCATATCATATTTATTATTTTAAATAATTCAATTAATTTTTTACTCTAATCCAATAACTATGAAGTTTTTTTAAAAGAAATCTCACAAGTTATCTTACATATTTGTATTTGTTAACATAAACAAACACAACTAAAAGATTTATGAGTCACCAAAAATTTGCAACTACAGTTACTCTGCTTAGCACCTGTTACTTTTATATTGCAAAAATAGGGCGCTCTCCATACTTATAGAATTGCAAACTGAAAAGCAACTCCCATTGAAAATGCTAATGATAAATACCTATAAAGCCACTTTGTTTTTATTACAAAAAAATTGAAATAAATTCACATAGAGATACCATTTTCAGAAATTTTCCGTAAGCGTAGATACTAGAAACATGTTTTTTTATTCAATTAGTCTGAAATAAACATTTCAAAGGTAAAATCCATGTGATGCTTTTTAATTGTTTGCTAGGCTGCTTCTCTCTTTCTACAGTTCTGATTATTGATTTAATTAAATTCAAATCTTGGTTTTGGTACAGTTAAGAGAGCGGACTAAAATTTGTTACACGGGAGAAAAAAAAAATCAAATAAATCATATATTCCAACAAATAGGTAATGCTATGCACCATTAAGCAAGTGTAGTCAAAGTGGCTATGTTAGATCAAAACCTCTATTAATACCATAAATTTCGTTTCACTGGATAATAAGCCATCTGTTGCAAATGACAAGACACAATTAGGAATTCTCACTTTCATTCCTCAACTAATCCCAAAAGTAGGGATTACCAACATAACTGTTGTAAAAATTAGTCAAAAACCCGTCACACATTTATAGTTATATATTATTTACAAATTTTATGCATCATATCATATGCCTTTCTATATTATTAATCAATACATACCAAGCTGAATTATACTAAATACATAGAAGCAATCATGTCAATGGTGTGAACCATTGACAATTCCATCTTGGGAAATGATACTTGGTGAGTCCAATAAAGTAGGCTTCTTTAACCAGTATTGCTGAAACCTCTGCCTTGCATACTCCTTGTAGTCAAAGTCAATTGTATTGATATAACTCTGCAGCACACAAAGCAACACACTTAGCAAACAGAAGTAACCTTTAGAGTAACCAGAAAAAGAAGAAGTATAAAATATGTTTTTGGTCCCTCAAAATATCTCAAAATCCTGGCTTTAGTTCCTATAAAAATTTAATATGTTTTTAGTTCTTAGGTTTACCATAAGTGATATGGTTTTAGTCCCTCATTATGACTAAAGACCTAAAATGTAAGAACTGAAAACATATTAAAATTTTATAGGGGTTAAAACTGAATTTCGTAAGAGACCAAAAACATATTTTACCAAAAAGAGAAAAACCATACCGAAATAAGTCCCCACAAGCCCCAAAATAGATGGTTTGCAAGAGTGTATTTTTCTGCAAGATTAACTAATTGCTCCACTTCACTGTTGCTTGGTTTCTTACCTATGCACAAGTTTCCAATTAAAATTGTTAAACATGTATGAAATTCAGAAGCATTGTCTTTGAAGATATGACTTAAGTTTTTGTAACATGATTTTGAAAGCTTTAATGAGAGTTATCTTTGGTTAGTAAAACAATTCTTAGAATTACATTAACATTGAAGTTGAAGAGATAAGGGGGGCTTGCAGCTTGCCTACCCTGAATAGCGCATAAGCAATTAAGATAAATCATCCAATAAATTACGAATAAGTTAAACAAATGCATGCAATGCGAGCTCCACATCTGCAAGGACAGACTGGTTAATAATATAAACTGTGTTACAATTCATACCGAAGAGAAACATGTTTTTCCCTGTTGTGTTTTAAGAGTTTAATTTTGATACACTGTTAATGTAAAGATTTTTGCATTGTTGACTAATTACAAATCACCCTGATATGACTTTGGAAGCAATTTTACAGAAGTCAATAATTTTCAATTATATGGCCATCCATGATAGGATAGTAGCGTAAAAAACCTTTACTAAGTATAGAAACTAAAAATATAAGCTGGAGTGATATCACCGATCAACCAAATTGTAGAGCAAGTTTATTCTTTCAGCTGAGAATAGATCAATACCAGTTATCTAAATCCAGGTCTCTGCCCATAATATGTATGGTTGGAGTAAAATTTCAGTGAACTAACCTTCAGAACTCAAATAATTATAAACAAACCTTTGTCGCTCCTCCAGACCTGTTATACAAATTGGTGTCTCAGCAGAGTGATCTCCATACCATAAGCATAAAGTAGGGAAGCAAAATAAGCATTGTAAATTGTAGGCTTAATTGCACTTTTTGTCTCCAAAGTTTTACAATTTTGCAAATTTTGTCCCCTCAAAATTTTTTCGTAAATTTTGCCCCCCAGTTTATAAAATATTACAAATTTTGCCCTGATATAGAAAAACCATCACAATTAAGACATTTTGTGATAGTTTTCTTTTTAAATTGCCACAATTAAGACAATTTTGTGACAGTTTTTCCTTTAATTGTGGTGCTTTTTTTACTTGGGGCCAAAATTCGCAAACTTGAGAACAAAATGTGCAATTAAGCCAAAAGTATAATAGAGGTAGTAAAATATATCAGCAATTAATTTACCAGGATATGTACTGTAGTCGAGAACATGTGGTTCGTCACTATGGTAATTTGCCACCATTTCACAGAAATGATTAGCCAGATCGTATGCAATAGGATTGTAACTGGCATATTCGTAGTCCTAGATCATTGAAAAACATAAACAATAGGAATGAAAAAATAAGTTCAATGTAAAAGATATATGACTGATGAAATATGTAAAGAGCCTATAAAAGTGGTAGCATCTATCATCCTCCTAACATTGACATGGTATTAACTAGTAAGTTAATAATTATTATATTCATGAACTTTTCAAGCTTAGAAACTTTACTGTTGGAAACCGGAAAGCAAAATAAAGCAAAATGAAGACCATAAATAATACCAGATCCTAAAGACTGATTTGGACAATAAATTCAGAACTTCATTTAAAGAAGACAAAACTAGAATGTGAAAGTTCAACAATATAGATAAAATTGCGCATCTCAACTTTGAATATAAATTGAGAAAATAAAAAGAGAAAACCAGCTGATTTTCTTTATTTGCCATACAAATTTAAAAAAGAACAGCAACAAGGCCAGAAACATAGAATATATAACTAAAATGTAGCCATATAACTTACAATTAAAGTGATTGCTTTTGTATCTTCATCTATCATTATGTTACCATATTGTAGGTCATTGTGACAAAAACCAATCTCTTGATATCCTTGAGATAACAACTCCACAAGCATATTTATTTCAGCATCTAGATTGTCCAAGCCAAAATTCTTGGTATCTTTTGGGGAGCACAAACTTTTGGCATGACTAAGCCACTTCCTGGTTGAACATATTGGAGAGCATTATATATAATTCTGTCCAACAGTGAAAAAGTTTTTGAAGATTAACCTGATCTATTATTATATTACCTCAGTCTCTGCCAAAGCTGAGCCTTCTTTGCACCAGGCATGTGAAGATTGTGAAACTCCCTCATCTTAGATGCTATCAAAGCAGATATTTCAGGGTCACGGAGGTCTCCAGCTGAGAGTGTCTAAAAATCCAAAAATAGGAAAAGAAAAAGCGTGTTACACACAATTATCGCAGTCTGTTAAATTCATCATCATGACTTTCATATGACTTAAATTGAAAAATAATCCACAAGGAAATAAAAAGGAATGTATTAAAGCTATTTGGATTATATCAGGTTACTTACTAACATGATGATGTATTTTATGAGAGAAAAACGCAATAACAATTGTTGTAGGACCCTTCACAAACTATTATTTGATTAAGGTGCCATTTTCACTTACAACATGACACTGTAATGATCAGGGCTAACCCAAGAATAAAGCTACTAAAGCTCAAGTTTTAGATTCATTAACAAAAAATTATTTGTTATTAGTTTTTATAAAACAAAAAAGTCACGTATGTTGACAAAAAGACTGCATATGTTGGCAAAAGGGTCCAGCATATAACTCTTTCATTTAAAGTAAAAAAATCTCTTTCAAAATTTGCTTTAGACTCCATTTAACATTAGGCCAGCCCTGGTAATGATGGTAACACTAGAAAATCTAAATACACATGGAATCACTGCCCCTGTGACCTTTAGGAATGGCATCAGCTGATGTATTAATGACCTTAATGAAATCCCTGGATAAATGTCTATTAAGGCACCATCACTTGAGTTATTTCACCTAAACTCATGTAATTGTACTGTTCAAAATCAATAGCGTTTAGTCTTGTCTGGATTTTGTTTTTGCATTGTATATATAAAGTCTTTCAGTCTTTTAAAGTTTAAACATCATACAAAGTGTCCATCTATGAGCTGGGTGGGGTGGATAAAGAAATTTTCTCTGCTAAAAAAAGTGACAGTATGTTTCAGGCAGAGAAACCCTGTCATGGAAACTACAAAGAAACACTATTGTTTTATCTTGAAGTGTTTATGATGTCAAAATTATGCAGCTCCTAATCTACAAGATATGCTAACCCTCCATTCGTCCAAAGGAATAAGAGAATAAAATAGAAAAGTGAAGAGCCAAGACCAAAGAGGCAAAGAAAACCTTTTGAATAGAATAATAAAGCAAAATGGAAAAAGCAAGAAAGAAGTGACTTTAGATCAAGCATATATTCTCCTAATCACAAAAACATCAATTTGAATCTAATCATTGCAGCCACTTTTATTTTATAATATTATGTAGCAAGTATAATTTTCTGCAAGCACATGGTACTGATGTAAGAATTAACAAGTAATTCCTCATTTCAGTTTTGGAAATTATAAATATCGTTTACTTTAATTATTACTTTACAAAACTCTTATTTCTGCAATTGATTTTTCAAAACCTTATTTACTTTAGTTCTTTTTTATTATATTTTTAGACTACATTAAGGATAAAAGTGTATGGAAGAGGGAAACACGAACGTAATCACGTACTCTGACGTGAATGAACTCCTCAAATAAAGGCAACCAGTTGATTGCATAAATTACACATTATATATTTACTAATGGTCATCTATTGACTCAAAAAAAAAAAAGTAGAGATAGGAAAAGGACAAAATAAGCACCTTATAAAATAAGTTTTTTCTTTTTTTTAAATTCTTGTATTTTTTTTAGTGGATTTTTTTATTATTCTTTATCGATAAAGTAAGAAATATCATTAAGAGGTGGAATTTGGAGTAAAAAGAATGGGAAAAAAAGCACCTTACATCACTCAATCTTTCGTTGACTCAAAAGCACTCAATTTAATAGGCTAAAGATGCTTCTTATTCAATCTAAAGAACTAAAACCCCCCATTCGTCCAAAGTAAAAGAGAATAAAAATATAAAATAGAAAAGCTCACAGCCAAGGCCAAAGAAAAACTTTTTTGAATAGAATAATAATAAAGCAAATTGGAAAAAGAGAAGTGGCTCTTTTTTTTTTTTTTTTATATCTAGAGAAGTGACTTTAAATTAAGCATATACTCTCCAAATCACAATAACCATCAACTCGAATGCAATCATTGCAGCCACTTTTATATTATAATATTACTAAGCAAAGATAAGTTTCTGCAAACAGCTGATAATAAAGTTAAAATTAAAAAATAAACCATTATTGTGGTAACTTGTATAGATATATTCAAAGAGTAAATAGTATAATGATGATTTTATAAAATTCTTACCTTGTTTTTTGAATTCAAGGTATTTCCGATCAAGAGTTAACGACTAAACTATGAAGTATTAAGAACTATTTGAAAGACTGACCTCTTTCAACCGTCACTTTTAATACTTTACAAAATGACATTAAGTATTAAAGTAAACAATGTCTTATAAAATCAATTAATAAATAAAGATTTTATAAAAAAATGACACAAATAAGTGGTGCTGATAATGTTGGGAATTAAAATAGAGATTTACCCTAAACTAATCAGAACAAGGAAATACAAGAAGATAATCACATACTCTGGCATGAATGAACTCCTCAACTCTGCCAGTGGTGAACCTCCCAAGAAGGCGTGGACCCTGTCCATGCTTTGACATGCACTCAAAGGTTTGGATTTCATCCACCCTGTTGAAGAAAACCTCAACACCTTCACCATATAAACGAACCAGAACCCTTCTTTGATGACCATCGCTTTTGGTTGGCCAATTTACCTCAAAAACCTCATTGGTCATTGCTCCCTTCAGAGGTTTTACCTGCAAAGAGTTCACATCATCTATTACATCCCCCAAATCTGCAGCCACTGCTGCGAGAACTTCCACTATCTCTTCATGGCTTGCACTTCCTTTCAACAACTCAATTGCCCTTATGGCCATCCTTGATCAAAGATCAGTTAAAAACAGAGCTCTGCTTGTGAAGAAAAAGAGGGGAAATTGAAACAGAGTTAAGTTCTTCCTTCCCTTGCAATACAACAAACGCATGGAGAACGAAGAAAACCTTGATGACCCAATTGGGCGAAAACATCATAACCGATAATCCAGTGTGAAAGTTAACTTTTTTTTTTTTGTGTAAAAATTTTATGGAATTGGGGATTTAAAAATCCAACTAAGTTCTTCCATCCTATGCAATAAATCAAACACATGAAAAAAACAGAGAACCTTAATGACCCAATTGGGAGAAAACATTATAATTGATGATCCCGTGTGAAAGTTAACTTTTTTTTGGTAAAAAATTTATTGAATTGGGGAATCAAAAATCCACCTAAGTTGTTCCATCCCATGCAATAAAACAAACACACGGAGAAGGCAGAAAACTTTGATGACCCAATTGGGAGAAAACATCATAATTGATGATCCTGTGTGAAAGTTAATTTTTTTAACAGCTATATTATCAAATTGGGTGTTAAAATTCACCTAAGAAACAGAGAAGTTAGAGAAAGTTGACTGGTAGAAACATGAAGAACACATACAGAAAAACAAGATTTAAGAACCCTTTTGCAGGGAAAAGAAAAACATAGAAAAAACTTACAATCCTTTTGGCATTAATAGTTGAATTTAGATTTCATAATCTTACCAGATAAATAGAAAAATTTACAGCTTCCAAACAGGGCAAAATGTGGCAGGGAAAGTTAGATGCAGTAATCAAAGCTGAAACATGCATTCAAAGAGAGGGAATCATTAAACCCAGAAATTAACTGAATCCGAATTATCAGAAAGAAAAACTCAGAAATGATGATTCAGGAACTCACCTTTGTAGCAGCAGATAAGGTTGCAGAGAAAAATGAAGCCAAATAAAGAGAAACCTCTGCAGTAAATAATGCATAAAAAAAACAAAAAGAGACAAAATCTTCAAAACCCAATTGCAGAAAGGCCAAAACAAAAATTCAAAACAACAAAACCAGAAGAATGATTAACATCAAATGGGGAGAAAAAGAAATGAAAAGCAAGGAAGAAAGAAAGAGTAGAATTTGAGATTTGGGAACTGACCCAAGAAACAACAGAGGAAGTCAGAGCTGTCCAAAAATACGGTGGTGATGATATCGACAATAATGAACAATGATCTTTATATTATGACGAAGTCAAGAATATGGTGTGAAACCAAATAAAGCTTGCAAACGAGGAACTTTTTGTCAACACCAACCAAAATTTAGGAACCAAGACTTGCTTAATGATCACTGAAATACGATGATGTATTATGCATAGATGGTGTAATTTAATACTGAGTCTATTAAATATTAAAGAGTAAATTATATTGAACCTGAGTTTTATTTTTCCAGATTACATGTGATATTTTTTATTTTTTTTATATTAATTTTTTTAATTATTTAAAAAATATTATATTGATACTTTTTATATATTATAGTAATTTTTTTAATTGCTTAAAAATATTATATTATATATTCTTATAAAAAAATTGTTATAAACATTAAAAAAATAAAAAATTATGTATAATCTGAAAATATCTTAAAATTTCAGTATAATTTACTCTTTGATATTTAATAGAGCAAGCCAAAGAAAATTTATATGATTCCTTGATTTTGATTTGCCCTGAGGATCTTGAATTACTACAAAAATGTTATGGGGTTATTATTTATTTTGTTTTTCTTTTGGACTATGTGTAATTTGGACGGTGATAGATTCTTGTGATGGGTGCCCCTGCCAATTCATGGCAAATGATAACTGAACACGTGGAGAGAATCATGGAGAACTGAATCTTGTTAGAGATTCTGAGGTTGGAACTGGCTTTGCCAGATCATGATTACGATATCTAACAACAACCTCATATTTTTTATGGACGGAGACGTGTTGTTCAGGATAAAACCTTCTCTCGAAAGTATTAATTTATGGGATTTATGGAATGTTTAGAAGAGGAAAAAGAAAATAAAAAAAATATGAATAATAATATATTTTTTTTTTGAAGGAGAAAAAGAAAAATAAAGAAAACAATTATTTATAAAAATAAAATTTTCTTTTTTATATTTTCCTTTTTCTTTTTCATTTTCTTTACTCCAAAAACAGAGGAAAAGTTTAAGAACATACGCTGTCCATTCGTTTTTTATTCAACGTTTAAAGTTATAATATAAGAAGTAAAAAAAATATAATTCATATTTTAATTTTCATAAAAATTATTAACTAAATTTTATTATATTTTTATTTTATATTAATTATTTTAAAAACACATTAATTGATTTTTAAAAATGAAATTAAATTTTTTTATTTATTCATTAACATTTTAAAATTACGGTCAGATTAAAATAAAAATTTCCTAAAGCAAAAGAATAGAAAGAATAATTTATATTAATTAATTTTCATATAATTATGATATGTGATTAAATTAACTTTAATAATAAATTTAAATTAAAACATGTTTCATAACGAAAAAATTAATGATTTGTAAAATAAATATTATACAATTAGACTGTCTTTTAATGTAATAATAATAATAAAATATGGAAAGCCATTGAAGGATAGACAATTACTTTTATAAGTAATAGTATTTTACGGAAAATGAAATTAATTGGTAGAGTGTAGATAAGTGTTACACTTGTTTACAATTCTATATAAGGACAAATAACAAATGATAAATGAGGAAAGAGAATCTTGTTTGCTATTTACAATTATTTTATGCGTTTCCTATTTACAATTTAAGATAATGACAAATGATAACTAATATTTCCTTATGCATCTCAGTCGAAAAAGACGTCTTCCCCACCTGTATTCATTATTTTATTTTTCAAATAAACTATTACATTTGTATCTAAGTTAGCTTACTCTCATCAAATATGCAGTTGTGTTAAATGCAATGTTGTGAAAATTGAGATCCTACACGAGATGAGGAGGAGAATGAAATATCTAACCCGAAGGATCGTAACATGGATCGTAAGATCTTCTCCAAAGACACAAATTATTTATAAAGATATACATCTGATAAAAATGGCATAGATAAAAAAATATCTTGTAAATGATAACATTTAATTAAATTTAAATTAAAAATTTGTATTCATACATTTATAAGTCATAATTAATAAATTCTAAATAACTTATAATCAATCACATAAAATGAAAAATATAAAAAACTCAACTCACCTAAATTAAAGTAAAAAAATATGTAAAAAATTCTGACTCAACAACAGTAACAGTCTAATAAAAAAAAGGAGTAAAAAAGAGAGGCACTACACCTGCAGTAACTAAATAGAGCAAGAACAACAAAATAGAACTGAAGGCGGGACACACGTTATAAAAAAACACAACACCCTACTAAGTGCAAGATAGAGACGAACTACAATGGTTCAAATGAAATGCAAGAGATCGATGAAAAGACTCTCTTTGTAGTGAGCGCAAGGCACAAGTGTACAGAGACAAAGAATAGAGAGTGTGGTTGCAATGAAACAAATAGCAAAGAGTGCATGCGAGAGGGTGAAGAAGCGAGGGTTGAATCTGTCGTTGTGAGAGATGTTTTACGAAATGGGTGAAATCAAGAATTTTAAGGCACTCGCAAATGGCTTAGGTGGGTCAACAAATAGGTTTCTTATCATGCCAGATCGACACGAAGCAGATTGTGCAATATTGGAAAAGGAAGATCGTGATTCACTATGATCTTTAGAAACACGATCCTTGGGTCGATCTTGCATGGGGTTTAGGAAAAAAAATTGTAAAAGCATGAGATCTTGAGATCTTACACGCGATTTTCATAACCTTGGTTAAATGTTTAGAAGAAGTGTTTTGTCATTCATAATGATCTTACTCGACTCAAACAAAATTGTCTTATGTAAAGAATATTTGTGACCTGTAACAAAAAAAAAAAAGAAAAAGAAAATCTAATCGGATTCATTTTCATCTAGAGATAAATTTGACTCAATATTCTTCATTCTCCATAATCTTTTTTTGCATAAGATGAAGTTGAATTTCTTTTTTTCATCATTTTATATGAGTTAAATTGATATATATATATATATATATATATAGGGGGCTATATTATGAGAATGACTTTCTTATGTGAGAATGAGAACAGTCAATCTCAATTGTTAAATTAAAATAAAAGGCCTAGATTAAAATATTTAAGAATTCAAATTTAAACCTCATGTAACTATCAAATTTCTAAAAGATCTCATTTATCATGTCACTCTTCTTCAAGATTGTCGTTAATCCATCTCCATCACCACCATGACTGTCGCCATCACCATTGTCATGACCGTTGCCACTACCACTGCCATGACTATCGCCACCACCACTACTATGACCGTCATCGTCATCACTACTGTTGTCGCCACCACCATGACTATGGTGACACTCGTTTACATTGAACATAACCCATGTTTATTTAATTATTTATTTAGTTATTTGATTTTTGATTAAGAAAAATATGAGAATTTTTTTTACTTTTTATATCACACGCGGTTATCTTGCGAAACTTTTTAAATTAAAGAAATCGTAAATAAAACAGAATTTGGAAATGGGAGTAAGAGATGAGGAAACGATATATGTTATATAGTCAAAATCATATACATATGAGTTTCTGAAGTACAATACAGCTGAATACATCATAACTGAATACAACTGAAATAAAAAAATACAGGAAAATCTCAAAAGTACATGAACAAAAACTAGCTACCCACTATCCTAACCAAAGCAGTGTCTAGAGATCTACTCCCAACCCCTGTATCAAAAGAAGAACCACTGGATGGGGTCTACCAATCCTCGTCCGACTGCATCTCCTCGAAATCTGTGTCCTACTCCGTAGCGTGCATGGCCATTAGACACCTTGCGGGGTGCCTCAGGGTCCAGAGGAGGAGGAGGAGAAGAGGGTGGACCAATCGTTGGCCACAGAAGAGTCCATAGGGGACTCAACCAATATTACCTCTATAGGCAATCCCTCCTCAGGGGGCTGTACATCATCCACAGGGTGCTCAGTTGGTAGTGGTGGATATGCCTGTATGTATGCTGCCGCAATAGGGATCTCTACATCTGCTGGTAGAGACGAGGGTGGTGGAGGCACATGGTGGAAATGCGGTGGTGGTGAGAACGATACCAAGATCGAGAATGTCCAAGTCATAGGAGGCATGAACGCTCCTAGAACAGGGGACATGAATGTAATAATGACAAAGCCGCGGTGAGTCAGATAGTCCGCCTCCTCGTCATAACTCTATGTCCCCGCAGCATCAAAATCAATGTGAATATTCAGTAGGACGGGGAATGCCGCCATCTTCAAGTATCAACCGCAACGATCATGCATAAAAGAAAAATACAGAGGAGTGAGGTAATTTGTTCTCAAAATTACTTTCACATAAATGGTAAGGTATCCCACCGTCTTATATCGACAAGACACAGTTGACCCAAAAAAAAGGGAACCTATGGTTTGTCTAAGTTGTAACATCTACCCTTGACACTGTATGGATTCATACTCCCTACATGGTTCTTTAACAGAACCGGGAAGTGACTGGGAGTACATATACCTCTACTCAACATGGTACAATCCTCATCATCATCGAGGAACAGAGCAACAGCTCAGGACATTCACTATCCACACAGAGGTATACTCTCGCACCAATCCCGGAATGCTGAGCAGTTGTCGGAGTTGCCAAGCTTGGTCAGGCAAATATCCTAACTCAAGAGCGCTACCTCGGTTATTAGGACCTTCACCACTTGACGCCTTACCCCCAAGACCTCCGCAAGTGGGTCCCTACCTTTCATTCCTTAGCGTATCGACTGTAACTTCCCATGTAGGGTGCCATGCCCTGGAATGTCCCTGGCATCACACTACTTTATGATTCCACTATTGTCCTTTCTTAACCTTCTTAATGTGAACAGAGGTTTCTCTAGTCTCAGCTCACCTGAGTACCAGCACAATCTCTCCTCAACATCTCTGCCTCTTAATGCAGAGGTTCTTATCGCAGTATAATATAGGGAGATTCTAAGTATCTAATTGAGAAAACAAAACAACAAATAGGACACTAGAAGATTAGCACTGATTCATCTCTATTATCTAAAATGCCTAATTTAAAGATTTAAGCTTACTTAGGAGGCCCTAAGTTAGCTAATAGTGATTTGATTTAATCATTTAAGTTCTTAATTAGGAACTTAGGTGTTTAATGAAAAGTTCAACTTAATTAATTAATACTTAGTATATGACTATCCGTATGTCTTATATACCGAATTATCTAACAATATTAGATGTCACCATCAATCTATTTTAACGAAATTAATTAGTATTAATAATCGTGATTCTCAAGAATTTAGTAAAACTATGCACTTATTTCATGATTCAAAATAAGACTTTATGTCTTAGTTAAGAAAGAGTCATTTTAAATTATATAAAAACAGAAAGGGTTTATTCCTTAAAAGGAATTTTGTTTAACTCTAAATAAAAAGATTCATTTTAAGTCCTAAGTATAGAAAATAAGGATTTAGTGACTAGAAGCATGTTCTTTCATTTTTTTTTGTTCAAAAATCAGAATTCCAGAGAGCACAGTTTTTAAGTTTGGATTTGAAATTCAATTTGAGTGGGCTAACGATTTTTGTTTGCCGTGATCTATATCTTGTTGGAAATATGTTTTTGTCTAATTTCTAAATTATTAAAGATAATCCCAAACAAAAATCTATAAAAATAGATAAGAAAATAACAAGGCAGAGAGGTTAGGAGGCCTTACTGGAGCACCAGTAACACTCCTTTGCTATTTTCGTATCCCTCTTTAATTTTTTGCAAACAAGGAGATTGTTTTCAGAAATTACATTAGAAAAACTTTTCAACAAGTCCAAGAACTCCAAAAACTAAGGCCTAGTCGATTTATGATGATTTTTCAAAGTATGCTATTAAGAAGGATGTCTCGGATCAGAAACAATGCTTGTGATTTCGATTGCAAAATTTGGTAAAAATAGTAAACAGTGACTAATATAGGAAAACTATATATCCTCATAAAGCTTAAGGACTATAATTTATATTCATTCAAGGATAAACAATTGACTTGTAGTAGAAAGTTCAAAAATAGCTTTTAAGTTAACATTGCCAGTTACCGTTTTCTGAAAAGCAACCCCAACTTTTGAAAAGTGTAACTTTGTCTTTTCTTAATATTTTTTAACGATTCTTGTGTCCATTTCGAACATAATTTTGTCTAATTTTCATCAAAGAAACAATTCACTTAAAATTATTGAGTGTAGCCCAAGTTATTGCGAAAAAAATGTCGGTTGTTTAGACAGAAATCGAAGTCAGCTCGCTGGAACTTAGATACCTCTCTACAAAAATCACTCTTTGCACTAAGTTGTGGATCTTTAATGACTAAAATAAAATTTTAGAGTTATTAAGTAAGTCAAAAACTAAAATAATCATCCCTTCTCTTCATTCAAAACCGTGACTTGGAGGGAGATAAAAATGTTAACTTTTAATGGTCAGCTGAGTTCTGGTTCTAGTTTTAAAAGTCCTTGATGTCCTAGGGTCTTGGTAATGAGTAAAGTTTCATTCTTGTCTTAAAAAAGTGACCATTTTCATGAGTCCCCTTTGGAAGGACTGGATCAAGGTTTCAAAAGTGTTTACATGTTATAAAAGTCTTCCTTTTTTCTATTTATTACCAAGTTGAAGGGAGTTTACAATTTTAGGGCTTTGGTTTAGAGGTTTTAGAGTTCTTCAACCAAACTTTGGTCATTTTAGGGTAATGTAGCCATATAAGCTAACATTAAGATGTCAATAGAAATTTTAAGCAACACTTCCAGCCATGAATAAAAGAGAACAGAAAATAAAGTGAACAACTACACAAAAGAAAACTATAAACAGTAACAAGAAGAGAAATAAGAATAGAGGTAGTAAAATAACAACATACTAAGGGTTTGAGGGCCAAACCCACCCATAAATCATCTACATGAAAGTAATAAATTTAAGAACACCCCACTCCCCCCCATGTACCTCACATTTTTGTTGTTGGAGAAAAGGAGGAGGATGAGTGCTTGCTTCTAACAAGGTGGTGGATAGTGGTGCCTTTGATGGAGGGTGGAAGGAGACTTTGGTGCTTAAAATTTTTTTTGAAGTGGAGCTTGGGAGGATGGAGGAGCTTGTTGGAACCAAAGACGTAGAAGTGTCTAAAACCTCAAAGTTTTGAAGATAACAAACTTGTTAATGTTTAAGCTTTTGCCTAAGGACTAACCTTGTTACAACGTCTAGATCTAAGAAGTCCAACGCATAAGAAATAAGGTCAAAATGAACAAGTTACTTTTATGTGGACCATCCAGTAGACATGCTAAAAAAGACCGTCCAGTAGGAATATAGAAGAAGACCGTCCAATGTGTTGGAACCGAAGACGTAGAAGCGTTTAGACCCTCAAAGTTTTGAAGATAACAAACTTATCAATGTTCAAGTTTCTGCCAAGAACTGAATTCTTTACAAGCATACAAGCTATCCCTTAGAAGATCGTCCAGTAGACGTGTTAGAGAAGATCGTCCAGTAGACGTGTTAGAGAAGACCGTTTAGTAGACATGTCAAAGAAGATCGTCCAATAGACGTGCTTAAAGAACATCGTCCAATGAAGATGATCGTTTGAAGAACATATTTCAAATATCTATTGCAAGCTTCCAACGACAAATATTCAAACGACTAAGTTCTATTTTTGAACGTCCAATTTATTTATGCTAGGTTTTTCTTGAAACTAACATATTACTACTTCTATGATCTAACGTTTAAATTGTTTGAAGCATTAAATAATATCAGAATCATTCTAGTGCAAGAGCGTAGCAAAATCAGATAAAGCAAGTCAACTTATCAAGTTGCTGAGACAAATGAAGAATGATTAGAAAAGTTGACCGCTAGCATAGTCCTACACCTTCCGTTTTAGTGCAAGTCTAAAAGCTGCCGCACCTGATCACTCTGAATGGATAGTTTGCACACCCTTCTTTACATAACGAAGTTAAGTCTTCACAATGGATCTTTTCTCTGAAGACTATATATGTATCAAGGAAGAACGTCATAAAAAAGACACACATACGTGCCTGGTGTAAAAAAATTCTAGTTAATAAATTACTTCTGAACAATTGATAGAAGTGTCCAGTGGACGATAGCAAAAATCTTGTAAAGATTTTCAGAGTGTGCTTGAGCTTTATCTTTTAAATCCTCACTACGTGAGTTGATATCGTTTGTATAAACACTTGTTGTGTTGTGAAAGCCTGGAGAGGCTTAGTGTGAAAGAATACTTGGGTTAAGCAATCTAGGGTGATTGCGTTGTAAAGCCTGAAGAGGCCACGAATAATACTTGTAACTTGAGGTTGGTTAGTGAATACCTTCTAGGTGAAGGGACTGGACGTAGTTCAAGTTGAGTGAACCAATATAAAACTTTCTGTGTTCTTCTTCTCTCTATCCCTATGCTTGAAAACGTTTTCATACTGATCAACTTGCTTCGAAAAAGTTTTTAAACGCACAATTCAACCCCCCTTCTTGTGCGCTTTTTCTATTTCAATTGGTATCAGAGCTTGGCTTCTTGGGGTTGAGCATCTAACACTGCAGGGGTAAAATGATCTTGATCACTCATGGAAAACGAAGGACAAGCCGTTAACAGACCGCCTCTCTTTAAAGGAAAAAACTACGATTATTGGAAGCAAAGAATGATAGCATTCTTTGATGCATGTCACATAGACATGTGGGACGTAGTAGAAACCGACGACTACTTGCCCTTTGACCATGATGGAGTGGAGCTGCTAAGAAGTCAATGGACAGAATCTCACAAACAGAGGTATCTTTTAAACTCAAAAGCTAGAAATGCTATAATGTGTGCCTTATTTGAATCTGAATATGAAAAGGTACATAGCTTAAGAAGTGCTACGAAAATGTGGGATATCCTCGCTCTTGCCTATGAAGGAACTTCACAAGTAAAGAGGTCTAAGTTGAGCTTACTCGTAAGACAATATGAACTCTTTACTATGGAAGAAAATGAAACTATCGAACTTATGTTTGGTAGATTTCAAACCATAATAAACAACCTGAGGTCCTTAGGCAAAACCTATGATAATTATGATCACATTGACAAAATCTTGAGAAGTTTGCCTAGGCAATATAAACCGTAGGTTACAGCTTTAAGAGCTTTCAAGGATCTAACATCACTCTTAATGGAAGAGTTACTTGAAACTCTTAAAGTCCACGAACTGGAGCTAAAGCAAGGCGAAGGACAGAAGAAGAAGTCCATCGTTCTAAGTATCCAGCGTCCACCCAGAGGATCATTGTCCAAAGCACTAAATGTAGAAGAATCCTCTGAGAAAGAGTCCAAGAGAATGACTCTGATGAAGATGAAATATCCTTCATCTCTAGAAAAATATAGGCTATATGGAAGAAGAAAGGAGGATCAAGAGCCAAAAACTTCACAAAGAAGTTCAACAAGGCACCAAAAGAAAAGAGTCTTTCAGTCTGTTATGAATGCAAGAAGCTTGGACATTTCAGAGCTGAATGTCCCAGTTTGCAGAAGGACAAAAAGAAGATGTTCTTCAAGAAAAAGGGTCTCATGGCTACCTGGGAAGACATGGACCTATCATCAGATAAAGAAGGAGAAGAAGAAGCCAACCTGTGTCTCATGGCGGAGACCAGCTTTGATAGCTCAGATAATGAGCAAGATGAAGAGGTAAACTTTGATAACTTAATCTCTCTAGAAGAAGCCTATAATGATTTGCTTGCCAATTCCTCAACTTTCTCAATAGGATATAAAGAACTAAAAAAGAAATTTTTCAAAAATAACAAAAGAATTCAATTTGCTCAACAAAGAGCATAAAAAGGTTTTAAAAGAAAATGAGCTTTTAAAAACAAAGAACATTTCAGAAGAGACATATTCTCATGAAGTTTTAGAACTTCAAAAAGAAGTGACTCATCTGAAAGAAAGTTTGTCCAAATTCGTCAGTGGAACTGAGAACCTAAATAAAATTCTATCTTATGGAAGAAATCCTCATGATAAATCTGGACTTGGTTTTATTTAGGAAGAAAATTTTAAACCTAGCAAAAACATAACCTTCTGCAAAATATGTGGAAAGAATGGGCATGAATCAACAGAATGTAGATATCGTCCAACGAAGAAAGCGTCCAATGCTTTCAGAACTAACAAAAATGGACCCAAGTCCATTTGGGTACCTAACTCTATAATAATACCTGTTGCAGATTTGCTTGACAACCAAAAGAAGACCCCAGTCATGGTACCTGGACAGTGGTTGTTCATGATACATGACGGGAGAAAGATGCATGTTCCAAAGCTTACAACCCAAGAATGGTGGATGGGTCACCTTTGGAGGAAACCAGAAGGGAAAGATTACAGGAATAGGAATAATTGGTAAGCACTCTTTCCCTTCCATTGAAAATGTTTTATATGTTGAAAGACTCAGACACAATCTACCGAGCATAAGTCAATTATGTGACAGTGGACACAATGTTTCCTTTGACAAAGAAAAATGTATTGTCAGGAATCTAGATGGATCCATACTATTCTCTGCTAAGAGGCAAAGCAATCTTTATAAGATTGATCTCAATGACCTCATAAATCAAAATGTATCGTGTCTAGTATCCATCAAAGAGAATCAATGGACTTGGCACAAGAAGCTTAGACATGCAAGCTTGAGACTAATCTCAAAGCTAAATAAGCTTAACCTCGTAAGAGGACTTCCAAATTTTGCTTACAAGTTTGATGTTCTCTGTGATGCATGTCAAAAAGGGAAACAAGTAAAAAGCTCTTTTGAATCAAAAAATATTGTTTCCACAACTAGACTTCTTGAGCTACTACATATTGATTTGTTTGGTCCAACTAGAACAGCTTCCCTTAGTGGAAAACGATATGGATTAGTCGTAGTAGATGACTACTCTAGATGGACATGGGTTATGTTCTTAAAACACAAGGATGAGTCTTACAAGATCTTTTCAATCTTTTGCAAAAGAATTCAAAATGAAAAAGGTGTTTGCATAGCTTCAATCAGAAGTGATCACGGAGGGGAATTCGAAAATGAAAGTTTTCAAGGGTTCTGTGAGGAGAACAGAATTCTCCACAACTTCTCTGTACCACGAACACCACAACAAAATGGTGTGGTAGAGAGAAAGAACAAGTCATTGCAAGAAATGGCTAGAACCATGCTAAATGATAATTCCACTCCTAAGCACTTCTAGGCTGAAGCAGTAAACACTGCATGTTATTTACAAAATAGAATTTATATAAGACCTATTTTGAAAAAGACTCCCTATGAATTGTGGAAATGACGAATGCCCAACATATCATATCTTCATCCTTTTGGATGTCAATGTTTCATCTTAAACATTAAGGACAATCTTGGAAAGTTTGATTCTAAGTGTGATGATGGAATACTGTTAGGCTATTCCGAAACATCCAAGGCCTATAGAGTTTACAACTCTAGAACCTTAATAGTTGAAGAAGCTATCCATGTTAAATTCAATGACAATAAGCCTGATAAAGAAATATTAGAGCTAGACGATTCATTTGCAGATATGAAGCTAGAAGATGCCAGTCCTTCAGCGTCTAGAGATCAGATGGACGATCCAAAAGAAGAAGAAAAGGAACCAACTGGACGCTCTTGGCAAATGAAGACCTATCATCCAGATAATTAAATTCTTGGAAATGTTCAAGATCATGTCAGGACAAGATTGACCTTTAAGGAGCAAGCTCAAGCTGCTTTGATTTCTCAATTGGAACCAAAGATAGTGGACGAAGCTCTCTTGGACGATGGCTGGATTAGCGTCATGAAGGACGAACTTAGTTAATTCGAAAAGAATGATGTCTGGATGCTAATTCCTACACCCAAGGACAAGTCTATCATTGGAACAAAGTGGGTGTTCCGCAACAAGCTAGATGAAGCTAGCAAAGTGGTAAGAAATAAAGCAAGACTTGTAGGTCAAGGCTACTCTTAACAAGAAGGTATAGACTTTACCGAAACCTTTGCACCAGTAGCTAGATTAGAAGCCATCCGCATCTTACTTTCATTTGATGCTCATAGTAATATGAAGCTCTATCAAATGGATGTAAAAAGTGCATTTTTAAATGGCAAAATAAACGAGGAAGTCTATGTGAAACAACCTCTTGGTTTTGAGTGTGATACTTTTCCAAAACATGTTTTCAAACTCAAAAAGGCTTTGTATAGACTTAAACAAGCTCCAAGAGCTTGGTATGAAAAACTGAATTCTTTTCTTTTAGAAAATGGTTTTACTAGAGGAAAAGTAGACACCACTCTCTTTCGCAAAGACGTTAAATCACACTTTATTATTGCACAAATATATGTAGATGATATTATATTCGGTGCTACTAATGATGCTTTATGCAAGGATTTTTCTAAGATCATGACAGCAAAATTCGAGATGAGTATGATGGGAGAATTAAAATTCTTTCTAGGATTGCAAGTAAAGCAGACTGTAAATGGCATATTCATACATCAAACAAAATATGTCAACGAACTTCTCAAGAAGTACAAGATGGATGATGCTAAGGAAATGAGTACACCTATGCATCCATCGTCAGACTCAGCCTGGACGACTATTCTAAAAAGGTAGACCAAACTACATATCGAGGTATGATTGGGTCTCTTTTATATCTTACAGCGTCCAGACCTGACATTATGTTCAGTGTATGCTTATGTGCCCGTTTTCAGTCTGACCCTAGAGAAACTCATCTAATAGCAGTTAAGAGAATTTTTAGATACTTAAGAAGGACCATTAACCTTGGTTTGTGTTTTAAGTCAATAAAAGAATACAGGTTAGTTGGTTACTACGATGTTGACTATGCGGGAGATAGAATAGAACGCAAAAGCACCAGTGGAGGATGTCACCTCATTGCTGGGAATCTAGTCTCCTAGACGAGCAAAAGATAAGGGACGATTGCCCTGTCCACAGCGGAAGCAGAGTATGTCTCAGTTGCATCTTGTTGCTCACAACTTTTATGGATCAAGCATCAGTTAGAAGACTACAGTATCTACGAGAGTAACATTCCTATCTTTTGTGATAACATTGCTGCTATAAATCTGTCTAAAAATCCTATTTTACATTCTCGGGCAAAGCACATTGAAATAAAACATCATTTTATAAGATATTATGTTCAGAAGGGAATTGTCGATATTCAGTTTGTTAACACTGAAAATCAATTGGCTGACATATTTACAAAACCCCTTCCTGAAGATAAACTCATCCATATTCGAGATCTTCTTGATATGGAATTTATAAATGAATAGTTTATTCAACATGCCTTGACCATCCAAAGATGTGAGCGTCAAATGTGTTGTAGCGTCCAATATTACATTGTCCACTTGCATAACTTTTCGCATTCCATAACAACTTACATTTATGTATGCATAAAAATCTCTATCCGTACTTAATCATGTTTTTCTTTGAAAATGATTTGAAAATAAATGCTTTATTCCTATCTGAGTCACTGAAGTGCCGTATAACCAACCTCGAAAAGTGTAAGTGCCTGACTAGCATTTATTACACATCACTTCTCTCTTCGAAATTGAAAGAACCGCCAAAAGCAAAACTCTTCGGTTTCTTCATATACACTCAAACCTAAAATCAAACACTCACCTCTTCTCAAATCCACTTGAACTCTCTCAGTCTCTTGAAACCTCTCAAACCCTAACTATCTTTCAAGCTCTTAGATATGGCAACTGAAAAGGCTGGTCCTGCTGCAAAGGCCGTGGCTCGTGTGGAGAGCCTAAACAAGGCTATTGTTCTTATCAAAAGCCGCTTCGACATCCAAGCTCTGGAGGACATGGGTGTGAATGTAATGGACAACTTGCTCAGATGTGGAATTCTCAACTACTTCCACTTGAACGAGATCATATACCCAAAACTCATCAGACAGTTTTGGAACTCTGCCGTTTTCTCAAATATGGACATCACTGGAACTGCTCTGGGAGTTAAGGTCACACTGGACCTCGGCTCTGTCGCCTAAGCCATTGGCTGTGAGCGGGCTGGATCCTGCATCAAGAATGGCTGGGAAAGCATTTTTGGAGGACATGACACGGTAAACGCTGCTCTGATGGGTCCAGAAGGCGAAGGGCCAGTAGAATACAACAAGCTAACAAAAGAGGGGAAGATTTTCCAACAGTTTTTGAATAAGGGAATTCTTCACAAGACTGGATCAAAGGACAGTGTTACCTTCCTGCATAGGTTTGCGTTGTTCCATATGATCACAGGCCAACAGTTTAACCTGCCGCACCTCATCCTAAGCAACATCTTCAGAACCATGAGAGGACGCGGAGAGCGCGACCAGATCACTTACGCCGCTCTCCTTAACAGACTTTTCTGGCAACAACAGGTGTATCATGCCTTCTTTGCTCTATCTCTTGGAGAGCAAAGTCAGATTAGGATTCTGGGTGGTGGCCATCGTTTCACTCAATTGCTGTTTGGACGCAACAATGTTGCACAGATGAAGGTTGGGTTCGTGCTGAAGCCTTTGGAGCCTACGTTCAAACTAATGGACGATAGAAAGGAAGTCGTGGAGATGGTACCTTTGCAGACAATTGAGCCAATCGTCCAGCTTGCTTGGCCGATGGACGACGAGGCACTGTTTGTGAATCCAGTTGCTGCCAGACCGTCTACCAAGAGGAGGTCGTCCAAGACACAAGCGACCAGGGTTACAAGATCCAAGACCCAAAGACCTTCGGCTCTGTCTGCTCCTCTTGCAGCTGCTCCTATTGCTGCCTTTGCTCCTTCACCTGCTCTGGCACAAGCTCCTGCTAAGAGACGGTTGATCATTGCTTCTGACGATGAGCCAATTGGTAAGCTTGTCAAGAAGCAGAAAGCTACTATGATAGATGTTCCTATTCAACCACAACCACAACCATCTGCCTCATCCAAACGATCAGCAGAAGCACTGCCAGGGGAAGCACAGTCTAAGAGAAGTAAGCTTTCCTCTTCTGTTGCTGATGAACCTATCAGCGACTTTGTTGATTTAATCATTATTGAACCTTCAGAACCTCTTACCCAAACACAAGCCGACACACAAGCCATACCTGAACCAGATTTGGTACTGCTTGGTGACAAAGGCTATACCTGCACCATCCCCACCCCCGGCATATCTAAGACACATCTCTCCATCAAGCCTACTAAATCACCTTCCTCCTCAACCATCATTTCCCTTCCTTTATCTTCCACCCCCTCAGACACCTTGATCAAAACCAAACAGAAATGGCCTCTATTCTTTGTTAAAGGCAACCCCCAAAACCGCATGGGCGACAATGCTATTATCTTGCGTCCAGAGCTCCTTGAACCTGTTTTCGATTTTGATTACTCTCCACTTAATCTTGACAAGTACATGGACGACTATGTCTATACACCTTCGGAAGCCTATTTGGCACTGCCTCTTGGGGCTATTGAACACTTACCGCTCAAGCGGTTTATCAGACGGAGGTACCCTAGAGTTGTACGAGCTTGGTGCATCAATGCACATCTTCCTGGAGTACTTCAACACAGAGTACCTCCAATAGACCACATCGAGCAAGCTCTGCAACAAAGGAAACCTGGGGGCGAGCGGACTGTTCACATAAGGCCTGCAGATTTGAAGTTTTGGCCTCTAGACCCGGTAGAAGATGGATTCTTTCCATCTGCCTTTGAGCATATGTTTTGCAACACTCTCAAAGGTTCCGCCACCTTGAAGTTTCAACTCTTCATTCCCCCATCACAACACATCCAACCTTCCACATCCATCCGCATCCAACCAGATCGCGTCTGCCCAAGACTGCCAATCATAGATGACAACTGCAAAAAGAAGAAGATCCTGACCAAGGCACCGTCCCTACCTTTGCCATCCAGAGCTGATGTTCAACAACATTCAACTCATTCCTGTGAATGGTTCCTAGCTCAGCATCTTCATACAGACTTGGACGAGGCCGATGCTGAACGCTTCTGGCATCAACATATGTTCCATGCGAACAAGAAGCATCTAGTAGTGGAGTTTCAGTAGACGACAAAGCCGATATCCCAACTGCAACGAACTGTGAAGTTATGCAGCGTCCAGCTCGTGTATTTCACTTTTCGGACTCTTCAGCTGCTTTTGTCCGTCCAGCAAAAGAGCGTCCACTCCTTGGTACAGAAACTTCTATCCTATACACTATGATTGCCGGTCTTACTCACCACACAAATTTTCAACCACCCTACCCTTGGACCACTCCACGTCCATACCAACTCGAAGTATAAGACTTGAAGCGTCTTGAAGCACCTCCTCCCCCCTCTGAAGCTCTTCCACCCACTCCTTTCCAGCCACTGTCGCCTACACCTCCACCACTGCCTACTCTTGGCTCTCAAGCCTCCACAAGCCTTCCTATCTCTTCTTTTGCCCCTTTACCCTTACCCCCTATTGACCCTGCTGTTCAACAATACGTTACAAACCAACTGCAACCCATCTTCACCCTTCTTCAGCAAATTCTCCAGAACCAACAAGCTCTTCTACACCCTCCTCAACCTTTTCCACCTCCTCCTCCTCCTCCGCAACAGTGACTATGATGACGTCTCCCTTCTTTCTCTGTCTCCTTTTTGCTAATGACAAAAGGGGGAGAACTGGAAATCTATTGCATTATTGCTTTCTTTGTTTTTTGCTGTCTTGTATGATCTTCAAGTACAATAAAATACATGCTTTGTTCTGACATATATTACTCCGCCTATAATCCATAACTGTTAGATACAATATGCTTGATATTTTGAATGTTATTCGATATGGATTTTAAACCAATATATCTTGTGTCTCAAATAATACAAAACTTGGAATATTAGACTTAGGGGGAGCATAGTAAGTCTTTCGAAAACTCCTTCATACATTCCTTTTATATTTCAACAAAAACTTAAAAATTAATCAGGTTTGTCATCATCAAAAAGGGGGAGATTGTTGGAACCGAAGACGTAGAAGCGTCTAGACCCTTAAAGTTTTGAAGATAACAAACTTATTAATGTTCAAGTTTCTGCCAAAGAACTGAATTCTTTACAGCATACAAGCTTCCCTTAGATGATCGTCCAGTAGACATGTTAGAGAAGACCGTCTATTAGATGTGTCAAAGAAGACCGTCCAGTAGACGTGTCAAAGAAGACCGTCCAATAGACGTGCTTAAAGAACATCGTCCGATGAAGATGATTGTCTGAAGAACATATTTCAAATATCTGATGCAAGCTTCCAACGACAAATATTCAAACGGCTAAGTTCTATTTTTGAACGTCCAATTTATTTATGCTAGTTTTTTCTTGAAACTAACATATTACTACTTCTATGATCTAACGTTTAAATTGTTTGAAGCATTAAATAACATCAGAATCATTCTAGTGCAAGAGCGCAGCAAAATCAGATAAAGCAAGTCAACTTATCAAGCTGCTGAGACAAATGAAGAATGATTAGAAAAGCAGACCGCCAGCACAGTTCTACACCTTCTGTTTTAGTGCAAGTCTAAAAGCTGTCGTGCCTGATCACTCTGAAAGAATAGTTTGCACGCCTTTCTTTGCATAACGAAGTCAAGTCTTCACAACAAATCTTTTCTCTGAAGACTATATATGTATCAAAGAAGAACGTCATAAAAAAGACACACATACGTGCCTGGTGTAAAAAAATTCTAGTTAACAAATTACTTCTGAACAATTGATAGAAGAGTCCAGTGGACGATAGCAAAAATCTTGTAAAGATTTTCAGAGTATGCTTGAGCTTTATCTTTCAAATCCTCACTATGTGAGTTGATATCGTTTGTATAAACACTTATTGTGTTGTGAAAGCCTGGAGAGGCTTAGTGTGAAAGAATACTTGGGTTAAGCAATCTAGGGTGATTGCGTTGTAAAGCTTGAAGAGGCCGCGAACAATACTTGTAACCTAAGGTTGGTTAGTGAATACTTTCTGGGTGAAGGGACTGGACGTAGCTCAGGTTGAGTGAACCAGTATAAAACTTTTTGTGTTCTTCTTTTCTCTATCCCTATGCTTGAAAATGTTTTCATACTAATCAACTTGCTTCGAAAAAGTTTTTAAACGCACAATTCAACCCCCCCCTTTTTGTGCGCTTTTTCTATTTCACAGTGAACATGCTGAAGAGAACTGTCCAAAGCTAAATCTTGTCTCTTAGAACAAATTCAAATATCAGATGCATCTAGACTAAAGCTTCCAACAACAAATCTTTAATGGCTAAGTCTTATTTAAACATCCAATTTACTTATGTTCGTATTCCTCGAAACTAACATATTACCATCCTTGTGATTTAACGTTCAAATTGTTTGAAGCATTAAATGTAATCAGATCCATTCTAGTGCAAAAATGCAGAAAAACAAATAAAGCAAGTCAACTTATCAAGCTACCAAGCCGAATAAGAATGTTTAGAAAAGCAGACCGCCAGCACAATCCTACGCTTTTCGTTTTAGTGCAAATCTAAAAGCTGCTACGCCTGATCTTTCTGAAAGCATGGTTTGCACACCCCTCCTTGTATAATAAAGTAAAGTCTTTCTCAATGGATCTTTTTCCTTGAAGACTATATATATGCACCAAGGAAGAAGTGAAAAATACAGAAGTGACAAGTGCTAACTAATGACAATCTTAGCGGTAGATCAAAAACGTTCTGCGTCCATTGGATGATAGTAGAAAAGTCTTGTAAAGATATTTTGAGTGTTTGAGCTTAATCTTTAAAATCCTCATAGTGTGAGTTGATACCTTTGTGTAAACACTTGTTTGTGTTGTGAAAGCCTGAAGAAGTTTAGTGAAAAAAAATACTTGGGTTGAGCAATCTAGGGTGATTATTTTGTAAAGCCTGAAGAGGCCACGAACAATACTTGTGTAACTTAAGGTTGGTTAGTGGATACCTTCTGGGTGAAGAGACTGGACATAGCTCAGGTTAAGTGAACCAGTATAAAAATTCTCTGTGTTATTTTTCTCTCTATCCTTTAACTTGAAAACGTTTTCAAAGTTGTTTATATTGTATTAAAAAGTTTTAAACGCATAATTCAACCCCCGTTCTTGTGCGCTTTTTCTATTTCAGTGCTAGTCATCCAGCTTAGGGGCAGCAGAAAGGGTGAGGAAGCTATCCACAAGTAGGCTTTTTATAGAGGAAGCTAGGTAGTCTTAAAAGGGAAAAAAGGTAAGCCTACTCTTTTCTCTTTTTCTTTTCTTTTTAGGTTTATCTTTTTATGACATGTGAGAAAATTAGGGGATGGGTCTGCAGAGTATTGGTAGTCATGTCCTATCTCTGCTCTCTCAAGTCTCTGCATTTCGTTTTCTCTGCAGACGAATCGACTAGTTCCGATAAAACGTCTTTAAACTTGTAAATTTGGTTTTTATAAGCAATTGAATGAATTTTTCTTTGGAATTTGGTGAGCATGTTAATTATTTATTAAAATTAATTTCCAAAATTTAAAATTAATTTTTGGTTATTAAATTCAAATTTTTGAGTTAAAAATTTATAGAAATTTCATTTTAACCTTGAAAATTCCAAAATTTTTATGGTAATTATAAAATTAAATATCTAACCCAAAAATGAACTGAGAATGTTCATTTTGTCTCTTTTACATATTTCACTTATACCAGCTATAGTTCTAGCAGTCAATGGAGGGCAATTTGGTCATTTTTCACAGGAATCTCATAAAATTCCTAGAAAATTTCCAAAATTACATTTTAATATGTATGACATATTTCTAAGTTAAAAATGACAATTCACAGTCGTTTAGTCATTTTCTATATGTCAGCCCTTAGTGTAAAGGAATTAAGATTAACTGTCAGTTTCTTAATTCTCTGGTAATTTCACAGATATTATGAATTAAACATAAGTCTAAAATGAGAGTGTTACAACTATCGTCGCCATCACCATCACCACCATGATCGCTGCCGCCACCACTATCATGACCATCGTCGCCATCGTTGTTGCTGCCACCATCACCACCGTTGGTGGTGAGACAATTATGGTGGTGATGGTGATGAGTTAACGACAATCTTGAAGAAGAGTAACATGATAATTGAGATATTTTAGGACGTGATAATCAAGATCTTTTAGAGATTTGATTTTTGTTTAGTGAATCTTTTAGATATTTGATAGTTACATGAGATTTAAATTTGAATTCTTAAGTATTTTAATCTAGGCCTTCTATTTTAATTTAACGGTTGAGATTGATTGTTCTCATTCTCACATAAGAAAGTCATTCTCATAGTAAACGCCTCCTATATCTATCTATCTATCTATCTATATTATTTGACGTATTGAATTTTATGTTTATCATGTGAATCTTCTGAAGTCAGGGGAGCGATTACCAACCCTAAAATTTTGTAGTCATTATCCATCATTCAGCTGTACTTGAAATCCTCACAAGTATCAATTCGAGTTTTTTTTTTTTTTTTTATAATTTATGGAAAAAGTCGCTTATATGAAAAGGATAATAGTTAATTTCAGATTTTTAACTAGTCATGCCAACTCGTGGTCACTTTGCATTCTTTTCTCAATTTGTTGGCCTTTTACTTCACTATTCGTATTTATATGATTTATTATTTTGCCTAATAATTTATGATCTTCATGTTGTTGTTGTTGTTTTTTTTTTTTTTTTTGCAGAATGATCTTTATGTAATATTCTGATTTCTGACTAAGTTTAATGAAGTTGAGCAATATTGATAATATTAAAGTTGTCAAAACGACATTTATAAATTCACGATCAAAATCCAGAGCCTGTTGCCAAGACAGTTTTTATTTTTCATACATTGTGCGGGTATTTTTTAAATATAAATAAAATTTACGAACAAAAAAATAAATTAAAGAAAATAATAGATATTTTTATTAGTAATAATATATTTTTTATGATATTGGATAGGAATTAAAAAGATATATAAAATTGTCTCCTTACTTTATCAAAAAATAAATAAAAAAATTGTCTCCTTATTGTCTATTACAATATTCTCCAAGACTATTCTCAAGAAGAGTTTTATTCATCAACGTTTGTTTGTTATTATAAAAAAGGTGATTATTAAGTTCAAGAAGATCTAACTTTGTTTTAATGATAACAACTAAAGTGATAAAATGAATAAGACCATATAAACTTTACTAATCCTTTGGTCTAAGTACAAAGCAAAGGAATACTATAGCATTGATTGACTAAGCGTTTGAAGCATCATCTTGATAAAACTCATACTATGTCTAAAAGCTTTGGCCAACTTTGTCCTACTTAAAGAACTTGTGATTAATCAATAATTTATTCAAGTAACCTTAGCAAGTATACTAAAAAGGATTTGGAAGAGCTTGAAGACTCAAAAAATATAACGACAAGTGATCAGTATCATCACTAATCAAAATTGGTTGTGAATAAAACAACTACCCAAAGAAAACCGGTGTATCATATCATCATAATAGAAACTTCAACTACTGCGTAGACAAAGTATAAGAAAGTATTCTGAAACAATCTACATATATGTCTAATTATCCAACTACAAGGAGATAACATTTAATGACACATTCATTGAGTTCCAACGTTCAAATTTAAAGCTTTCCTATCTAGATTGAAAAACTCTCCAACAACTATTTTTATGAAGATATAAATAGTCTTGTTTGCTTTGAAGAAAAGAAGTTCTTGTTGCTAAAGTTATATATTGTGCTTATTAATTTCCAATCATTTTTAAAAAATACTCTCATAGAACCTATTGTAAATCTTCTAGAGTTTTTGCCTTCAAGACTATCTTATTAATTATATACCCGCTAGTGTCAGCCTAGTGGTAGGCGGTTGGGTAACTTGTATAAGGTCATAGGTTCGAATTTCAGTACTGTCATTGTACACAAAAAAATCTTATTTATTATATAGTTGTTCCTAAATAGATGATAGTTTTTTGTTACCTTTTATTGTATTTTAACTCTTAGTGAATGTTTGAAGCCTAAATAGGCTTGCATAAAAGAATATTTGGATAATACCTGGAGAGGCAAGTATAAAGAATACCTGTAACTTACATGGTTAGTAAAATCTTGGTTGGTGAGACAAAACTAGTATAAAAGTTTCTTGTGTCTCTTCTTTATTTACTTCCATTTAATTGGTGCTAACTCACATAAGAAGGACCTAGACTTTTGTTTAACAAATTTGTTTTTATTAGAGAACAATATATTCTTTAAGTTTATTTTTTCATCATTGAACAATTCATATGATGAAATTCTTTGTCCAACTCCTTGGTGCAAACTAGCTTTCTACCTAAAATTGATTTTCAAGTTTTGAAAATTATATTTTCGAAATGTTTTTTGTAAAACATTATTCAACCTCTTTCTTATGTTTTACTTGTCACTTTACAATTACAATAATATTAAAATTCAATTAATTAAGGTCAAGATTGTCCATTCCTATAATTTTGACAAACAACAAATCCGAATGATTAAATGAATATATTATGATATTTGGCAAGTTCATTCTAAGTGTATAGGAATTAGAAAATGAATGAAAACGTGTCAATTTCATTAATAGGACATATTGTTTTGAGGGGATTCTCCTAAGACATTTGTCAACACAATTTGAAAACACAATGATACTAATAAACAAGGTATGATAGCATAGTCTAAAGACTCATTCGTCCTAAGATCTTTTGATACCCTTCAACAATCGTTCAAAATGAGACAAATCATCAAGTCAATGGTTGAAAAGTTAAGTATTCTTAAGCACTATGCTCAATACAAAAGTAGATGTGACAAAGTAGACTTTCATATACAAAACATGTTCCAAAATGGAAAAATCAAGGTAAAACTACCTATTTAGATTTCTTATCACCTCCAAAGGAACAAAACTCATCTTACAATGTAAGAAAAAAAAACATTAATGTTCAAATGAATTTAATGTGCATTTAATGAGGACTCAACATTCATACTTTTTAGAACCGTTCTCAAACTAAAGATTTCCAAGGTCAATGAGTTTCAAGTACAAATTGAGAGAATGAAATATTCAATGCTACTATTTATTTCAAAATTGCATTAACTCCTATTCGAATTGGTACCATTTTTCCATTCTTTTTACAAGCATTTACACCTTAGTGAGACAATTAGAAACAACTATCCTTTCATATCGAAATAAAAAGAGCTTGCAAGCCTATTGCTTCCAACGAAAGTAGTTCAAAAGGGGACAAATCTATCTTATCTAAACTACAAAGGATGTCTTCATTTATAATTCTTAAGGATAAGGAGGAAAGTTAGGAGACGAAGGATTAGATAACAAAATTATGTCTAAAATAAAAGATCAAATCTCTCTAATTAGGATTAGAAAGATGATGCACAAAAAAGGATAGAGACAATAACCCTTAAAAAAAATTGTCAAAAGGAATAAGAAATACAATAAAGAAGAAAAGACTAAAATAATCTACTTTGAGTCTAAGAGGTTTGTGCACATAAAAGTTGAGAATCCAAGTTTGAAGAATTCTCATTTAAATTCTTCAAAAAGAAAAAGAAAGGTCTGATAACAACATAAGAATAATTGAACAACTATTCTTCTGAAAAATGTGATGGAGCAACAAAGTCTAAAAATATTTGTTTGATGGCAAACAAAAACTTAAACAATGATGGATCTAAGGTAAAATTTGAACCAGTCAATCCTCAAATTGCTTATGATATATTTTTTTTCGAAGACTCTGATGTTCCCATTTCAAAGGATTCTAAACTTAAAAAAGAGAAATAAAGATGTTGCAAAAGATTTCGAAATAAAAATTTTGGAAACGAAAATTTGAGTGATGAGAACATTTGATTTAAGACGGAGATTGGCCTCTTGAAAACCTACCAGCACTTTGTTTTGTCCTCCTCTTCTTCATTAGAAGTTTCCTTTTTATTCTATCATTAAAAAATACAAAACGGAAAAATGAAAAAAAAAAAACAAGTTAGAAATAAATACAAAAATAAATGAAAATATAAAAACACAAAAATAAATAATAAAAAAAAACAGAAGAAAAAAGGAGAGAGACTTTGATGTGAAAAAAAACACACACACACACACAACAAAAAGGCAAAGCAAAAACAAACAAAATTAAGCTGTGACTCCTACTTCTAGCTACAAGTCAAAGTGCCTTTTTCTATATGCCTAAGCTATTTGCCTTATTTTCTCCAACATAGGCCATTCACCTTACTCACATACACAACCATTTCACAGCAGGCACACAAGACTTATTTCATTGATTCATCAACAAAAACAGACACTCACGCTCCCTTACACTTCAAATTTTCGGACTCAAACACCCCTACTTGATTCTTGCTTCATTTACTCACTATCAGCAGAGACACATTGAGGACTATCATACATTCATACTCTTAGTCCGCACAAACGTCGCTCATTCTTTCAGGATTACACTATCACTTTTGGCATAGAACCATGCACCATTTAGGACTCGGCCTTCACCACAATACACTGATTCTTCCATTAACCTTCTTCCCCCCAAAAGCCATGTCATTCTTTACCTTTAAACCACCTTGAGCCAGCAGTAAAATGATGGAAACTTTTTCTTTTTCTTGGCCATCATCATCATCATACGCTATGAACACATCATGACCAAGCTCCAACCAAGTACACCTTTTTGTTGTGTCTTCACCTCCTACCCACACAAATTCAATTCATATGAGATCACCATATAGCTTTCCACATCTTGCCCAACATCTTCAACATGTTTTGGACTAAGGCTTGGCCCAATAATGGTCCATGAGACCAGAAAGTAAGACAAATCAACATCATTGATGACTAATAGTAAGGACAAGGTTATAAAAATCTTAAAACTAGCCACATCAAGGTATGCATTAGTACTGATGAACACTAAAGTATATTATTATAATAGAATAAATTAGATAGCTAAATGAAAATAATTTTCTAAAAATGGAAAAGGCTAAAAATAGGTTCAGAGGTCTAAATTTCTTTTTCTCCACGAAAAATATGTAATTATAAAATTAAATTAAATTAAAAGAAAGATAATAAAATAAAAAGTTTGCTCTTTTACACCGTACTAACTATTTAAATATTTATAATTTATGCCTAATTGGTCATATTCATCACGTTTGATTTTGTAGTTTGTTGTTTTTTCATTTAGATATAATTACTTATTCTATTTCTTTTTTTAGTTTGACTATTAATAAACATTTCCATTATGTTATTTTTAAATTGTTAAAATAAACGTAATTCTATTTTAAAAGAAATAATTTAGGTGTGATGCTTTATTAATGTTGAGACCAAGTACCTTCTAAGTTTGAAGTTTTAACAATAATAAAATATTAAAAAGTAAATTCTAAGTGTTCTGATCCTATGATATTAATGTTTTGACTTGAAAATGTGTTTAAAGAAAAGGACAAGTTATTATTTAAAAGAACACACCACCAATCAAGATCAAGAAGCATTTGTGTAATATATGCAAGTGTCTAGAAACACGTAAGTTAAAATTTGCATATTTCAGAGGCAGAATATTTAAAGGATAACTTCCAGAAACATATAGACTTGAACATGTTTTTAATTAGAGATCAAATTACATCAATATCAGAATTGCATATGATCAAAAAATGAAATTTAAGCAGTGGAAGTTCAAGTATGACAATATTAGAAGTTACAAAAACAGCAATTTGAACAAAAGTCGCAAAAGCAATCTCAATACAGATCTTGTATCAAAAGAAACATACTCAAATTTGTGTTCAAAATTGTTCCGAAAAAAAATATTATCAACACACATGACTTGTTCTGATTCCATGTTGGCAGGTAATTTTGTAGTCAAATAGTTTGATATACCAATAGCTTATTCAGAAACTCATATTTAAGGTTCGATGATACAATTAACAAATTATTTCTTGCTATTAATCTATTAATAAGGATTTAAGAGAAATAGAAATATGTTAATCTAGATATCGAGAACTTCAGTTCCAATTTCAGATTTGGATTGGAAAGAAAGAAATAAGAATCTTCTATCTTCTATCTTCTATATATAAAAATTATAATAGTTATATTGAATGAGAGCATTTTTAGCTACTATTCTTCAATGAAAGTAATTTTAGCTGTTTTTCTCTAATGAGGGCGTTTTTTAGAACTTTTCTTAACCTCTTATCTTTTTTTCATTTTTATTTCTAAATTGAATTTCAATTTCTTTTTAAAAGAAATTATCAATAGTTAAAAATATTCTTATATCACAATATAAATTATTTATTATAAATTTAAAATATAATTTATTTTATTTTTTATTTATTAGAAATTTTAATTATAATATAATTTATATATTTAAAAGTATTGATTTATTATAAATTTTAGTTATATATAATAAATATTTATCCTATGTAATGCATAGGTTAAAATACTAGTTATGAAGAATTTAGAATATATATACTAAATCATAAATAATAGGAAAGTCAAACAGGATATTACGGAGAAGTCTAGGAACCTAAGTCTAGTAACCACGGTTGTAAACCATAGTTTAAGCTTGAATTTGATAAGGATTTCCTATAAACTGTGGAACAAAAGAGTGATGCATTATAAGCATAGAGCACTCATCAACATGGTATCAAAAGAACAGATTATAAGCTTGTCACTAGATATTAATTATGTGATATTGGAAAAAGAAATTAGATACGAAATATACCTTATTACCACCATTAGTCAGTCCAAATGAATAGGGATGATTGACAAACAATATTAACCCTATGAGTCAAATTTTGTAAACTCACCTCTTTAGTAACTTTTTTTACAAATGATAATAATTTAAGTGTTCAATCGTATAATATTACGCGAATGATAATATATAATAAATTTTAGATAATGCTTATGAAAATTAAATTTTAGATGATTTGGATATTTGTAGATATATAACTTAAAAATAAAAAATATTTATGTTTTAATTTACTTCAGAAGTACATTTTATGTAACGGTTTGATTGATAAAATTTAAATTTATAAGAAAAAAATATTTAAACCTGTCAAGGTGCTTAGTATCAATTGATTCTTTTCTTAAAAACAACATATTTAAACAACCCCTTCTTGATATATTAGACCTATGTACATTAATTATTAGTAAAAAGAATTATAAACAATAACAGATTTAGTCGGGCAGGTATCAGATTCAATCCTTTTTTCAGATTATTCTCTTGCTATTAACGAAAATGGGGATAATTGGAAAATTGATTGGGAATCAAAATTAGTTATATTGATTAATTGATTTAAAGACGGAGTGAAAATAGAGAATTTTGGTGTGAAATGAAAAAGAGAGAGCATCAGAACTTGAGAAGAAGTGGGGAACACGTAAAGAAGGGAGGGTAGAAGAAGAAGCAAGAATAATAATAACAACCAAAGAAAGAGATACTTAAGGGAAGCAAACTCCGGGAGAAGAAAAAATAGAGAGAGCAGGCAAAGAAATGATAAGAAGGAACAAAAAAGAAAGAAAGATAAAGAATAGTCCTTGAGAGAGATACAAAAGAGACTGTTGTCCTCAGCTTTCAAGTTCTAATCAAGTAAGTTTTCTTGTGTGATTACACTATGAATATGTGTATCTTTATACTTCCATACATACTTAAAAATGAGGGACGTAAACCAAATCTGAAATTTTTAAGAGATTAAAATTAAAATTTGGTATATTTATATGGATGATATGAAACCAGAGACAAAGGTGAGTTCGTCACTTGTTTGACATGTCATACTTAAACCGATATATATAGATATATGATAACATTATGGAACAAAAGTGCTCACTGAAAAAATTACGACACATAAAACGTAACCAAATTTTAGAGGAACTAAAATACACACACACACACAAATAGTATAGTGATAGAGATAAAATATATTTAAATATTTTATTTAATTACTTGTATCTTTATTTTTTAACACATATTAATTGATCACGCAATTTCCAACTGAATTGATAATTATGTATAACTTTCTTCAAAGTGGTGACTTTACAATTTAAACTCTCGACATCGTATTTAGATATTAATTTTTACTGCTGTTACTTCCTCTGTTTCATTGTATTAAAGTTAACTTTTTAATATGATTTCAGCTATTATTTCTCTCTTTTCTATGATATAAAATATTTAAGGAACCTCTAGGATCAGTCTAATGGTGGGAATTGAGATAAAACACATGAGGTTATAAGTTTTAACTTTAGTGTGATCATTGTATACAAAAAAAAAATGTATAAATTATTTAAGGATTGGATAAAGAGAAAGACATAATTGAAAAAATAATAATTAATATTATTTCGAACATTTAAAAAAGTAGATAAATAGCTATATTTTTTTTCTCAAAAAGTGAATTTATAAAAAAAACAAAAACAAATATTGTTAAGTAGTTACTTGCATTTTTATTTTTTTTGATAACTATATTATAGGTGCAAAGTATCCACTGACTTTGTCGGTAATTAATTTCCATTGGAGAATCTGGCTGATCAACTTTAGTGAGGTCTCCCCTCCTGACAACGTTTTTTTTATCCACAAGACTCGAATTTGAGACCTTGTTCAAGGGATTCGAGTCCAATACCACTCGGACCAACAACATGTTGGTTACTTGTATTTTTATTTAATAAAATGTAATGAATATATGAATAAATAACTAAAAAGTTAAAATTGTTGTGCAATATTTACAGTAGTTAATATTCTTGTTTGGAACAATATTGGTTGATAATTTTCTTTTTTGCTTTTTTTTTTTAATTTTGCTTCTATGCTAATATTACATTTATTTTGTATGTTTTATCCTAATTGTGATATACGCTATAATTTTTAAAATCTATTACATCCAATGTCTCTGTCATATTATATTTGAGTCATTTTTATTGTATCTTTGCCTCTTGATTCCATAACTAGGGAAATTTAACAAAATTTATTAATATTATACCTGATCTAACTATCATGTTGGTTATCAATGTCGATCTATCAATCTCCAAGCCACAGAAGTTTAACCAAATGGAAGGACAATCAAGTGATTCACTGAGTGAACAACAATGTTTGGAGACAAAATTAACCAAGATGCTTCTAAATGTGGAACCTCCAGAAACGTATGGACTCGATAAACAATGCATTTATAGAGTACCACATATAATTCGTGAAACTAATCCAAAAGCCTACACTCCTCGAATTGTTTCCATTGGCCCTTTTCACAAAGCACGTGACGTTGGTAAGGAAGACGACATTTTGGGGTCAATGGAAGAGCTTAAACTGAAATATCTCAAGGGATTTCTAAATCGAACCCAGCTACCCATAGGAGATTTTGTTGTCAAACTTAAAGGGTTGGAAGAAAGCATTCGAAGTTGTTATGCAGCGCCTATTAAATATAATAGCGATGATTTCTTAAAGATGATTCTGATTGACGCTTGCTTCATAATTGAGCTTTTTCTGAGATGGTATAGGACCCAAAGATTGGGAGGGAAATGACCCTTTGTTGCTAAAACTATGGATGCTAGATGATATTGACCATGACTTGATACTACTAGAAAATCAGCTTCCTTTCTTTGTTCTTGAACAACTTTACAACTTCACTGGTATGAATCGGGTATTTACCCCCTTTCTTAATATTGCTTTCAACTATCTTAAGAGCATACATCCTGGAACAGTTTGTCCAACAGAGCCGCCAATGCACTTCACTGATCTTCTAAGATCTTCTATAATATCGTCATCAACATTATTTCATCCTGGAGCACTAGAAAAACTGCGAACGAATTAAACATCTATACAGTGCAAGCCAACTATCAGAGGCAGGTCTTAAATTCAAGACCGATCAAAACAAATGCTTCGTTGACTTACACTATAAGGATGGTGTGTTGACAATGCCAAGCTTTGATGTAGGTGACGATACAGAAATAGCTTTCAGGAATATAGTAGCATTCGAGCAATGTCATTATTACTCTTTTGGAACACCCATCATTACTGATTACCTACGATTACTAGATTTTCTTATCAATACGGAAAAAGATGTGGACGTGCTAATTGATAAGAAAATTATTAACAATAGGATGGGTGACACAAAGGCAGTGGCTACAATGATTAACAGTATGCTCTTAAATGTTTCGATGTCAGATTTCAATTCAGAGTATTTCTCTCTTTGCAAAGGCTTAAATAATTTCTACGAAAATCCTCACAACAAATACATGGCTATCTTGATACATCAGTACCTCAACACTCCTTGGAAAATAGCATCTACGGTTGCTGCAGTGGTGCTACTTTTGCTCACCTTGATTCAGACTATATGTTCAATCATCTCATTATAAGGTACGAAATTAATTATGCGATATACAAATTCTTAACTGTTATGGTACGAGTCACAATTAGTAAACAGGATATGAAATGCTAGTTTGTTAGACAAGTGGATAGGAACTGGGTAGTTGAATAAGGAAAAAGGAGGTTAGTAAGGAGGGTTCATTGAATGATTGTATCTGAGTAACTGAGTGTTTGAGTGTCTCAGTTGTAAGGGGCAACCCTTAAAATTAATTTCTAAATTCTTTTCATTGCTTTTACTATCATACCTAACATTACCTACTTTGTTCCAATATACTAATAATACTTGTTGGTAACTAATTAACAACTTTCTCATAAGCTCTCAGATAATTGTAGATGTTTTTAAAATTATGAATAGTATTTATCATTGTTTTCATCATATCATATGGGGAAGGGTTTATATTTTATTTTTTGGTTCAAAAGAGAACATACCGCTAGAGTAGATTTTGAGAGAAGGTTATACAACTAGTCATAGAAAGAGGAGAGGGGGTTAAAACTAGTCCACAAAATTTATACCTATATTAGGGTGTAAACTTTGCTTCCTTGACTTGACTAGTGTATTCACCATAAAAGGATTGAATATGATTCTTAACATTAATGGTAAAAGTCATAGTTACTCCATTAATTCAATCACTTGTTATTATTTGCTTTACCAAATTAATTTTATTTTTTCTGTCTGTTCTTTTCATTCTTTTTTTTGTTTCTGTGTGTATATATATATATGTGTGTACATACACATATATATACATATACATACTATGACATACCTAATTTGATGCTTATATATGTGCTCCATTTTCACATGAATCATGATTTTAATTCCTAATATTATATTTTTTTCATTCCCCACCAACAAGTTGAAATTAATAATCAATAAAAAAATGAAATTGTGGTAAATAACCATGAAAATTTTATAGTATAGAACTCCACATTCAATTTCATCCTTTAAAAGAAAATTATTTTGACTATAGGAGCTTGATCTTTGAGTTCACATCAATATAACCGATTATTAAAAACAATAGTATAATTAATTATCTTGGAACCATTTTGATGATTTACACTTTGTTTGGACAAAATAATTAGTTATCGGATCACAATAATTGATTATTTTGATAACACATGGCAAGCTGGCTAGTTGAAGTTTGAATAATTAATTACTCTAGATGAATAATTAATTATTCATATAAGAAATAGCTAACATGTATGTTTTGTTGATAATAATAATCAACTATTTGTTGAAATATATAAATTTGTTCCTCTTGGCTCAAATAAATAAGTATTTGCACTGTGTAACACCGACTGTTTTCCCTAATCTCTGTTTAAGTGATTTGAATAATTACAAGTGAAATTAAATTTAATTTTTGGAAGAAAATATAATATATTGGTTATGTTTTGATTGTGCTGTGTTACATTTGATTTTTTGGGTAGTATCTGAGTTTTGAATTTTTAGGAGTTGAGGAAAGTCTATACGAGCCAAAAGTCTCTATTAGTGACATCTGCTGGGTTAGTGAGTGTTATGATGTTTTAGACAAATATTGGGCCTTAGGGAGTTAATAGATGACTAGTGGGCTTTAGTCTAAGCCCAAAACACCTAACCCCTCCCTTTAAATCCTTAAAGACTCTCACATATGTTGGTAACCCTTTTTCCCACACCTTACATTCTTATTCACATAAACCTCTCAAGACACTAAAAATATTCTCAAGGTTTAGAACTAATCTCAAGACAATTTCATTTCCCTCTTTCTTGTGTGAGGTTCTAGCCTCATAATTTGTTGAGTCTCTTCTCTTCTTTTCTATATTAATGGGTTAACTTAAGAACATGAGAATTTGATTTCAATCCTAAGTTTGATTGTTGAAATTCATGGATTTTGTTATGGCTATGATGTTGTAGAAATTGTTTCCTCCTTGACTTAAGGGAATTATCTTCTTCTTTTTCCTCTTCCTAAAATCCAAAACTTGGAGACTCCAAGAGGTGAGGGAAGCTTACTAATTGATGTTTTCTGTAGTTAGAATGTTGTTGTGTGTTGGGGGTTATATGTTATAAATGTTGTATTGTTGATTTTAAATGCATAGTTGGCATTGGATGATCATATAGGGCATTGATGAGAAATTTATGATTTGATGATAATTGGTGAAATATAATATGCATTCGGATGTTTATGAGGATTATTGTTGGTTGATGGTGTTGATTTGGCCCTTAAGGGAGCGATTTTAGTTTCTGATTCGATGAAAGCTGGTTTCTTAGTGCTCTTTGAGGGTTTTGATGTTTTGTTTTCTAGTATGTCACTAAGCAATGTGGTGTCTCGCTAAACGAATGGCCATTGGGAGTGATTTTGATGCTCTCGGTCTTGTATCACAGTAAACAAACCCAATTATCACTAAGCGTGAATCAAGACCCCTTTTGAACTTGAATGTTTTGGGCCTCTTTTGCTGAGTGAGTTGAAGTCTCACTAAGTAAGCATCATCCACAGAGATGAACATGATGAGCACTAAGCAAACATTTAAGTCACTAAGTGCAGATCAAATGAAATCTGGTAATTTTCCCAAGTGTCATTCACTAAGTGTGCAAGTGTCTCGCTTAGCAACATTGGGTATTTCATAAATATCTTGGGGGGCTCACTAAATGAGGATTTGTCTCGATAAGTGCCCTATGAGTTCATGCTCTCTATAAAGGGCATTGCTAAGCGAGTTGTGTGCTTCGTTAAGCATGTGGGTGTTTTTAAAAAAATTGTTTTGAATAAGTGGCTCGTTAAGCGAGAGTGACATTCGCTAAGTGCGAACTTATGTTGCTAAGTGAGGACCATCTATTTACTTTACCTTGTTTTATGATTTTAAAGATTTTCAAAAATTGGTTTCTTAAGAAGCGTTTTCTTTTGAATTTTCATTGATGGTTAGATGATTCAATCCAGTTAGAAGGTTGCTTGGATAGAACCTCCATGAGTTGATGATAGGATCAATTCTTGGGATTTCCTATGGGGTATATAGGTTGCAAGGATTGGGCATTTACTTTTTCACTATGAACAGTGTTGAATAGAACCTACATGGTGTTTTTGAAGTGTTGTCGATGCTGTGGTTGTGTTGTTGTTCTACCTTAAAAGGTTGATGTTGAACTATTGAATTGTACATGCATTTCATGCATATTTCCATAGTGGTGGATGTGACCAAGCATGCATGTAAGTTGGTTGGTTAATTGGAGCTGAGACTCAGACAAGACCTCCAACCTAGTGTTGGGGGAGACATGGGGTAGGTGATGATAGGTCTAAAGGATAAGTGGATGGGCGATTCTATAAGGATTCAAGGTCCTTGCAAATCTTGAGTCACAATGAGCCACCACGTGCACTTATCTTGACAAACCACAAAATCTTATTCGTAGATCAGAGTTTTTGGCAATCCCCAAATGGTTCTTGGCATTTATTGTGTTGATGATGACTTAGTAGTCATGTATATATGCCATGCTAAGGTCTATGTCCAAGCTAATCGTTTAACTGTTGAAATCTCCTAGGAGTAGCATCTGCATGCATTGCATGACTATTTACTTGTTGAATCATGTCACTTGCATTGACCTTGGAAATTGACTAAATTATTGTATACGTAGTTGTATGCTTGATAATAAACTTCATGGTGAATATTGTATCTTATTTTTTATCAGTTATGCATGCATGAATATATATATATATATATATATATATATATATATATATATATATATATATATATATATATATATATGTGTGTGTGTGTGTATGTATGTGTGTATGTATGTATGTATGTATGTGTGTATGTATGTATGTATGTGTGTATATATATATGTATGTGTGTGTGTGTGTGTATGTATGTGTGTGTGTGTGTATGTATGTGTGTGTGTATATATGTATGTATGTGTGTATGTATGTGTGTATGTATGTGTATGTATATATGCATATGTGATTTTCCTATTATCCCTATTTGTTTTCAAATTGTATGATGTTTCGTTTTCAAGTGAGCTTACCCCTGCTTTTCCTTATTATTGTGATTGTGATGATCATGTCGATGGGATGGGAACAGATGTTGAGGTTCGGTGGATCCAGCTCAGGGATGATGAAGTGGTATTGCCATAGGCGATGGCAAGTTGTGACTAGTTAGACAAGTCATATTGTATGTTTTCTGGTTGAGGACGTCATGCTCTTGTCATGTTCTTTTCTTTTGTCTAGCCAACTATAGAGAATGCATATTGTATCCCTTCCCTATGATGATGTAAACATGGTTTTGTTGGTACGTTGTTTTATCTATTTTCCCACACATACTTAGCATGGTATGTTTGAGATAGATGGATTTCATACTTGGTGTTTATATACATAAGTTGATGCTTTAAGTTGTATAGTTTAAGGGTTTTTTTCTACAATTGAAGGATGCAAAAAATAAGTACACATTTTCGAAATACTTTAACTTAAGATCTTTATTTAAAATGAACCTTTCCAAATTAAAGTAGTAGTTGTTGTCATGTAGCAGCAATGGGCCGTTACACACTAAATAATAGATTATATGTTGAGGCTAGGAATTTTGCATTTAAATGCTTTTGGAAGAATCAATATTGATAATTTCTTGAATTATCTAATTTTTTATTCTTCTTAGGAAATTTTAACAACTTATTTTAAATTTTAAACTCAATTTATTGTTAGGAAAATGAATTTGAGAATATTAGATAAGAGGAGATTATCTATTTTATTATATGAAATTTTAATTAGGATTTTTATTTATTTTCTTATAGTTTGATGTTTTTATTTTTAATTAATAAAGAAGGGAAGTTAGAGTTCTAAAGGATCAAGAAAAGAGGACCAAAGGGTTGCTTAAAACACAAGAATGGAGGATTCTTTTTTTCTCTAATTTTGTAGCCACTGCCTTGGGTTTTCTCTCTTTCTATGGATATAAGAAAGACAATTAAGGTGGAAGCTCATGTTTCTCCAAGCATCTATGGAGTTCTATCCTCCATCTTCTTTGTTTATTGTTATTTCCTATTTTTCTATGTCTAGATAAAGCCCACTTTGTTAGTGTTAAGTGAATTTTTATGTAACCAATAGATCTCTGATTTGGTATTTTTAATAAAAAAATTGAATTTCATCTTTTTGTGTTTGTATTCTCTTTACTTGATGATTATTCCTAATATATGATCACCCTTAGGAATTTTTATTTTTTTTTGCAAATGGAAATTTACCTTATAGATGTGCTTTAAGATATAAACCTAATAATCTTTTAGGCTAGGAATAATTATTGGATGCTTGCTATCGAAAGGGATTTCTAATCTTAATTCTTATTCCTTCTTAGTGTCATCTATGAAATTAGGGTTGTTAATTAGGGATAAAGATTTAACTACCTAAGGAATTGAGATTTAAATAAATTAAAAAATCTAGTAGACAAAATGAGAAATTAAATTAAGTTCTAACCCATATTAGGAATTATATGGGAAAAAGAATGAAACCTAAACCCAATGCTTTGTTCTTAATTTCTTTGCATTGTTGTGTGCTTGTTTTCTAAAAACGAAAATCTAATGAGAGACAAAGTCTCATCAACCCGAATCGAACTAATGGAACTCGATCATGATTTGTTCAAGCATCAAGTTTGTATTTGCAAACCTGATGAAACTCGAACTGAATCGAACTAGTATTTTTTTTTTCTAGTATTTTACATTCCTTCCTTTCTAGACTTCACTAATTTTTACAATTTTAATCATATTTTTTTTTGTATTTTTGACTATTACTTAGTTGGTGTAAGTTAATTACAACAAAATATGTTGTTTAAACTCTTTTAATGATAGGATTATGTGTCAATTTTTGGACAAAATCATGTATTTTTTATTTTTAAAAAATAAATTTTTGCACATTTTTTATAGAATAGACCAGAACCAAACCAACCCATTCTTGATCAGATTGGTTTGGTTTGGGTTGTGCAAAAAAAAATATCTGAACCAATCCAAACCAACAAAAAATAAGTGGTTCGGATTTTATTTTTTTCCAAATCCGAACTAACCTGACTTGTGAACAACCCTACTTTTAATGTACTCAAAACTCAAAAATATAATTTTGATTCAGATGGGTTACCTTTTCATTATTTAATAATATATAAAATATATTATTAAGAATTAGATTTTAATAATATATTTTATATATTATTAAATAATTATAATTTATTATATATATAATTTTTAGTAATTATTATAAAGTTAATATTTTTATATTGTTAAATAATTAAAATTATTTGTTATATATTTAAATTTTTTAGTAATTAATAAAAAAAGTTAACAATTTTAATCATAATTAAAATTGAAGACTAAACGTGCTTCTATATAATTTTTATTATAATATTTATAAATAGAATTTTGTTCCATTGTAACGTGGTGTCCTCTGCTTTATAATATTTTGTTCCATTTTTATGGATATAATTTCTCACAATTTAAGTCCCTATTTTTATGCTATATAATTTGAACATAATAACGTGATTAGTAAGTGTTAAATAATCTGATAAAAATACTGCATTAGAAATAAAAAATGCATAGACTTTTATTTATCGCCCTGGCATGTAGGTGTAGCTTTCTCAGAACACTCCTCCATACGCTTAATTAGAGACTGAAACACACGCGTGCACTTTTGTAAACACATGCATACTTTGTCATTGTCCATTATCTGATGGAGTCCATATCCTTGAAATAGAATAAATTAGAAAAAGGGAATTTTTGAGTTTTGCTATATGAAAACGCTAGTAAAAATTGGGTTTTCCATTGTGTGACTAACTCTGAGGTAAGCCACCCCGCTGCAAAGTTGTCAGGTCGGACAAAAAATAATAAAGTGAAAATGCTATTATCAATAGAACCTTGTACAATGTGTTTACTAAAAATATCATGTGTCTATTACATAGGATACCCCAATAATAGTAAACTCTATTGTTACCAGAGTATTCCATGTGGCAGACATATGATATTTTCAGCTTAGAAGTAAAAATAAAAAAGCTAACACGTCATTGAATATTCCAGTTTAATTAGTGTTTCTCAACATTGACTGTCTCACTTTAGTATTATATTTCACAACAATCACAAATCAATAAATACTTTATAAAAGTGACCTAAGTTAATCAATCAGCCCACACGTATCAATTCAAATTTCTTTTGTTTTCCTTTTTTAACGGAAAGGAAAAAGTCACATACACGAAAAAGATGATAGTTAATTTCAGATTTTTAACTAGTCGTGCCAACTCGCTTTCACTTTGCATTTCTTTTGTCAATTTGTTGGCCTTTTTACTTCTTTGTTCGTATTTATGTGATCTATTATTTTGCTTAATAATTTATGATCTTCATTTTTATTTTTATTTTAAGTATGATCTTCACGTACCGTAATATGCTGATTTCTGACTAACTTTTATGAAGTTGAGCAATATTGATAATATTAAAGTTATCAAAACAATATTTATAAATTCATGATCAAAATCCAGAGCCTGCTGCCAAGATATAGTTTTATTTTTCATATATTTTACGGGGTATTTTTTAAATATAAATAAAGTTTATAAACAAAAAATAAATTTAAGAAAATAATAGACATTTTTTATTAGTAATAATATATTTTTTATTATATTGAATAGGAATTAAAAAGATACATGTTAAAAATTGTCTACCTTTATTGTCTATTACAATATTTTCTAAGATTATTATTCTCAAGGAGAGTCTAATTCATCCATGATTGTCGTTATCATAAAATAGAATGAGATTGTTAAGTTCAGGAAGATATAACTTTGTTTTAATAAAAGGAATAAGACCATATAGATTTTACTAATACTTTGGTCAAAGTAAACAGTAAAGGAACTGACCAAGTGTTTGAAGCATCGTCTTAATAAAACTCAAATTATGTCTAAAAGTTCTTTTGCAAAACACAATTCAACCTCTTTCTTATGTTTTACTTGTCTCCTTATAATTACAATAATCGCAAAACTCAATTTTTTAAGGTCAAGATGGTTCATTCCTATAATTTTGATAAACAATAAACATAAATGATTAAATGAATATATTATGATATTTAGCAAGTTCATTGTAAGTGTACAGGAATTAGAAGATAAATGAAAACATGTCCATTTTATCTGTAAGACATATTGTTTTAAGTTGATTATCCTAATATCTTCTGACAACACAATTTGAAAACACATTGGAACTAATTAAGAAGGTATGACATCATAGTCTTAATACTCAATCATCCTAAGATCTTTTGTTACACTTGAATAATTGTTCAAAAATGACACAAATCGTCAAGTCAATGGTTGAAAAGTTAAGTATTTTCAAGCACTACACTTAATACTAAAGTATATGTGATAAAGTAGACTTTCAACTGCAAAACATATTGTCCTATGATGCGCTAAAAATACGCTTAAGGCAAGCGTACCCTTATCGCAGTAGTAACAAAATGACGTGAGTCTAGATATCAAACCCAAAAGACTAAATGGTGATTACCAGTTTCCAGAGATTCTATATTGTTTAGGTAAAATTAAATAGGTACTGGGTTGGTTCAATAGTGATAAACGTAAAATAGGAATTGTAAAACAAACAATGGCAAGTAGAGAAAAATTCAGAGAAAAATAGGCTTAGGGTTGTGGTTTCCTTCTTGCTCTTAAGTTCCTTCACATCTAATTCTAATTGAACCTTTTACTATTCATCAATTACCAATATTCCCCTATGAATTTTATTGTCAATTGTTAGTCATAAATTGCAATAGTCCTTTCTAAGTTAATTTCCCAGTTGATCATGTGAGATATTAAAACCCTAGGAAGGCATGAGGAATAAAAGGGGAGGATTAAATTAATTATTTAATGCCAATTGGAAATTAGGAATGAAGGTTGATCATACGACAAAACCTACTTTGATTACCCTACACGTCTGCCAATTAATTGCGGTACGACCGCCGTTCAATTAATCGATTCGAAGCATACAAGAGATGATCAATTTCGAGTAAGAAAATAAAAACAGTAGAGCAATCTAATTGACTGAATAGAAACAAGAATTCAATTAAAATTAAACATTTAGGGGTTCCAAACACTAAGTACACCACAACCCTAATAAGAAATTTAGCTACTCATGGCAAGAAGAGAAATAATAATTTTAAAGATATACATCAAAGGAAAGAGAAAAAGAAATCTTTTACAGAAAAAGGTTTTTCTCCAGTCTCTGACTCTGAGTATCCTATTGCCCTCTCTAAGAATCTTTCTCCAAAAGCCAAAGACAAAAAGAAAAATTGGGAAGAGAATAGAGATGAGATAGAGAGCCCCCTCTTGTGCTTTGCTCCTTGCTATTTGTAATATCCTTTCAGAATTTTGAAGTAGAAGACTTAACCCCCCGGTCCATTCTGCCCAATCTAGGTCTATTAAAAATTCAAATAAAATTAAAACTTGGACCTAGGACCCACCCAGCGAGGTTGGAAACCCGCTGGGCGGTTTTTCGGAATTCGCTTTGCTTTGACGCCGGGCGGGCTATCCAACCTGCCCGGCGGAATACCTCCAGGGCAAGTCCCGCCGGGCAGGTGCAACTTTGTGCACTCCATTTTGTGCTTCAAGTCTCCTTTTTGGCCCGTTCTTGTGCTTATAGGCTTTTTTTAAGCCCACTTGATAAGTATATTACTCCTCTATACCTGTGGACTAGATTTCTTTTTTTCCCTCAACTAACTTCCTACATTAAATTCAACAAAATTAAGGCAATTCATGTAATTTTAAATAAAAAGCTTAGAAACACACATCACATGAAATCCTTCATTAATGGTCTATTTTCTCAAAAATTTCCAATGAGTTAATGCAAAAATCATGTGAACTTGCTTTATAAATCTACATAAATATAGATTTACCATCCTACCCTAGAATGGTAAGTTCAAGGTAAAACTACCTATTTAGATTTTTATATCACCTCCAAAGGAACAAACTTGTCCTTACAATCTAAGACGAAAAAAGCACTAATGTTCAAATGAATTTAATGTGCATTTAACGAGGACTCAACATTCCTACTTTTTAGAAGCACTCTCAAACTAAAGATTTCCAACACCAATGAGTTAATTTCAAGTATACATAAAAATAATGAAGTATTCAATGCTATATCTATTTCGAAATTGCATTAACTCATATCTCAGTAGGTACCATTTTTCCATTTTTTTATATGCATTTATGGGAACACCTTAGTGAGACACTTAGAAACAACTATCCTTTCATAGTTCTTAGAGATTCAAACAAAAATAGCAAGCCAATTATTTTTGGCTTACCATGGTATTGGTACGAAGTATCCACCGTTGGAAGTAGTGACTAATCTTCACCAAGGACGGTGAGTGAATACAAGGTGGGTATTTCTCTCCCAACATGATTTATTTCATACCCAAGGCCAGGATTCAAACCCTAGATAACTTGGTTAAGAGATGCAAGCTACCAACACTTATGCCAACCAATGTTGGTAAGAGCAAGCCTATTGCTTCCAAAGAAAGTAGTTCAAAAGGGGACAAATCTATCTTATCTAAACTAGAAAGGATGTCTTCATTTATAATTCTTAAGGAAAAGGAGGAAAGTTAGGAGACAAAAAGATTAGATAGCAAAAACATGTCTAAGAAAAAGAAGATCAAATCTCTCTAATATCCAAGAGGATTAGAAAGATGATGCACAAAAAAGGGAAGAGACAATAACCCTTAAAAATAAGCATCAAAGGGAAGGAGAAATACAATAGAAAAGAAAATACTAAAGTAATCTATTTTGAGTGTAAGAAGTTTGTGCACATAAGGGTTGAGTATCCAAGTTTCAACAACTTCTCATAGAAATTCTTCAAAACGAAGAAGAAAGGTCTAATAACAATATATGAACAATTGAACAACAACTCTTCTAAAAATAGTGATGGAGCAACAAAGTCTAAAAATATTTGTTTGATGGCGAGCAAAAACTCAAACAATGATGGATATAAGGAAGAATTTGAACTATTCGATCTTCAAATTGCTTATTATATATATATTTTCAAATATTCTTTTGTTTGCATTCAAAGTATTCTAAACCTAAAAACAAACAATAAAGATGTTGCAAAAGATTTTGAATAAAAATTTGGAAACAAAAATTTGAGTGATTAGAACATTTGATTTACTATCGAGATTAGCCTCTTGAAAACCTAACAGCGCTATATTTTGTCCTCTTCTTAATTAGATGTTTCCTTTTTATTATATCATTAAAAATACAAAAAGAAAAAAAAAGATCAAAGCAAGTTAGACAATAAATACAAAATGAAATGAAAATATAATAACACCAAAATAAATAATAAAAAACAAAGCAGAAGAAAAAAGGAGAGAAACTTTGACATGAAAAAAAAAAAACACACACATACACCAAAAAAAAAAAAGGCTAAACAAACAAAAATAAGCTAAGTGATTCCTATTTCTAGCTACATGTCAAAGTGCCTTTTTCTACATGCTTATGCTATTTGCCTTATTTTCTTCAACATAGGCCATTTAGCTTACTACATCATGTAGGCTACACATACACTACAACACTTTCATAATAGGTACACAAGACTCATTTCATTGATTCATCAACAAAACAAACACTTACGCTCCTTTACACTACAGATTTTAGGACTCAAACACTGTTACCTAATTCTTTCTTCATTTACTCACTATCAGCATAGACACATTGAGGATTATCATACTCTCAATCAACGCAACATACTACGCCGCTCATTTTTTCAGGATCACACTATCACTTTTGGCATAGACACATGCACCATTTAGGACTTAGCCTTCACACAACACACTGATTCTTCCATTAACCTTCTCCCCAGAAAAAGCCATGTCATTCTTTACCCTTAAACCACCTTGACCCAACAGTAAAATGATGGAAAGTTTTTTTTTTCCTCACCATCTTCATCATCATACATAGTTCTAAATTGCAGACCGCAACATGTGTTGCGGCCACGATATTGCAATTGCGAAGCTACCCTTAACAAAAACGGTGCACAATTGTGATGTGAATTAGAATCACAAGAATTACAATAATCCATCTGCAACAGAACAGCAAAGGAACAGTAATAGAGCCACAACACCATCCTATTCCATTTTTTTGTGAGAAAATAAACAAAGATTCATACATAAATCTTTTATTCTAATAGGTGTGGTCGTGTGAAATGTAGGAAAAGGGAGGGGGGCATCTGATAGTGCCTAGTTGGGGTGTTGCTAGGCTGCAAGATGCGTCCAAGGCAAAGGGAAAGCGTGAGGTGGTAAGGGTAGGCCAGTAGGAGGGAAAGGGGAAAGGTAAGGTGGTGGGGGTAGGAGGAAAAGTGAGGTACAAACATAAAATAATTTCATGCTACAACGACCACAATCCACATTGCAATGTTGGCAACCACAACCGTAATTGCGAGTGCAACTGCAATTTATAACCATGTCATACGCTATGAATAAGTCATGACCAAGCTCCAACTGAGTACACCTTTTTGTTGTGTTTGCATCTCCTACCCACACAAATTCAACTCCTATGAGATCACCATAGCTTTCCATCTCTTGCCCAACACCTTCAACCTCTATTTTGGACTAAGGCTCAGCCCAATAACGGTCCATGAGACCAGAAAGTAAGACAATCAACAATGATCTACATTGATGACTAATGATAAGGACAAGATCATAAAAATCTTAAAACTAGCCACATTAGGATATGCATCATTAATTTTATTCCTCTCTTCTTAACTCACTCATATTAACTTAAACATTAAAGTCCTTTGAAATGATGCTCCCACCATTGCAGAAAGCCACCATTAGAGGGCTAACTTACGTCCTGATGAACACTAAAGTATATTATTATAATAAAATAAATTAGATAGTTAAATGAAAATAATTATCTAAAAATGGAAAAGGCTAAAAATAGGTTCGGAGGTCTAAATTTCTTTTTCTCCACGAAAAATATGTAATTATAAAATTAAATTAAATTAAAAGAAAGATAATAAAATAAAAAGTTTGCTCTTTTACACCATACTAACTATTTAAATATTTATAATTTATGCCTAATTATGATTTTAACTTGTGCATTACACAGAATAAATATTTATTTTATATAACTTCAATTTATAATATATAAATACTTCTCAATATATAAATTATACTATAATTAAAATTTGTAATAAATAAATATTTTTGAACATATAGATTATATTTTAAATTTATAATAAATAATTATTGTAATAAAATGTTAATTTTTAATTATTGATAATTTATTTTAAAAAATATTAAAATTCAATTTAGAATTATAAATATTAAAAATGATAGATTAAAAGAGATAAAAGATTAAAAAATTCCTAAGAACGCTCATATTAAAGAATGATAGTTAAAAACACTCTCGTTGAAGAATAATAACTAAAAACGTTCTTATTTAAAATAGTTGTTCTTATTTAATATATAAGGTAGATTGGTCATAGTCGTCACGTTTGATTTTGTGGTTTGCTATTTTTTCATTTAGATGTAATTACTTATTCTATTTCTTTTTTTAGTTTGACTATTAATGTAGACTGTGGACTTGGTGCTTCAAGCTCCACCGCAGCCGTTTTGAAACACATGAGGCTGTGAACTCAGTGAATGAACGTGGAGTGAGGTGAACCCTCCTCTCTAGCACAAATCTCCTTCAGGAGCTTCATTGCCTTGGTGTGGTTCCTGCTACAGGGCATGGCAAGGGCGCGCTCACACTCAAGCTTAATGGTGGAGTAATCGGAACCCTTGGATTGCATCGTGCAGATTGTGATCGAAAACATTGCAGGTGTTGGAGAGGAAGGCGTCGGAGACATGAATGCTGTGGTGTTTCTCTGGAATGTTGTTGTATTTCTTTGGAATGTTCTAGCAAAACATTAACTCAGTTTCAGAATAAACTAATTTAATTTTTTTAAAATCGATTAGATAAGCAACTATTTAAAAAATTAGTTATTCAATCAGTTTTGATACAACCAATTTAAATATGTTTTTCAGAATCCTGCATTTTTGATTTGAAACATCTTTTTAAATCGGTTAGAGAAGCAACCGATTTAAAAAACTGGATTTTAAATCGGTTTTGATACAACTAATTTAAAGTTTGCCAGAATTACAATTAAGCCACTGCGTTTTTGATTTAAATCGGTTCATGCAAAACTAATTTAAATTGTTGTTTTAGAAAACAAATTTTACACTAGTGATGTTTCTTTGTCATCGTCTTTTTATGATTTATTATAAATTCTTTTATGTTAATTGTGCTATTGACTTTTAGTTAATTTTTATAACTTAAAAAAGGAATATTGTATAAAAAGTTAAAGAAAGACTTCAATTTTTTTAAAAAATTATTATGTAACTTTAATAAAAAGTTAATATTGTTTATATATATATATATATATGTATATATATTATTCTCCTCAAACATAAGATAGGATAACATAACATACATATACTACATAACATATTATGTGATGCGCATCAAACATTAAATAGTATAAATTTTATCGTTGTCTTATTCTTATCTAATTCTTATATTTTATCATATTTTATCCTATTATATCTTAATGACAAAAAGAGTCCTTAAAATTTAGTATACCATCCATATTTCTCTATTATTAAAGTATAAAAATATTGTTATATTATCTATATTTCTATGTGTTCCCAATCAAACAAGTATATCTCCCTTCTTGAACTAAAGCATACAATGAGAGTAGGACCCTCTCATTTTGAATCCCTTCTTTAAAATGTCAGGTCACTCACAAAACAAATAAAACAAACAAAGCCCTTGCAACTTCGAGATTTCAGACACGGATAAATTATTGTATGCTTCAGGACTATTTATGATTTCGGACAATCTTTACCTGATACGGGGCCAGGTTTTTTAATTTGCAAAAAAAGAACTAATAAAACTTTGTATCATATGGAGATTGACCAAAAGTATGGACACTTGATTTCTTGGACCTTAAAGTAATTAATTTCTCCCACACACCAGGCCACTTGCTCTATCTGTTCACGCGTTTAGATATGATTTGCTCTGAAAGTCGGAGATTCCTGCGCCTTTTTTGCAATGCATGACTGAGTTGTCACATTATAACACAGAATCGGATTGTTGTCCAAGGCTTCATAAATAGTCAACCATAAGAAAATTTTCATGTTAAAAAAAATTGAGAAGTATGAAACTTCTAGGTATATATAACTTGCGAATTGCTCCTCGCTGATCACAACCTTTTATTACTGCAAATATAAATTATCTTCGTAATTTTTAGCATTTATATTTTAACTTAATTACATTTTGTGCCACTTAAGTTTTATCATTTTGTAAATTTTATCACCTCTATTTTTTTCTAACATTTTATTATCTTATTTTTGAAATTTTGCCCAATCATTACTTGTTCATTAAATAAAAATTACAAGATTGAACAAAATTCATAAAATTTCAAAAGTAAAGTGACAAAATACAAAAAAAAATAAAATACAATGACAAAATTTATAAAATAATAAAACTTGAATGACACAAAATATTATATTTGTTAAGATCCTAAATCATGGCTCACAGAGCAGCACCATCCTCATCTTCCTTCACACACAAATGGTTTTAAGATGTCTTCCTCAGTTTTAGAGGTGAAGACACTTGTCATAACTTCACTGGTAATCTCTACAACTCTCTACGCCAAAAGGGAATTCATACTTTCATCGATGATGAAGGCCTGAGAAAAGGGGAAGAAATTACGCCAGCTCTTCTCATCGCCATTCAAAATTCAAGGATTGCCATCATTGTATTCTCCAAGAACTATGCATCCTCAACTTATTGCTTGGATGAACTTGTCATGATCCTTGCATGCCTAAAGGAAGAAGAAGGTCGATCGATTTATCCAATATTTTATGATGTGGATTCATCACAAATTCAGCATCAGACAGGGACTTATTCAGAAGCATTGGCAAAACATGAAGAAAGGCTTCAAGGTGACAAGTACAAGCGTTTACTCAATGGAGGCGGGCTTTATCTGAAGCAGCTAATCTATCAGGCTGGCATTTCCAACATGTGTATACAACCCTTTTATTGTATATATGTGTTATAAGCTTTTTTTTTTTTTCATTTGGCTAATAATTTTTATATAGGTTAAATTAATTTGTAGGTTCCTAAATTATTTAAAAATTTTTAATTAGGTCCTCAAATTAAAAATTTTAATTGGGCCTCTAAACTAAAAAAGTCGGTATATGGAGTTAGTTTTTGATGGCATAAAACAGTAAAAAAAGAAATGACATTTTATGGCAGTTTTAAAAATCTTAAGGATTCAATTACAAAAATTTTACAAGAAATTACAATTTTTTTTTAATTTAAGAACCTAATTAAAAATTTTCAAACAGTTTAAGAACCTACAGATTAATTTAACTTTTTTTATATATTAATACGTTTTTCTTTTGGTGAAAATATATATATTAATACTAATAAGGAAGGAAAACGAAATAAATCATATAAATCTTGATCAATAATTTATGAAATGGACACAATTTTATGTGATTAAGTCTGAATATTGAAATGAGTGAACTAAACACAAATTTGATGCTTTAGTTTAAATTCACATGTTTTTCTATAATGGACAGGTCTCAACCAGAATGAGTTTATCCGAAAGATTGTTAAAGAGATCTCTGAAAAGATTAATTGCAATCCTTTACATGTTGCTGATAATCCAATTGGGCTAGAGTCTGCAGTGCTAGAAGTGAAATCTCTCCTTACACTTGAGTCTGATGATATCAACATGATAGGAATTTATGGTATCGGTGGTATAGGTAAAACCACAATTGCTCGTGCTGTGTATAACTTAATTTTTAGTCACTTTGAAGGTATGTGTTTTCTCCCTGACATTAGAGAAAAGGCAATTAATAAGCATGGCCTTGTCCAACTCCAAGATGTGCTACTTTCTGAAATACTCAAGGAGAAAGATATCAAAGTGGTAGATGTCAACAGAGGAATTCCAATAATAAAAAGGAGGCTTCAACAAAAGAAGGTTGTTTTGGTTCTAGATGATGTTGATAAATTAGACCAGCTAAAGGTACTTGCAGGAGAATATGATTGGTTTGGCTCTGGAAGTATAATCATTATCACCACAAGAGACAAACACTTGCTAGCTACTCATGGGATGGTAAAATTATATGAGGTTAAACCATTAAATGTTGAAAAAGCTCTTGAATTGTTTAAATGGCATACCTTCCAAAAAAATAAAGTTGATCCATCTTATGTGAATATTTCAAACCGTGCAGTTTCTTATGCGTGTGGTCTTCCGCTAGCTTTGGAAGTGATAGGATCTCACCATGGTTCTAAATTGCGGTTGCGGTCGCTATTGCGTTTTCATTGAAATCCCTAATATTGCGGAAAATTGCGAAAAAATACGGTTGATGCGGCCGCAATTGCGGTCGCGATGCGGTTGCGGTGAGTCTAAAACCCTTTACGTTGCGGCCGCAATTGCGGTTGCGGACCGCAATTTAGAACCATGGATCTCACTTATTTGGAAAAAGTTTAGATGAGTGTAATTCTGCATTAGATAAATATGAAAAAATTCCTCATGAAAAGATACATGAAATTCTTCAAGTAAGCAATGATGGTTTAGAAGAAAATCAGAAGGGAATTTTCCTTGACATTGCTTGTTTCTTCAATACTTGTGAAGTGGGCTATGTCACACCAATGCTACACGCTCATGGTTTTTATCCAGAGGTTGGTTTGAGAGTGTTGGTTGACAGTTCTCTCATAAAGATTGATGCTTTTGGTTTTGTGAGAATGCATGACACACGGGCAGAGAAATTGTAAGGCAAGAATCAACAGTAGTTGAGCCTGGCAGACGTAGTAGGTTATGGTTTGATGAGGACATTGTTCATGTTTTGGAAGAAAATATGGTATGTTAGAAATTATAAACATCTCTATGCTATTTCTTCTCCTTTCATTCCTATATTTACCAATTTTGATGAATATGCGCTAGATTTTAGGATTCTTTACCCTTTTCTCAATTTAATATGTTTGATGAAATTTATTAGATTAGTATTTGTAAATTTATCCAAATGTATGGATGACATTGCTAATGTGCACATATTTGTGGTTACTTATGCTTTGTGCCTGGAAGGGAACTGATAAAATAGAATTCATAAAGCTTGAAAGGTACAACAACACACAAGTGCAATGGAATGGAACAGCCTTCAAGGAAATGAAGAACCTGAGAATTTTGATTATTGAAAATGCAACCTTTTCTACAGGCCCCGTGCATCTACCAAATAGTTTGAAAGTGATAGACTGGAGTTGCTATCCTTCACCATCTTTACCTTCTGATTTCAATCCCAAACGAGTTGAGATACTCCTTATGCCTGAAAGTTGCCTTCAAATCTTCCAACCACACAAGGCATGTATCGGTTTAAAAGTTTTAGTTTTCAACATCAATTTCTTCTTTAAAACACAATAACTTGAGTCATTTGCTTTTATTTTGCAGATATTGGAATCATTGATTATAATTAACTTTGAAGATTGCAAGTTCTTAACCAATCTACCAAGCCTAAGAGAAGTACCATTCTTAACGAATTTGTGTCTTGATAACCGCACTAATTTAGTTAAAATTGGTGGTTCAATTGGGTTTCTTGACAAGCTCCGCTCCTTGAGTGCTAAAGGATGCACCAAGCTAAAAATTCTAGCACCCTGCGTCATGTTGACATCTCTTGAAATTTTGGATCTTCAGAGGTGCTCATGTCTTGAGAGTTTCCCAGAAGTATTGGGAAAGATGGAGAAAATAAGAGAAATATATTTAGACAAGACAGCCATAGAGAAATTGCCATTTTCAATTGGAAATTTTGTTGGGCTTCAACTACTGTCCCTGAAGGAATGCAAAAGGCTTAATCAGCTACCAGGTAGTATATGTATATTGCCGAAAGTTGAAGTGATATTGGGTTATGGGCACGGGAGATATCGATTTTTTGAAGGGAACCAAGATGAAGAAAAGTTGAGCTCAAAAGTGTCTCAAAGGGCCATGCTTAATAGTGATGCTGACCTATATCTTGATGAGTGTTATCCATACATAAATCCCAATAATCTCATCCAAGTATGCAGTCCAAATCCGCTTATGCGTTGTGATTTCGATTTGTTGTTCCACAAGCTTGCAAGGCGTGAGGACTGGTATCGCAGATGCAGGAAATCGTCGATGCATTTCTCGTTTCGAAACAAACTGCCTAAGATCGCGGTATGTTGTTCTATATTGCCAGTTATGAAAAGTCTCATGGTGTTGATTTTCAAGTTCAGCGTATTCATCAATGGCACTATGCAATTCAGTTCTTCATGCAATTGCATATTTAGAACATGGAACCCAATACTTTGGTGTGATCTACAATGCAAAGCGGAGGGTATATTTTCAGAGGGTGAATGGAATAATGCTGAGATTATATTTGAGTTGGAATACCCTACAGCGGCAAGTTCTACGACAATAACGAAGACCTTTGGCGGGGGAAGTCTACGATGGACCCTAATTGGTGTGTACGAGGAAGGAAATAATAAGGAAGATATTAAATTCAAAGATTCGATGTCAATTTTTCGATATTGAATTAAATACTTCCCTCTTCGTTACCTAGTTGTTTGTACTATGTTGTTAGTTATGGGGTGCCTGAATGAAGAGAAAGGGATGACTATTCCATATTTTTCACTTATTTAACCGAAATTTTAATAATAATAAAATTCGACTCGTGTTAATTTTTTTGGAATAATTATTTATTTGCTTTTTTAAAATATTTAAGTCTTTGAGTTTAATTTTCATACAACAACAGTGTGAATGATTTTTATACTGTCAACTAATAAGAAATCATATTAAGAATAACTTTTAAGGTAATTATATTAAAAGTTTACAAAATTACTATACATGATCATTTCTAATTGTTTGACAATGTAAAAATGTTTTACATTATTTGTATATGTATTATTTTCTCTAATTTTTGTTTTTGGCATATTTTTTATCGATCCATTTCGATTAGCATATTTTTATAAAAAACTGTAATGCAGACAACTTAATAAATAAATCAAATGAAAAAATAATAAATAAATGAAAAGAATGTTTCCTTCATCCCTAGTTGACTTCATATGCAAATTAAGGAATTATTTTTGTAACAACAAATTAAGGATTATGTATCCTTGAATTATTTTTAAAATTGAAATTAATTAAGAAAAAAATACGTCTGATCGGAAGCGTGGCCATCATGGAGTGTTGAGAAAAACTACTTTCCTATCTATACGATTTTGGGAACATCACAAATAAAATACAAGTAACATTTGAGAATGAAAAGAGAATGAACTTCATTATTAATAAATAATAGCAAGAAATAATATTTTTTGTGGTAATTTGTTGAAATATTATCTTCTACATAGTAAATAATTTTGATTATTGATATTTGTCTTAGAGTAATTTTTTCATTATTTATATATCATTGAAATTTGAGAAATGAGGGGAAGGGAAGACAGTGAGAGAAAAAAGTTTAGCTTTTGCTATTTACACTTCTCAATTTATTAAGTAAACCCTTTTTTTTTTTTTCTTAGGTTAAATTATTCTTTTAGTCCCTCTTTTTATTTAAATTATTCAATCTGATTCCTCTAACTTTTAAGCAATATCGATGTCACCATATTTTGAGCTGCAAAGTGCATATATTGATTACCAATGTAGGGCAACTTTCACCATCGCTCTTAAAATAGAGATTTTAACCCACTAGGGTATGTCTAGTGGTAGGGATTTGAGTAGTATATATAAGGTTCTAAATTCTAACCTGTTATCGTTATTGTACACAAAAAAAAAAGAATAGAGATTTTCATCCCTGGGTTCATAAGATGAACAATACGGGCAATTAAGTAAACATATATAGTGTCTGAACATTGAAATCATGGCAACACTGGCTCAAATGGCGCCTTAAGATCAAAAATTGCTTTCTCTTCCTCCATCTTCTTTACATATGAATATAATCTATGATTTATTACAAACATTTCACTGTCTGAACATTCAAAAGCCCACTATTTATGTGAACAATTAGTCACTCGTATGTGCAAGCATGGTGTCAGCACATACACATGTATCAAAGCCGTTATAGTTACAGATATACATCGGTATCAAAGTCTTAATAGTTATAGATATATATGTGTGTCAAAGCCTTAATAGTTACAGATATACATCTGCATCAAAGTCTCAATAGTTACAGATATTCATGTGTATCAAAGTCTTAATAGTTATAACAGATATATACATGTGCTTTAAAAAAAAAAACAGATATACATGTGTATCAGACTCAATAGTTACAGATATAGCGCTGCATCAAAATCTTAATACTTACAGATATACTTGTGTATCAAAGTCTTAATAGTTACATATAAGGAAGTTCAATTCACTCAACAACGAATTAGCATGTTCATCAACCTGAGTGTCAGGAAAAATGTTAAAACAGCAAGCTATTCAACATTATATCTTATAGCTCGATGATATTTACGCTGGAAACAATATAACTGCAAACAAAAGGATCACGGCTAGAATAATATGGATAATTAAGCTTTATTAAGCAAGTTAGATCACACCCCCAGTCCTCATGGCAAACTTTTTGCTTTTTCTTCCTCATCTAATTATGTATTATGTCTCACTTCACCTATTTTCAGCCTCTAAAAAACTATCAAATCCTTTTCTTACTCAAAATATGTCGAAAATGAAAAATTAATTTTATACCAACAAATAGACACTATTGATAGTTCAACCTATATATTAAGCTTAGTTGGCATGTAACTCGCGGGGTCAAATTGTTTTTAACCCATAGGACAGTTTCACTGATAGCGATACTTAAAACCAATTGTTGGACAATTGGAACAGGGTCAATTTCCTTAAATTAGTAAATCCATAAAGGACATTAATGTCATTTACTTATACATTAATAAAGTGCAAGCCAGCTTTTGAATACTGTCCAACATGATGGTGTTGAGTGTTGACTCTAGCATGACTTATCTCATTTGAAGGACTTGATTTAGCTTGAATGAATATTATATAAAGCAGGAAGCATTATTCCCGCAAAATGAGATCAATCTGAAGCAGTTGCTGAGTTGCGGAAGAGAGGGGCTGTGTGCTTGTGTTAAGGTGAATTGCTGAAGATTAATCCTTAACAATTTGAACATCAGGTTCCTTCTCCTCCATTTTGCTGTATTTGGTTACTATCTTTTTTGATTCTGATCCACACAAGAATATTTGACAATCTTTTTCAAATCTTTTCTATAACTTCATTACATAGCTTTGTCGTCCGACTCTTGTTTTAATTAAAATAACAATTCGCTAAAACAAACGTAATAGGGATTATTTTGGTTACTTGAACAAAATGAAGCAAATAATAAAAAGATGTGATACATATATTAAAATTCTTATAACAATTAATACAATACTTTCTTCGAACTCAAATATAAGCAAAATTAACTAATTTTTGCACTAATTAAGAAAGTTAATCAATATAATTTAATTCTACTAATCACATTTAAAAAATAAACTTTTTCCCTAAGGTGCCCTTCATTGAAACTTAATATGAAGAATAAAAAAGAGTAATTGAAAATAAAATCTCAATTAATTGAAGGTATTTTTGGGATAATATCATTAAATAGGGTGAAACTAGTTAAGATTTGCTTATATTTAAGTCCACTAAACCTCCTTTTTTTGTTGCTTATAATTGAGTCCAGAGGGAGTATCATTTTTTGTATATATCCTCTCCATCACATCATTTATTACATTTTAAATTTCTCTTTGTTTTTTTTCTTTCTCTCTATTGGTTGTAAAATTTGCTGTACAAGTATTATTTTTCAATAATAAAATCTAGTTCCAAGAAGAGAAATGATGATTATACAACAAATTGTACAAAAATTTTTCAACTAGGACAAAAAAGAGAAAAAAGAGAAAGAAGTTTGGAATATAATAAATGATAGATAGAAAGGAATAAACACGAAAAATAATATTGTATAAATTGTTATAAAAATTGTTGTATATATATCACATCTCTTCTAAAAACGGGGATAATTCATTTGAAACTAATGGAAAAGCAGACACTTCAAAATGATTATTATAATAGTAGGATCAGGCATGTATCTCAGTCACATATCCTCCGGACAACTCGCACGCATCTTGTAATTTCTTTTCTTTATTTTGAATTTATATTTAAAAGTTGAAAGTAACTTTAATAAGATAAATAAAATATATTTAGATTTTTTTTTTTGAAAGATCAATCGATATATTATTTTTATATTTTAAAAAATTTTAATAGAGTAAATCACTAATTTAGTCTTTAAAATTGTAATAATCGGTCAAATTGGTGCCTAAAATTAATAAAGTGGCAAAATGGCCCCTAAAATTATACATTATCAATCAATTTAGTCTTTGAATTTGTAATGGACGGTCAAATTGATCTCTAAAAAAATGAAATGGCAAAATGGTCCCTAAAATTATATATTATCAATTAACTTAGTCCTTGAAATTGTAATGGTCAGTCAAATTGATCCTTAAATTTTAAAAGGCTTAATTGTGCTTTTTGCACAACTTTCAAAATTTTGCAAATTATGTCCTTAAACTTTTTTCTTTACACATTTTAACCTTAAACTTGCATAATTTTGCGAATTTTATCTTAACATTAGTTAACTATCCAAAATTTTGCTCTCTACTTTCAAAATTTTGCGTATTTTGCCTCTAAAGTGCAATTAAACATTTAGAAAATGCTAAAAGTGAGATTTGAACTCTTAACACATTCTCTTTTCATTGCCACCAAAGTTACTAAATCATTTGACTTGTTTAATTTATATATAAAAAACTATATTAACATTATTGCATTTGTCAATTGCACTTTTCATCTCATATTTGTATAAAAAAATATTAAACGGTAAGATAATAAATTTATTTATTAAATATTTTTATTTTGATTATACAAATTTATTTATTCAATTATATAAAATTATTTATTACTTATAAATTATTTATACATATCGTCCATCCTTTATTTGTAAGATAGTTATTCAAAAATAAAAATCTTTAATAAATATATTTATAAGATATTGAATAATTTAACCAATAAATAATTTTATATATTTAATATATTTAATATATAAAAATTTGTATAATTTATAAATTTGTATAATTAAAATAAAAATATTTAATAAATAAATTTATCATTTTACTTTTAATATTTTTTTTCCTACAATAAATATAAACATACACTTAGAAAACCAAAAGTGTAATTAACAAATGTAGTAATAGTATATATAATATATTTTTTATATATAAGTTAAACAAGTCCAATGTTTTAGTGGGTTTGGTGGTTGTGAAGAAGGAAGGGATCAAGGGTTCAAACCCCACAACCTTCAACACTTTTATCATTTTCTAAAAGTTTAATTACACTTTAGGGGCTAAATATAAAATTAAGCCTTTCTTTAAAAATTTATTCCCTTGTCATGTTGACATGTCAGTTCCATGTCAGCAATCAACATGGTCACATCAAAATCAATTAAGGACAATGGATGGTCAACTAATGTTAGAACAAAATTTGCAAAATTAGATAAGTTTAGGGCAAACTGTGTAAGAAAAAAACTTTAGGGCATAATTTGCAAAATTTTGAAAGTTAGGCAAAAAGTACAATGAAGCCTTTTTAATTTTAGGGACTAATTTGACCCTCTATTACAATTCCAGGGGACTAAATTGATAATATATAATTTTAAGGACCATTTTACCACTTTATTTGTTTAGGACCAATTTGACCATCCATTATAATTTTTGGGACTAAATTGATTGATAATATACAATTACAAAGACCATTTTGCCACTATTAATTTTAATGACCAATTTGATCAACCATTACAATTTTAGGGACTAAATTGGTGATTCACTTAATTTTAATAGGTTTAATTGTACTTTTTGTCTCCAAAGTTTTATAATTTCTCGAATTTTTCCACTTCAAAATTTTTTCGTGAATTTTGCCCCTCCAATTTACAAAATATTGCAAATTTTGCTGCCATGTAGAAAACTGTCACAATTAAAGAAAAATTGTCACAAAATTATCTTAATTGTGATAGTTTAAAGAAAAAATTGTCACAAAATATTTTAATTGTGGCAATTTTTTATGTTAGGGTAAAATTAACAAAAAAAAATTGAGGTGGCAAAATTGCAAAATTGTGAAACTTTGAGGGCAAAAAGTACAATTAAGTTATTTTAATATTACATTAGTTTTATATATTTTACCCTAACTGTGATACTCTTTTAACCTCAAATTTGGGACCCACCACAAATTTGGAGCCGAATTCCAACAATAGCAGGTCTATTGTAAACTTTGATTCTACCTTCGTGTTTTTATGGAAAGACTACTAAACTTTTGAAGAAAAGAGAGAAAGAAAAAATATAACTTTGAGGAGTGGGAATTTTACGATGACCGGAAGTTCTCACTTATAAAAATAAGCGACATAAATCAAATCTGAAATTTTTTAGGGATGAAAATTAAAATTTGGCATTTTTATATGGATAATATGAAATCCTTGACAAAGGTGAGTTGGTAATTTGTTCGACATGTCAATACATAAACAGATATATGATAACATTATGGAACAAAAATGCTCAGTTAATAAAATAAGGCACGTAAAACGTAACCAAAATTTAGAGGAACTAAAGAACAAAAAAAGAGTTTATAAAGATAAAAAAATATTTAATCTTTTATTTAATTACTTGTATTTTTATTTTTTAATAGTAATTGCTCACGCAACTCCCAACTGAGTTGATAATTTGGTATAACTTTCTTCAAAATGGGGACTTTACAATTTAAACTCTTTACTTTGTATTTAGGTGTTCACTTTTAATTCAGTTAACTTTTTACTATCCGCGTCCCATATATAAGTCTTTTTTGAAAATCTGTTTGTCCCTTTTATAAGACTTTTTTTAAATTGTCTCTTGTATTAATTATTTTTTGACTAAAATAAACTTAATTATTTTACAATTTTTGTAGTCAATAAATTATAAATGTTATAAATTAATAAGATAAACTTATTATCTCTCTTGTGAGAATTGGAGAAAATGACTAGCACACATTCATTAAATAAGTAAAATGTAATTAGGTAGAAAGAGTGAGATGATGAGTCCCAATAATCGTAAAAGTAATTTTGAAAAAATTATACAAATTGTTAACAAAATTTATGTTACTAACTACATTAACCAACTTTCTTAATTTTATGAATTAGATACCACTATTATTTTCCTCTTAGTTATGATAAGCGTATAAATTATTTAAGAATTGGGTAGAGAAAAAGACATAATTGAAAAAAATAATTAATATTATTTGGAACATTTAAAAAATAAGATAGACAGAAATAATTTTTCAAAGAGTGAATAGATAAAAACATAAAAGGAAATATTACTGAGTAATTACTTAAATTTTTATTTAATATAAATGTAATGAATATTAGTATTTTAGCCTATACAATGCATATGGTAAATTTTATTTTATATAATTAAAATTTATAATAAATAAATACTTTTGAATATATAGATTATAATATAATTAAAATTAGTAATATATAAATACTTTTGAACATATAAATTATATTTTAGATTTATAATAAACAATTTATATTATAATACAAGGTTGTTTTTAATTATTAATTAATTCTTTTCAAAAAAATATTGAAATTCAATTTAGAAATAAAGATGAAGATGATAAATTGAAGGAGATAAGAGGTTAAGAAATTTTTTTAAAAACACTCTCGTTGAAGAGAAACTCCTAAAAACAATCTCATTGAATAATAGATCTTCAAAATTTATATATAGAAAGGAAGGTTATTTAACTTACTCCAAGTAAAAATAGGATTAAACAACCATATCCAAAATGATTGGTGCAATGGTTGGTTGCAAGTATTAATTGCAACAATTATTTTGGATGATGTTGTCTAATCCCATTTTTACTTAGGATAAGTTATACAACCTTAGAGAGAGGATATGAATTAATAACTAAAGTTTTTAAATTATTGGATAATACTTATAGAATAAATAATTAATGCATTGACAGTGTAAAGTGTTTTTATATTGTTATTCAATTACAAACCACCACGTATGATAAATTTGTTGACTTTTACAATAATTATCTTTATAGTCATATACCAATGATTATTTTTGATCGGATGTTACACTGTATAGTAATTAAACTTGTATTTACAATTGTTAATATTCACGTTTGGGGAATCGGTCAATGAGGAAATTTTAACGAAATACATAAATATTATATTTGATCTAATTATCTTGTTGGTTATCAATGTCTATCAGTCTCCAAGCTAAGAAATTCTAACCAAATGGAAGAACCAAGTGGTTCGCCGAGTGGACAACAATGTTTGGAGACAAATTAACCAAGATGCTTGAACAAGTGAAACTTCCAGAAATGTGTGAACACGATGAGCAGTGCATTTATAGAGTACCACAAAGTCTTCGTGAAACTAATCCGAACGCCTACACACCTCGAATTGTTTCCATTGGCCCTTTTCATCATAAAGTAGCTGACGTTGATAAGGAAGACAACATTTTGATGTCAATGGAAAAGGTTAAACCAAGATATTTGAAGGGATTTCTAGCTCGAACAATGCATCGTATGGGGGATTTAGTCAACAAACTTAAAGGGTTGGAACCAAAAATTCGAAGTTATTATGCAGAAGATATTATGTATAATAGGGATGATTTCATAAAGATGATTCTAGTTGACGCTTGCTTCATAATTGAGCATTTTCTCAGATGCCATAGATACGAATATTGGGAGAAAAAGGACCCTTTGATGCAAAAACCATGGATGATTCTGGATATTACGCGTGACTTAATACTGCTAGAAAATCAGCTTCCTTTCTTTGTTCTTGAAGCACTTTACGACCTTACTGGTATGAAACATGAATTTCCGCCCTTTCTTAAGATTACTTTCAACTATCTTAAGGACTACAATCCTGGAAAAATTTGTCCAACAGAGCCGCCAAAGCACTTCACTGATCTTCTAAGATCTTCTATAATATCGTCATCAACATTATTTAATCTTGAAGCACCAGAAAAAAGCGAAGAAATTAAACATCTTTACAGTGCAAGCCAACTATTAGGGGTAGGTCTTGAATTCAAGGCCGATCGAGACAAATTCCTAGTTGACTTACATTACAAGGATGGTGTGTTGACAATGCCAAGCTTTGATGTAAATGACGATACAGAAATACCTTTCAGGAATATAGTAGCATTCGAGCAATGTCATTCTTACTCTTTACCCACACCCATCATTACTCAGTACCTAAAGATACTAGATTTTCTTATCGATACTGAAAAAGATGTGGACGTACTAGTTGATAAGAAAATTATTAACAATTGGATGGGTGACACAAAGGTAGTGGCTACAATGGTTAACAATATGCTCTTAAATGTTGCGATGCCAAATTTCAATCCACACTATTTCTCTCTTTGCAATGGCTTAAATAATTTCTATGAAAATCCTCGCAACAAATACATGGCTATCTTGATGCATCAGTACCTCAACACTCCTTGGAAAATAGCGTCTACGGTTGCTGCAGTGGTGCTACTTTTGCTCACCTTGATTCAGACTATATGTTCAATCATCTCATTATTTTAAGGTAACAAATTATGCAATATATAAATTCTTAACTGTTATGGTACGAATCACAATCAGTAAACAGGATATGGAAAGTTAGTGTGTTAGACAAGTGGATAAGAATTGGGTAGTTGAATAAGGAAAAAGGAGGTTAGTAAGGAGGGTTCATTGAATGATTGCATCTAAGTAACTGGGTGTTTGAGTCTCTCAGTTATAAGGGGCAACCCTTAAAATTAATTTCTAACATTTTTTCATTCCTTTTACTTTGATTCCTAACATTACCTACTTTGTTCCAATATACTAATAATAATTTTTGGTCACTAATTAACAACTTTCTCATAAGCTCTCAGATAATTGTAGATGTTTTTAAAACTGTGAATAGTATTTTATCATTGTTTTCATTATATCAAATGGGGAAGAGTTTATATTTTCTTTTTTGGTTCAAAAGAGAACATACCACTAGGGTAAATTTTGAGAGAAGCTTATACAACTGGTCATAGAAAGAGGAGAGGGGGAAATAGAATGGGAAAAACTAATCCACAAAATTCATACATATATTAATGAGAAAACAGACCATGTACTAACAGTGTAAAGTAGTTTTACATTGTCATCTAATAACAAATCACCATTTATTGTAAGTTTATTGACTTTTATAATGAATATTTTAAAAGTCATATCAATGGTGATTTCTGATTGGTTGACAGTATAAAACTTTTTACACTGACAGTATATGACCATTAAACTCTATATTAATTAGGGTATAAATTTTGCTTCCTTGACTTGACTAGTGTATTCACCATAAAAGGATTGAATATGTTTCTTAACATTAATGGTAAAGGTCATAGTTACTCCATTAATTCAATCACTTGTTATTATTTGCTTTAGCAAATTAATTTTATTTTTTCTGTCTATTCTTTTCATTCTTTCTTTGTTTTTTTGTGTATGTGTACATACACACACACACACACACACACACACACATATATATATATATATATATATATATATACATATACATATACATACTGTGACATACCTAATTTGATGCTTATACATCTGCTCCATTTTCATGTGAATCATGATTTTAATTCCTAATATTATATATTTTTTCATTCCCCACCAATAAGTTGAAATTAATAATCAATAAAAACCAATGAAATTGTGGTAAATAACCATGAAAATTTTATAGTATAGAACTCCACATTCAATTTCATCCTTTAAAAGAAAATTATTTTGACTATAGGAGCTTGATCTTTAAGTTCACATCAAGATAATCGATTATTAAAAACAACAGTATACTTAATTATCTTGGAACCATTTTGATGATTTAGTCTTTGTTTGGACAAAATAATTAGTTATCGGATCATAATAATTGATTATTTTGATCATAACACATGGCAAGCTGGCTAGTTGAAGTTCAAATAATTGATTACTCTAGATGAATAATCAATTATTCATATAAGAAATAGCTAAAATGTATGTTTTGATAATAATAATCAACTATTTGTTGAAATATATAAATTTGTTCCTCTTGACTCAAATAAATAAGTATTTGCACTATGTAACACCAACTGTTTTCCTTAATCTTTGTTTAAGTGATTTGAATAATTACAAGTGAAATTAAATTAAATTTTTGTAAGAAAATATAATAAATGAATATTGGTTATGTTTGATTGTGTTGTGTTACGTTTGATTTTTTTGGTAGTATCTGAGTTTTGAATTTTTAGGAGTTGAGGAAAGTCTATCCGAGCCAAAAAGTCTCTATTAGTGATACTTCTGCTGGGTTAGTGAGTGTTATGATGTTTTAGACAAATATTGGTCCTTAGGGAGTTAATAGATTACTAGTAGGCCTTAGTCTAAGCCTAAAACACCTAACCCCCCCCCCCCCCCCCCTCCCCCCTTTAAATCTTTAAAGACCCTCACATATGTTGGTAACCCTTTTTCCCACACCTTACACTCTCATTCTCATAAACCTCTCAAGACACTAAAAATATTCTCAAGGTTTAGAACTAATCTCAAGACAATTTCATTTCCCTCTTTCTTGTGTGAGGTTATTGCTTCATCATTTGTTGAGTCTCTTCTCTTCCTTTCTATATTAATGGGTTAACTCAAGAACATGAGAATTTGATGTCAATCCTTAGTTCAATTGTTGAAATTCGTGGATTTTGTTGTGGGTGTGTTGCTGCAGAAACTGTTTCCTCCTTAACTTAAGGGAATTATCTTCTTCCTTTTCCTCTTTCTAAAATCCAAAGCTTATAGACTCTAAGATGTGAGGGAAGCTTACTGATTGATGTTTTTTGTAGTTAGAATGTTGTTGTGTGTTGGTGGTTATATGTTATAAATGTTGTATTGTTCATTTTAAATGCATGGTTGGCATTGGGTGAACAAATATGGCATTGATGAGAAATTTGTGATTTGATGATAATTGGTGAAATCTAATATGCATTCAAATGTTTATAAGGATTATTGTTGGTTAATGGTGTTGATTTGGCCCTTAAGGGAGCGATTTTTGTTTCTAATTCGAAGAAAGCTGGTTTCTTAGTGCTCTTTGAGGGTTTTGACGTTTTGTTTTCTAGTATGTCACTAAGCAACATGGTGTCTCGCTAAACGAATGGCCATTGGGAGTGATTTTGATGCTCTTTGTCTTGTATCACCCTGAACAAACCCAATTGTCACTAAGCACGGATCAAGACCCCTTTTGAACTTGAATGTTTTGGGTTTCTTTCGCTAAGCAAGCATCATCCACAGAGATGAACATGATGAGCACTAAGCAAACATTTAAGTCACTAAGTGCAGATCATATGAAATCTGGGAATTTTCCCGGGTGTCATTCACTAAGTGAGCAAGCGTCTCACTTAGCAACACCAGATATTTCATAAATATCTTGGGGGGCTCACTAAGCGAGGATTTGTCTCGCTAAGTGCCCTATGAGTTCATGCTCTTTATAAAGGGCGTTGTTAAGCGAGTTGTGTGCTTCATTAAGCATGTGGGTGTTTTTAAAAAAATTGTTTTGAATAAGTGGCTCGTTAAGCGAGAATGACATTCGCTAAGAGTGAACTTATGTTGCTAAGTGAGGATCACCTGTTTACTTTACCTTGTTGTTTTATGATTTCAAAGATTTTCAAAAAATTGGTTTCTTAGGAAACATTATCTTCTGAGTTGTCATTGATGGTTAGATGATCCAATCCAGTTAGATGGTTACTTGGATAGAACCTCCATGAGTTGATGATAGGATCAATTATTCAAATTTTCTATAGGGTATATAGGCTGCGAGGATTGGGCATTTACTTTTTGACTATGTAAGGTGTTAAATAGAACCTACATGGTGTTTTTGAGGTGTTGTTGATGTTGTGGTTGTGTTGTTGTTCTACCTTAAAAGGTTGATGTTGAACTATTGAGTTGTACATGCATTTATGCATATGTCCATAGATGTGACAAAACATGCATGTAAGTTGGTTGGTTAACTAGAGCTGAGGCTCAGACAAGACCTCCAGCCTAGTGTTGGGTGAGACACGGGGCAGGTGATGATGGGTCTAAAGGATAAGTGGATAGGCAATTCTATAGGGATTTGAGGTCCTTGCAAATCTTGAGTTGCAATGAGCCACCACCCACGTGTACTTATCTTGACGAACCACAAAATTTTATTTGTAGATTAGAGTTTTTGGCAATTCTCGAATGGTTCTTGGCATTTATCGTGTTGATGATGACTTGGTAGTCATGTATATATGCCATGTTAAGGTATATGTCCAAGCTAATTGTTCGATTGTTGAAATCTCCTAGGAGTAGCATCTGCATGCATTGCATGACTATCTACCTATTGAATCATGTCATTTGCATTGACCTTGGAAATTGACTAAATTATTATATAAGCAGTTGTACACTTGATAATAAACTTCATGGTGAATATTGTATCTTATTTCTTATCGGTTATGCATGCTTGAATATATATATATATATATATATATGTGTGTGTGTGTGTGTGTGTGTGTGTGTGTGTGTGTGTGTGTGAGTGTGTGTGTGCGTGTGTGTGTGTGTGTGTGTGTGTATGTATGCACATATGATTTTCCTATTATCTCTATTTGTTGTCAAATTGTATGATGTTTCGTTTTCAAGTGAGCTTACCCTTGTTTTTCCTTATTATTGTGACTGTGATGGCCACGTCGATGGCATGGGAGCAGATGTTGAGGCTTGGTGGATCCAGCTCAGGGATGATGAAGTGGTGTTGCCGTAGGCAATGGTGAGTTGTGACTAGTTAGACAAGTCATATTGTATGTTTTCTTGTTGAGGACTTCATGCTCTTGTCATGTTGTTTTCTTTTGTCTTAATGTATAGAGTGGCCAACTATAGAGAATGCATATTGTATCCCTTCCCCGTGATGATGTAAACATGGTTTTGTTGGTACATTGTTTTATCTGCTTTCCCACACATACTTAGTGTGGTATGTTTGAGATAGATGGATTTCATATTTGGTGTTTATATACATAAGTTGATGCTTGAAGTTGTATAGTTTAAGGGTTTTTGCTTCAATTGAAGGATGCAAAAAATAGTACACATTTTCGGAATACTTTAACTTAAGATGTTTATTTAAAATGAACCTTTCCAAATTAAAGTAGTAGTTGTTGTCATGTAGTGGCAGTGGATCATTACACACTAAATAATAGATTATATGTCGTGGCTAGGAATTTTGCATTTAAATGCTTTTGGAAGAATCAATATTCATGATTTCTTGAATTATCTAATTTTTTATTCTTTTTAGGAAATTTTAACAACTTATTTTAAATTTTAAACTCAATTTATTGTTAGGAAAATGAATTTGAGAATATTAGATTAAAGGAGATTATCTATTTTATTATATGAAATTTTAATTAGGATTTTTATTTATTTTCTTATAGTTTGATATTTTTATTTTTATGTAATAAAGAAGGGAAGTTAGAGTTTTAAAGGATCAAGAAAAGAGAACCAAAGGGTTGCTTAAAACACAAGAATGGAGAGCCTTCAAGAGTCTTGGGTCTTCTCTCTCTATCATTAGATTTTTGACCCACATATAAAAAGGGGGAGAAACAAAGAATTAAGGATTTTTTTTCTCTAATTTTGTAGCCACCGCCTTGGGTTCTCTCTTTTTCTAGGAGCTCTATGGATACGAGAAATACAATTAAGGTGAAACTCATGTTTCTTCAAGCATCTATAGAGTTCTACCCTCTATCTTCTTTGTTTATTGTTATTTCCTATTTTTCTATGTCTAGATAAAGCCCACTTTGTTAGTGTTAGGTGAATTTCTATGTAACCTATAGATCTCTGATTTGGTATTTTTAATGAAAATTTGAATTTCTTCTTTTTGTGTTTGTATTCTCTTTACTTGATGATTATTCCTAATATTTGATCACCCTTAGGAAGATTTTTTTTTATTTTGTAAATGGAAATTTACCTTATAGATGTGCTTAGAGATATAAACCTAATAATCTTTTAGGTTAGGAATAATTATTGGATGCTTGCTATCGAAAGGGATTTCTAATCTTAATGCTTGTTCCTTCTTAGTTTCACCTATAAAATTAGGGTTGTTAATTAGGGATAAAGATTTAACTACATAATGAATTGAGATTTAAATAAATTAGAAAATCTAGTAGACAAAGTGAGAAATTAAATTAAGTTATAACCCATATTAGGAATTCTATGAGAAAAAGAATGAAACCTAAACCTAATGCTTTCTTAATTGATATATCTTAATTTCTTTGCATTGTTGTGTGCTTGTTTTCTAAAAACGAAAATTTCATGAGAGATAAAGTCTCATCAACACGAACCGAACTAATGGAACTCGACCATGATTGGTTCGGGCATCAAGTTTGGATTTGCAAACCCAATAAAACTCGAACTGAACTGAACTAGTGTTCTTTTCTAGTATTTTACGTTCCTTCCCTTCTAGACTTCACTCATTTTTACTCTTTTAATCATATATTTTTAGTATTTTTGACCATTACTTAGTTGGTGTAAGTTAATTACAACAAAATATGTTGTTTAAACTCTTTTAATGATAAGATTATGTGTCAATTTTTGGACAAAATCATGTATTTTTTATTTTTTAAAAATAAATTTTTGCACATTTTTTATAGGATGGACCAAAACCGAACCAACTAGTTCTTGATCGGGTCGGTTTGATTCGGGTTGTGAAAAATTAAATCCAAACCAATAAAAAATAATTGGTTCAGATTTTATTTTCTCCCAAATCCAAACCAACCTGACCCGTGAACAACCCTACGTTTAATGTACTCAAAACTCAAAAATATAATTTTTGATTCAGATGGGTTACATTTTAATTATTTAATAATATATAAAATATATTATTAAAAATTAGATTTTAATAATATATTTTATATATTATTAAATAATTAAAATTATTATATATATATATAATTTTTAGTAATTATTATAAAGTTAATATTTTATATTGTTCAATAATTAAAATTATTTGTTATATATTTAATTTTTTTAGTAATTAATATAAAAAGTTAACAATTTTTATCATAATTAAAATTGAAGACTAAGCGTGCTTCTATATAATTTTTATTATAATATTTATATATATAATTTTGTTCCATTGTAACGTGGTGTCCTCTGCTTTATAATATTTTGTTCCATTTTTATGTATATAATTTCTCACAATTTAATTCCCTATTTTTATGCTATATACTTTGAACATAATAACGTGATTAGTAAGTGTTAAATAATCTGACTAAAATAATGCATTAGAAATAAAAAAAGCATAGACTTTTATTTATGGCCCTGGCATGTAGGTGTAGCTTTCTCAGAATACTCCTCCATACGCTTCATTAGAGATTGAAACACACGCGCGCACTTTTGTAAACGCATGCATACTTTGTGTTTGTCTATCATCTGATGGACTCAATATCCTTGAAATAGAATAAATTAGAAAAAGGGAATTTTTGAGTTTTGCTATATGAAAACGCTAGTAAAAATTGGGTTTTCCATTGTGTGACTAACCCTGAGGTAAGACACCACGCTGCAAAGTTGTCAGGTCGGAAAAAAATAATAATAAAGTGAAAATGCTATTATTAGTAGCATCTTGTACATGTGTTTACTGAAAATATCATGTGTCTGTCACATAAGATATCTCAATAGTAAAAATAAAAGCCAACGTAGCACCATCTACTGTCACTGGAGTATCCCACATGACAGACACATGATATTTTCGGCTTAAAAGTAAAAATAAAAAAGCTAACGTAGCACCAAATACTCCAGTTTAACTAGTGTTTTTCAACATTGATTGTCTCACTTTGGTATTATGTTTCACAACAATCCCAAATCAGTAAACACTTTACAAAAGTGACTCAATTTAGTCAATTAGGCCACACGTATCATATCGAATTTCTTTTGTTTTCTCTTTTTTACGGAAAGGAAAAAGTCGCATATATGAAAAAGATGATAGTTAATTTCAGATTTTTAACTAATCGTGCCAACTCGCTTTCACTTTGTATTTCTTTTGTCAATTTGTTGGCCTTTTTACTTCTCTGTTCGTATTTATGTGATTTATTATTTTGCTTAATAATTTATGATCTTCATTTATTTTATTTTTTTGAAGAATGACCTTCACGTAATGTAATATGCTGATTTCTGACTAACTTTTATGAAGTTGAGCAATATTGATAATATTAAAGTTGTCAAAACGATATTTATAAATTCACGATCAAAATCCAGAGCCTGCTACCAAAATATAGTTTTATTTTTCATATATTATACGGGGTATTTTTTAAATATAAATAAAATTTATAAACAAAAAATAAGTTTAAGAAAATAATAGATATTTTTTATTAGTAATAATATATTTTTTATTATATTGAATAGGAATTAAAAAGATACATTTTAAAAATTGTCTATCTTTATTTTCTATTAGAATATTCTCTAAGATTATTATTCTCAAGGAGAGTCTAATTCATCAATGATTGTTGTTATCATAAAATAGAATGAGATTGTTAAGTACAAGAAGATATAACTTTGTTTTAATGATAACAACTAAAGTCATAAAACGAATAAGACCATATAGACTTTACTAATACTTTGGTCAAAGTAAACAGTAAAGGAATTGACTAAGCGTTTGAAGCATCGTCTTAATAAAACTCATACTATATCTAAAAGTTCTTTTGTAAAACACAATTCAACCTCTTTCTTATGTTTTACTTGTCTCCTTACAATTACAATAATCTCAAAACTCAATTTTTTAAGGTCAAGATGGTTCATTCCTATAATTTTGATAAACAATAAACACAAATGATTAAATGAATATATTATGATATTTAGCAAGTTCATTGTAAGTGTATAGGAGTTAGAAGATAAATGAAAACATGTCCAGTTTATCTGTAAGACATTGTTTTAAGTGGATTATCCTAATACCTTTTGACAACACAATTTGAAAACACATTGGTACTAATTAAGAAGGTATGACATCATAGTCTTAAGACTCAATCATCCTAAGATCTTTTGTTGCACCTCAATAATTGTTCAAAATGAGACAAATCATCAAGTCAATGGTTGAAAAGTTAACTATTCTCAAGCACTATTCTTGGTACAAAAGTAGATGAGACAAAGAAGACTTTCAACTGCAAAACATATTGTCCTACCTAGAATGGCAAGTTCAAGGTAAAACTACCTATTTAGATTTTTATATCACCTTCAAAGGAACAAAACTTATCCTTACAATCTAAGACAAAAAAAGCACTAATGTTCAAATGAATTTAATGTGCATTTAACAAGGACTCAACATTCATACTTTTTAGAAGCACTCTCAAACTGAAGATTTCCAACACCAATGAGTCAATTTCAAGTATACATAGAAAGAATGAAGTATTCAATGCTATATCTATTTCAAAATTGCATTAACTCATATCTCAACAAGTACCATTTTCCATTTTTTATATGCATTTATGGGAACACCTTAGTGAGACACTTAGAAACAACTATCCTTTCATAGTTCTTAAAGATTCAAATAAAAAGAGCAAGCCTATTTTTTTTGGTTTACCATGGTATTGGTACGAAATATCCACTGCTGAAAACAATGACTAATCTCTGCCGGGAATTGTGAGCACACACAAGGTGGGTATTTCCCTCCCAACATGGTCTATTTCATACCCAAGAACAGGATTCGAACCCTAAACAACTTAATTAAGACACACAAGCTGCTACTCACTTGTGCCAGCTAGTGTTGGTAAGAGCAAGCCTATTGCACCCAAAGAAAGTAGTTCAAAAGGGGACAAATCTATCTTATCTAAACTAGAAAGGGTGTCTTCATTTATAATTCTTAAGGATAAGGAGGAAAGTTAGGAGACAAAAGGATTAGATAGCAAAAACATGTCTAAGAAAAAGAAGATCAAATCTCTCTAATATCCAAGAGGATTAGAAAGATGATGCACAAAAAAGAGAAGAGACAATAACCCTTCAAAAAAAGCACCAAAGGGAAGGAGAAATACGATAGAGAAGAAAAGACTAAAGTAATCTATTTTGAGTGTAAGAAGTTTGTGCACATAAAAGTTGAGTATCCAAGTTTGAACAACTTCTCATAGAAATTCTTCAAAAAGAAGAAGAAAGGTCTAATAGCAATATATGAAAAATTGAACAAAAGTTCTCCTAAAAACAGTGATGAAGCAACAAAGTCTAAAAATATTTGTCTGATGGCGAAAAAAACTCAAACAATGATGGATCTAAGGAAGAATTTGAACCATTCGATCTTCAAATTGCTTATTATATATATATTTTTTCAAATACTCTGCTGTTCGCATTTCAAAGTGTTCTAAAACTAAAAAGAAAAATAAAGATGTTGCAAAAGATTTTGAATAAAAATTTTGGAAACGAAAATTTGAGTGATGAGAACATTTAATTTACGACCGAGATTGGCCTCTTGAAAACCTACCAGCACTATATTTTGTCCTCTTCTTAATTAGATGTTTCCTTTTTATTATATCATTAAAAATACAAAAAGAAAAAATTAAAAAAAAGATCAAAGCAAGTTAGAAAATAAATACAAAAAGAAATGAAAATATAAAAAGACAAAAATAAATAATAAAAAACAAAACAGAAGAAAAGAGGAGAGAGACTTTGACGTGAAAAGAAAAACACACACACACACACACCAAAAAAAAAAAAAGCTAAACAAACAAAAATAAGCTAAGTGATTCCTATTTCTAGCTACAAGTCAAAGTGCCTTTTTCTATATGCTTATGCTATTTGCCTTATTTTCTCCAACATAGGCCATTTACCTTACTACATCATGTACATTGAACATACACTACAACACTTTCACAGCAGGCACAAAAGACTCATTTCATTGATTTATCAACAAAAACAGACACTTACACTCCCTTACACTACGAATTTTGGGACTCAAACACCCTTACCTCATTCTTTCTTCATTTACTCACTATCAGCATAGACACATTGAGGATTATCATACTCTCAATCAACACGACATACTATGTCGCTCATTTTTTCATGATCACACTATCACTTTTGGCATAGACACATGCACCATTTAGGACTTGGCCTTCACCACAATACACCAATTCTTCCATTAACCTTCTCCCCCAAAAAAGCCTTGTCATTCTTTTCCTTTAAACCACCTTGGGCCAGCAGTAAAATGATGGAAAGTTTTTCTTTTTCTTGGCCATCATCATCATACATGGTTCTATGCAGAGTGCAACATGTGTTGCAGTCGCAATATTGCGGTTACGGAACTATTCTCAACAGCAACATCAAGATATGCATTATTAACTTTATTCCTCATCTCTTAACTCACTCATATTAACTTAAACATTAAAGTCCTTACAAATGATACTCCCACCATCATGGAAAGCCAGCATTAGAGGACTAACTTACGTCCCAAAACACAAAGTATATTATTATAATAGAATAAATTAGATAGCTAAATGAAAATAATTTTCTAAAAATGAAAAAGGCTAAAATTAGGTTCAGAGGTCTAAATTTCTTTTGCTCCACGAAAAATATGTAATTATAAAATTAAATTAAATTAAAAGAAAAATAATAAAATAAAAAGTTTGCTCTTTTACACCGTACTAACTATTTAAATATTTATAATATATGCCTAATTGGTCATATTCATCACGTTTGATTTTGTGGTTTATTGTTTTTTCATTTAGATATAATTACTTATTCTATTTCTTTTTCTAGTTTGACTATTAATAAACATTTCCATTATGTTCTTTTTAAATTGTTAAAATAAACTTAATTCTATTTTAAAAGAAATAATTTAGCTGTGATGCTTTATTAATGTTGAGACCAAGTCCCTTCTAAGTTTGAAGTTTTAACAATAATAAAATGTTAAAAAGTAAATTCTAAGTGTTTTGATCTTATGATATTAATGTTTTGCCTTAAAAATGTGTTTAAAGAGAAGAACAAGTCATTATTTAAAAGAACACACCACTTATTAATCAAGTTCAAGAAGCATTTGTGTAATATATGCAAGTGTCTAGAAACACATAATTTAAAATTTGCATCTTTCAGAAGTAGAACATTTAAAGGATAATTTCCAGAAACATATAGACTTGAACATGTTTTTAATTAGAGATCAAATTACAGCAACATCAGAAGTTGCATATAATCAGAAAAAGAAATTTAAGCAGGGGAAGATCAAAGTATGACAATATTAGAAGTTACCAAAACTACAATTTGAACAAAAGTCGCAAAAGCAATCTCAATACAGATGTTGTATCAAAAGAAACATACTCAAATTTGTGTTCAAAATTGTTCCGAAAAAAATATATTATCAACACACGACTTATTCTGATTCCATGTTGGCAGATAATTTTGTAGTCAAATAGCTTGATATACCAATAGCTTATTCAGAAACTCATATTTATGGTTCGATGATACAATTAACAAATTATTTCTTGCTATTAATCTATTAATAAGGATTTAAGAGATACAGAAATATGTTAATCGAGATATCGAGAACTTCAGTTCTAATTTCAGATTTGGATTGGAAAGAAAGAAATAAGAATTATCAAGAATTTAGAATGTGCGTACTAAATGATAGGAAAGTCAAACAGGATATTACGGAGAAGTTAAGGAACCTAAGTCTAGTAACCACGGTTGTAAACCATAGTTTAAGCTTGAATGAGATAAGGATTTCCTATAAACTGTGGAACAAAAGAGTGGTACATCATAAGCATAGAGCACTCACCAACATGGTATCAAAAGAAAAGATTATAAGCTTGTCACTAGATATTAATTTTGTGATATTGGAAAAAGAAATTAGATATGAAATATACCTTATTAGCACCATTAGTCGGTCCAAATGAATAGGGAAGATTGACAAACAATATTAACCCTATGCGTCAAATTTTGTAAACTCACCTCTTTAGTAACTTTTTTACAAATAATAATAATTTAATTGTTCAATCATATAATATTACGCTAATGATAATATATAATAAATTTTAGATAATGCTTACAAAAATTAATTTTAGATAATTTAGATATTTGTAGACATATAACTTAAAAATAAAAAATATTTATGTTTTAATTTACTTCATAAGAACTTTTTATGTAACAATTTGATTGATAAAATTTAAATTTATAGGAAAAAAATATTGTAAACCTGTCAAGGTAATTAATTAGTATCAATTGATTCTTTTCCTAAAATTAACATGTTTAAACAATCCCCTATTGATATATTAGACCTGTGTACATTAATTATTAGTAAAAGAAGACTTAATTGCACATTTTGCTACCTATCTTTAATGATTTTGCGAATTTTGCCACCCAACTATTTTAATTGCACATTTTGCCACCCATTTTTTAAAATTTGCACATTTTGCCACCCAATTATTTTACTTGCACATTTTGCTACCCAATTTTCAAAATTTGTGCATTTTGCCACCCCAATTGTTGATTGCCGATCAACGGTCAACTAAAGGGGGGTGGCAAAATACACGAATTTTGAAAGTTAGGTAGCAAAATGTGCAAGTAAAATAATTAAATGGCAAAATGTGCAAATTTTAAAAGTTAGATGACAAAATGTACAATTAAAATAGTTGGGTGGCAAAATTTGCAAAATTATCAAAGATGGATGACAAAATGTGCAATTAAGCCTAAAAAGAATTATAAAAAGTAGGTATCGGACTCAGAATCCTTTTCTCAAATTATTCTGTTGCTATTAACGAAAATGGGGATAATTGGAAATTTGATTGGAAATCAAAATTAGTTATATTGATTAATTTATTTAAAGACAGAGTGATAATAGAGAATTTTTATATGAAATGAAAAAGAGAGAGCATCAGAACTTGAGAAGAAGTGGAGAACACGTAAAGAAGGGAGGGTAGAAGAAGAAGCAAGAATAATAATAACAACGAAAAAAAGAGGCACGTAAAAGGGATGCAAACTCCGGGAGAAGAAAAGAATAGAGAGAGCAGATAGAGAAATTATAATTTATAAGAAGGAACAAAAAACTCATATTAAAATAAAGAGAAAAAAGAGTCCTGGAAAGAGGCACAGAAGAGATTGTTGTACTCTGCTTTCAAGTTCTAATTAAGTTTTCTTTGAACCGTGACTTATTAATATGTGTTTTTTAATGCTGCCATACATTGTGTTCCTTTACCATTTTTCTTAATTAGAGTAAATTACATTGGTATTTCCTGAAATTTTTTAAAATTAAACATAATCTCTTGATTTTTTTTAACATTTACAATGACCTCCTTTATAGTACATGATGTAATATTTTTCAAATAATCAAAAGAGTTAATATAACATATAAAGGACGTTGGTGTAAAAGTTAAAAAGGAAGAGTATCAAGTGAAATTTGATAAAACCACAGAAGATGAGATGTAAATATAATTTACTCTTTTTATGAAGGCATTAGCTTGATTGATTGTGCTATATTTGAATTACTGTTTGAACTTTGGTTTATATCACTTTCATCATGTCCACTTAGCGGGCAACACACCAGAACAGCCTCTATAGTAAAATTACACTGAACGCCTCTAGCTCTTAATCTAAATTCTAGAAGACCCAAGTCCCTTCCCTTGCACCCAACCAAAACCAAATGCCCAAATAAAAATTTTCACGCTGACTAAAGAATTTGAATTTCACGTACGCATTTCATCTACAGAATCATAAGTCTTTCTCCCAAATAATTATAAGGGTTAAATATGTTTCAAATTTCTATAATATACTCATTTTTACTTTCATTCTTTGTAAATTATTTTTTTATGGTTTTAGTTGCTGTAAAATTTTGTTTTACGATTTTAGTTTTTAATAGTATTTTTTTAGTCCTTATAAAATTGTAAATTTTTGATATCAATCCCTCTTATATTAGAAAATATTAATTTTAGTCCTTATTATTTAAGAAACATCAAGTTTGTTCTTCAATAGATGGTTGACACATCATCATTAAATAGTGATAGGAACTAAAACCATAAAATAAAGTTTTATAAGGACCAAAATCATAAGAAAAATTTTATAAGGACTAAAATATAAAACGCGTATATTATAGAGACTAATAATAATAATAATAATAATAATAATAATAATAATAAGGTTTAAAATTTAAATACTCTTTTGTACCAAAAAAAATTAAATACTTTTTTTTGTCCCTACAAATACCTGTTTTTGCTTTTAGTCTTTATTTATTTTTTTATGATCCCTATATGTCCAAACCTTCCATTTTTAGTCCTTCTGTTATAAAAACACTTATTGCTTCATTTGGCGTTGCCACATGACAATGTCTCACTACAAAAATGCTTATGTGGCTACACCAAATAGAGTCACTTGTATTTTTGCTCCTTCAAGTGTCAGTAACATATAACATAAGGTATCAGGAATGTATTTGTGTCACATATTGTTCAGACCACTCGCATGCATCTCATAATTTTTCTCACTTTACTTGAATTTATATTCCATGGTTGAAAGTCACGTTGATTAGATAAATAAAATCATTTATTATATTAACAATAATTAATGTAATTTGTTGACAAAATGATCAATATATTGTTTTTGCATTTTTTTGTTTTGATTTCAACATTACATTAATTTTATGGGTATGACTTTGGTACATGTTGTAATTAGAAGGTTTCAATGCCTCCTCTCACATTGTCAATCATATTTTGACATTTGTCATTACATGTCATGTCAGATATAATAACACATTTTTTAATATTGCAAATAAGTTCTAGGGATTTATTAGCAACTTTTATCTTATTTTTTTATTTTATGTTTTTTTTTAAAAAGTGAAATTTGATTTGTTCTGTCACATTTGCTTGTTTCCACCTCCCCCAATTTTGTTTCTTGTGAACCCTAGAAGAACAGTTATCAATCATGTGCCCCCCCCCCCCCCAAAATCCTAAAATTATGCTAATTAGGAGCAATATTATTATATTTCTCTGTCTTTTCTATGGCCATTTTCTTTTTAGGTAAATCAATATTGTGTTTTGTTTAACATAGATTCATTTGCATCCACTCTCCTAAGAGATTAAACCGCTCAATAGTCCCTCAATCATCGTTTAATCACATAACGTTGGTATAACCCAACAAATGGGGTGATGCAAGTTCTGATTTATGCAACATCGCAACAAGAGTCTACATCAACCGTGAAGGATTTTAGAAGGCCTCCTATGTTCGTCATTCTTGTTGGCCTATTCTATACTACAAATTAGGGTGTCGTGAGTTTACTAATGGAAGTTCATGATTCTTGATAATTAGGGTGCAAAACTAAACATTTTATGGGAGTTGTTGCATTGTGGATTATATTCAAATAACTAGTTGCTTTGCCTCGACTTTGAGACAATTAGCAATTTAGCATATAGGAGACCAAATAAGGAAAAGACAAATGCATTAATCAAAACATTTTCATCCCAATCATATAAATTACAGCATACGGTTAGAGGATTGAGGGCTTACCAAGACAAGAGAACAACCAAATTTCACAGAATAAGAGGTGGCAGCAGAATATGATTTAGTGATAGTATAGTGAGCTAACTTATCTTAGGGTTCTAATTAGAAGGAAGACAATATTTGAATAAAAAAAAAAGATAAAAGTTGCTAACAGGTACTTAGGACTTAGTAGCAATATTAAAAAAATTGGTACTATTATCTAACATGGCATGTAATGACACATGTCAAAATATAATTCGGCAATATGAGAGGGGGCATAAAAAGCCCTTAATTACAACATACACCAAAGTTATATCCTAAATTTATATGTTTTGTCCTGATTGTCACATATCATATAATTTTTAAATTTATTGCATACTATGTCAATTTCATATTATATTCTTGTCTAGTATAGCATATACTTCCAAATTAGATTTAAGGATACTTCATCCAACTTAATTTCATGTTACTTATCTATAACAGTCACCACACCAAGCTAGGAAATTTTAAGAAAATGGATGGACAGCCAAGTAGTTCACAACATCAAGCCCAATATTTGGAAATAGAATTGACTAAGATGTTTCCAAGAGCGGATCCAGAAATGTCTGAACACAATATGCAATGCATTTATATATTACCACAAAAAATTCGCGGAGTTAACCTGAACGCCATACTCCTCGAGTTGTTTCCATTGGACTGTTTCACAAACCATGTGACTTTAATGGGCAGAACAATACATTGACATCAATGGAAAAACTCAAACTAAAATATCTCGAGAGATTTCTAAATCGAAACAAGCAGTCAAGTATGAGGGATTTATTTCTCAAACTTATTGAGAAGGAAAAGCAAATACGAAGTTGTTATGCATGGCCTATTGATTGTAGCAGCAACGATTTCTTAACGATGATTCTAGTTGATGCTTCTTTTATAATTGAGCATTTTCTTAGCGTTTATGCAGACTTGTTTTTGATTAAAAGAGACCCTTTATCAGAATCGTGGCTAGTAAATGATGTTTCTCATTACTTGAAACTGCTTGAAAATTAGTTTCCTTTTTTTGTTCTTGAAGACATATTCAACTATGGTCAACTTGGCATGAATGTTGAATTTCTCTTTAAGGATGTTAAAGATATGGACAACTTCATTGGCCCTATTGCGAATGTTGAGTCTCTCTCCTTTCTTGGTATTACTTTCCACTATTTTCAGAAATACAACAATCTTAACATAGAAACTGCCACAATTGAGCGTCCCAAAGTACACTTTACTGATCTTCTGAGAACTTTTATGCAACCATCACCAATTCCTTTGTGAAAACAAAAAATCAAGTTCTAGAGTTAAACATCTACAGAGTGCGAGCCAACTATCAGAGGCAGGTCTAGTATTCAAGGTCAGTTCAAGTCAATGCTTGTTTGACTTAAAATATCAGCATCATAAGGGTGTAATGGAAATGCCGTGCTTGACAGTAGATGACCATACAGAGACAATGTTCAGGAATATATTGGCATTTAAGCAATGTCACTACCTACGTTCACCCAACGTTCTCAATACTTATTCTTTCTTGATTTTCTTATCAACACTGAGAAAGATGTGAACGTACTAATTGATAAGAAAATTATAGTCAATTGGATGAGTGATGCTAATGTTGTGGCTAAAATGTTTAACGGTCTTTGCTCAAATGTTATTGTGTCATATATGAGTGAAGACTGAAGAGTATTGTTCTCTCTATGATGACTTGATTAAATTCCATGAAAACCCCCTCATCAAGTACAAGGCTATCTTTTATCATGAGTACTTCAACACTCCATGGAAAAAAGCATCTACAATTGCTGCAGTTCTACTATTTTTACTTACTGACTCAGACTATATGTTCAGTCATCTCATTATTTTGAAGGTAAGAAATTAATTATAATACACTAAATCCTAATAGCTGTATTACAATATTTCTTGTTAGACTTTTTGATCATTGATTAGTAACTTTCTTACCATCTCTTGATACGAGTAGATATTTATAAAAGTGTCAACAGTACTCATTTTTATGAGATTTTTTCAAAAAAAACAAAAATATCATTATTCTCATATCTTCTAATGGAGAGTTGTTCATATTTTCTCTTTTTGGTTCTAAGAACAAGCCGCACAAGCAAGTTTTAAGAAAAGCTTATAATTGGCCGTAAGAGTAGGAAGAGATATTTTTTGCTACTTAGTTTTCACTAACAATAATTGATTATTTCAAGGAAAAAATCGATTAATTATTGAGTTTGAGAAATTTCTCCCCCTTTGGAGTCATTAAACTTCTTTTTCTTCACCCTAGAGAGTATTGGATGGTTTGGTAGGTTTGTGTATTGTTTAGTAATAAATCATGTAGATGTAGCCTATTTTGATCGTGTGAAAAGTTCTATAAAGATATGATTGATTATGTTGAAAAAACATTGTTGTTATGTATTGAACACGACCACATGTGTCATCCAAGTATTAATAATTCTACGTATGATAAGTAATTTATACCGTAGATCTAACAAGGATAGTTCATTAATGTTTTCCAAAATTACTCTTTAATTTTCCATATTTCAAGTAATGATTCAATTAATCACCTTGGGGCTCTCCCATGACTAGAAGAAGGTTGGGAATCACTATTGCCATTGAAATTGTTGTTTTGTAAAACTTTAAGTATTATGTTTGATGTACAAATTTGGAACAAGGAATTTGTATGACATTTTTAAAATGTTGAAATTGGTGTTTTGTTAAAACTTTAAGAATTATGTTTGATGTCCAACATTAATTTTGTAAGACAATTTTAAATGTATCTTTTTTAACCTTTGAGATGTTTTCAAGCATATAGTATGTGATAGGAATTGTGATTAAAGAGGCATCCTTAATTCTAATTGGTCATCGATATCAAATTTGAATCATGACAAAAATATAAATAAAATTTAATGATATTCTTTTATAGTTTAATTATAAAATGATACTAAGCATTCTCAAAGTTTTGTTGACAATTCTGATCAAGCAGTGATTGAAAAATTGCCAAAAGAACTTTGTTGTTGGTCAAATTTTGACCATTCTTATTGCCATTTAATTTTGTAAATAATGATTAAAATAGAAATTCCAGATCTAATATTAGAATGCTTAAATACAATCTTCCCTTAAGATTTACTCATGAAATTTTGAGACGGTCTTTAGGTAGTACTCAAATGATTTACATGTAGATGACAGTGATGTCTCTCCATAGAAGCTTTCACATTTGCAAATATGATATTTTGATGATTCAACTCCTAGGATAGAATTTGATTTGATTGTAATCTTTTTATTTCTTTTATCTTTAAACATTGAGTGCTCTTGGATTTATTTTTTGGATATTTTTATCAAATCTTCTTAAATCAATTATGGCTTTGGCATGAGAAGATTAGAAAGGGTTATGGTTTCTAAAATTACTTGGAAAATGTTTTTGAAACTTGAAAACCTTATTTAGATGTCAATTTGGCATGGTAATGTTTATAGAATGTCAGTTATAATATCTAAGTGATGAATTACTCAACAGTTACTAATATGTAACTCAAGCAATTGATTACCAGTGATCAGTAATTGATTACTGAGAGAAAATTTTTCAAAGTAATCGATTACTTGATTAGAGTAATTGATTACATGAAGCTTGCCAACAAAAAGTAATCGATTACCCCTATTAAGTAATTGATTACTCTGTGAGTTCTTGCGACTTTCATTTTGTTTTGTAGCGAAAAACACTGGTCTTTAATGTTGTTACTCTATCAAAGTTTTTACTCAAAAGCTCTCATTGATTTTAAGGCACATAAGGTTGTGTCTTTGCATTTTAGTGGTGTTTTTTTTTTTTTTTGAAGCTTAGATGAGGATTCTCAAGCAACCAGGGGTGAGGAATCCTTTGGAGAGTTTAGATTTTAGGGGAAGGATCCCAAAGTTCATTAAGTGAGGTATTGTAATAACCCTCTATCGCTATAATATTCCATACAATCCCATACATTCTTAAAATATTCAATAATAAGAAAACAACATGCTATATAAAATATATGTATAAGATGTTACCAAATACAATTTATAGGCCCAAAATATAAAACCATGGGAAATACAAAAACAAAACTCCCTACAGTTGGTCCACTATATAATACATAACAAAAAAAAAAAAAAAACCAAAAAGGATCTCTTCAAAAGATCTACGCACAAGGGCTTTCAAACTCTAACTGGAAACCTCCATCCTCAGCTGTGAGAAGCTAGATCTATTGAAGCCTCTCCCTCTGCTCTTACATCAAAATGATGTGATCATCACAGTCATAACAACACATATAATCATACTAGCAACCATGACAACACAAAACAGAACAGCAAGGCAAGGGTAAGCTTATGTAATCAAATGAACATATAATAGACAAAGTTTATTTCATAAAACCTTCCTCACACAGCAAACATGAAATTAAAATCAAAGAAGAATGAGTTTCCACAAATACTACATACATACCATGCTTTCAACATCAACCTGTCAATGCATGAATGACACGATTCTTGAGAGATTTACTACAATTTGGGTGATCAGCCAGGTCTTATCCCCTACCATGGCCATCTAGCACTATTCAGGGATTGCCAAACTCTGATCCGTTGGATAAGCTTATGGTTGTCAAGATAAGTGTATGTGGGTGGTGGTATACTGCGACACAAGGCCTGCACTGCCTTGGCCCCCTATGGGATTACCCATCCACTTATCCCCTAGGCCTAGCTTTAAGACCCCACTTCTTATCCAGACACTAGGATGGAGGCCTATCTGAGTACCAACTCTAGTCACCATCCACCTTACATGCCTACCCGCACATGGCTAGAGGCCTACATAACCTCAGCCAACAACATATGCATGCCAATGTATGTATTACCACAATAATCGACTCAACCATAATAATCATCATATCATATATATATGTATCAACATATCACCACATGGCCTACTCAACACCACCTGTGGTCCAACAATTACCCACAATCCCATGCCAATCCAGCCTCTTGCATGGTCAACAGATAACTAGTGGGAGTTCCATTTAAGCAACCTTCCACCCAACTACCATTTTCCAACAATTTATCAAACAAAATCCACAACAATAATAAAGAAAAACCAAGAGCTAGTTTGGATTGGTAACAACAACATGTGGATGTCCTATCTCAGCAACCTTCCACTTCAACAACATATCAAGATTCGAAAATCCTCTAGAACAACAACAACACACACCAACAACAACAAAGCTTACACATCCATTTCATAACAACACGCAACCTCATAAACCAAGCACACATGACAAATATATTTTTCTTTTAAAGTTAAACATTTTTCCAAATGTTTTAAAGGATCATACCTAAACATGAAACCCAAAGGAGTCAACTGCACTTCACATCCTTTCTTGGACTCAACTAAAAACTCAAAATTCACTCACAAACAACATGTCACCCGGCGGCATGATACCAGAGACCCATTTTTGGGCTTTAACTGAATGTCGCTCAACAGGATTTTCCTATCGCCCGGCGGGACCAGAATGCTGCCTGGCGGCCTTGTCACTTGGCGAGATAAAAATGTTATCCGGCGACACTTTTCCAGAAACCCCATTCTGGGCTCGGGTTGAACGTCGCCTAGCGACGTATACTAATGCCTGGCAACATTTGCATCGCGAATAGGGTATATAGGATGCGATTCTTCAATTCCTTGGGTATTAATTGCTATACAACCATTCCAAATCAATTCTAGACACTTTTAATACATTTCTAACATATTATACAACAATAAATCACCAAGATTTTGTTCTAAACCCATTCCCTTTTTAGATTTCCAAGTTTTTCTTCAAAAACCCATTTCATCAAAATTCACATACATGCATACTTAGAACGAATCCAAAGTAAGATTCACACAAAATCTTACTCATACATTACAAATCTAACAAGTGTAAGCTTCCCTTACCTCTAAAAGTCTCCAAATTTGAATTTGGGTTCCTTGAGAATTTGGTGTCTTGAGCCAAAATCTTCCAAGAATCCACCCTCCTTTTCACAAGAACAAGGAATCTAGACTTGATATCTTGCTAAGCCCTTGATGACTAAAGAGATTTAGAGAGATTGGGAGAGATGAAGAGAAGAGAGAGAAAGGAAATGAGAGAATGAGAGAAAAGCTACCTCCCCCTCTTATATATAGCTAAACTCTCCGGAACTCTCACACAGACTTTTGGCTAACTAAGGCTGAAATCTCACCAAACCACTCCCTTTATCTCAAAACTGGTTTAACTTAATTGTTTTCCCTCAAAAACCTAAAATCACACTCTCAACACATCCACATTAGCTTAAGCACATATCTCAAGTTTCCTAAATTCAAACCGAAACTCAAATAGACAATTCACAACTATCACCACATACCATGTACCATACATAACAACAATTCATTTATTTCTTTTAATCAGCTAGATTACATATATAATTTTCACTTTTTAATTATCAAAACACTTAATGATGCATTAGGAAAAACACAAATGTAACAGGTATCATTTTTGTACAAGGTAATTTTTAGTGAAAAATTCCAATTTATGGTTTGGGACTGGAAGTAACTCTTGGTAGTAAAGAGGTGTTAGGGAACTTGATGAATCCTTATCTCATAATGTTTTAGTGCATGATTCACATGTAAAAACCTAAGAAAAAGCTTTATAAAAAGAAGAAAATGTGGAGAAAAGGGCAAAAATAGTTTACTTTCTTTGTTTGTAAATAAGTTGGCCTAGAAGGAATCTTTCTACACATTTTGTAGGTAAAATAAAGCAAAGTCTTGCATCTGGTAATGCAACATCTGAGACGCTGGATGGCATCCCATGTTAAGTGAAATAAAGAAAAGGCTCTCCACAAGATGCCCAACATTGGACGTGGGAAGTATACTAGAATGTTGTGCCAGACGCTGAAAACACCAAAATTCCTTGGGTAGATTTGTCTCCAAGATGCAACAATGCTTAGAGACACCAAATTAGATGGCCAAATATCAATTTCATGTTGGATGAGTAGCGTCCACCATGCCATCTGGCGTGCAACTAACTGATGCCTATCCATTTTAAATTGCAACTCAATGTCCTAGACACTTGGCTGGCATAAGATGTTGACAATATTTTGCTGACAGTGTGAAACAATTTTGCTGACGTGTTTGGGCCCATTTCACTTCATATAAAAGCAAATGCAGGGATCATTTGCAAGGGAGAGGGCGTTGGAAGACACTCTTCACCTTCACTCACCCTAATTCTTAGGTTTTTCTCTCATCTCACCATTATAGCTTTATTCCTTAGAAGAGAAGTATGACAATTTAGTGTATTCACCATCACTCGTAACCTCCTTTATCTTGTATCGCTTTTATCTTTCTCATTTTTCTCTATTTTAGTATTTTTAGTGTTTAATGAATCTTGTGGGATTCCTTTGTATGGATCATTAAATTTAATGTAATTTCTTGTGTTTTCGAGTAATCAATTATATGCTTAATGCTTTTCACAATAAACTCACTATTGAGAACAACGCAAACGCACGCATGATGCGGAATCATATGCAAGTGGTCTAAATCAATACTTAATTACTGTGTCTTAAGTTGAGTCTAGGAATAGCCCTTTGTAAGACATGTGTTCTTGAGGATTTTGGTCTTAATGCTTGATTTAAGTTTCAACAAATCATGCGAAAGCACGGTATTAAGCTTAGTTCATAAAGATCTTCATCAGGGTATTGGGTCAATCTAATTTTGTTCGAAACCATGTTGTTTTGAGTTGAATTGCGAGAAAATGCTTGGGATGACCACAAAAGGAGTTGAATTACTAATTATGCTTTCCGCCAATATAAAATTAATGAAAAACTACAAAACATAACAGTAGATTTACTTTTTGCATTTTAATTTTTGTTGGCAATTTGTGGTGTGACAACTCAAATATATTGCTTGCCTCATTGATAGTTGACTAATTGAATTGGGGCATTTTACTCCAATCCTTGAGAAGAACAATATGTTACTCACCAAGGTTTTTACTACTTGTTTGACCAGTGCACTTGCTATAAAAGAGGTTTTGAATTTGAGATTAATAAATATATACTTTACACATACTACATTTGAAACCCTCAACAAAACCCCCCTTGTACACAATGAAATTACCCACACGCCCAAGAGATCTTAGATGGAACACACCTAAACAACACCACAAAATAGAAATAGAGAAGGACACAAATTTAACGTGGTTTGACACCTCTTACCAAAGTTCACGAGAACATCTCAACAAATATTCATTATTTCAATAAAATTACAAATGTTTTGGTCAAATTTGAGAAACCCTCTCCATTACATGATATAACAACCTTTGTTTTACTTGTTTGACTTGTTTTACTATTTATTCCATATTTAATTCTAGAAAACCAGATGAAAATCTCAAAAATCCAATCCTCACGATTGCGTTCATAATAATGAATACTATTTAATTTAGATTTTTAATAATTTTTTCGGGTCGAAGCTTGAAAAATGGTGAAAAGACCATTATTTCTCTAGAAATAGTAATAAGAGAATAAAATAGTAAAAAAAATAGATAGAGAGATTTAAAATTAATTTTTAATTTAGAATATGCTTACAATAATAAAATATAATTTTAAAATTTTCCAAAAATTAACTAAAATTGTTCATGCGAAATGATTAAAATGCCTTTGATTAACTATAGATAGCCAATCAAAGACTTTTTGGCTCAAAAAATTTTTTGAAAAATTCTAATATGTTGGTTTTAATTAGAAAAACGTTACTTAAAATTAAAATTCAAAAATTCAAAAATAATAATTATTTATGCACAAAATTGATTTATTATACAATTATTTAGCATCTTTATATAAAATAATTATAAATAATTATATAATAAATAAAAATATATGAAAATTTTTATATAAATCAAATTTTTGTTTGGCTTGGGCGTGTTAATCTATTTTTGGGCCAAATTCACTTTTAAAAGCCCCAAACCCATTTACTTTAAATAATATTTAATTACATGATTATCCACTAATTTATATTTAAAAAAAAATTGAAAAATTTTGGATGATCTTGAACAGATATTTTCGGTTGGGAAGGTGCTTGGGAGTCAAGTTTGTCCTTTTGGATAATACCAAATTCATTTTTGTTTATTTTTAGAGGGATGTTAGTATCATTCTCTTTAACACTCTCTTTACTATTGTCTCAAATTTATTGCGAATCACAAATTTTGGTAGATCCCACTTCTAAACCAAGAGAGAGACTCATTAAATGAGTGGTGAAACTCATCAAAATTTGTGATTTTTAATAAATTCTAGCCAATAGTAAAGAAAGGGTTAGAAAGAGAGTGTTAGAGGGAGTGATGCTAACATTCCTCTTATTTTTATTACCTAAGTTAATTAAACACATGTTAAAAGTCCAAATTTTTATCTTTTTACCAAACAAAAATTACTCTTATCTTCTATCTTTTTCTCCAACTCTTTCTCTCTTCTCCCTCACCTCTTTTAATTTTTCTTTCACTTAAACACACTAAACATTCACTTTATAGTGTTAATTTGTGATTAAAGATGGTTTATCTTGGTGTTTGTTGCTCAAACTTATCTTCAACCTTCTCTCACTCCATTACAATATATATATATTACACGATTTCATTGAATAAAATGAGAAATTTTTTTTAAAATTAAGTATTTAAAATTAAAAGGTTTTAAGTAAATATAGAAATTTAATATAAAGAAAAGGTTTAAAATAAAATAAAATATCGTTTACTTTTACAATTGCTACATTTTATTATGGAATATTGAAATTGGAAGCAGAGATAATATGTTATCTTTGTAACTGACATTGTCAGTGACTGAGGAAATTTTGCCAAATTTTTCAGAGAATATAAGTCATAACTTAGTGCCTGAGTCAAGAGTAAAGTTTGTGAGGAGCATGATGTGAGAGCATATGAGTCTGTGTATAGGAAGTTACAGTTTGGTATACTGCGGGATGAAGGCAGGGACCACTGTAAAGGTTTAGAGGGTAAAGGTATCGAGTTGTGAACGTTCCAATGGTCAAGATAACACCCTTGATCTAGAACAAATCACATAAACCGAATTGATAATCTTGACTCTTGCTTAGCATCACTAGGATTAGTGTAGTGTATATCCCTTTAGGCTAGTGGCCTATACATCAAGGCTGGTGATGATTACGACAAAGATGTCAATACCTTGTGAAGGGATATATGAGCTCCCAATCACTTTCCAAGATTCTTGATGATTGATGATAATCATTAGAGGGATATGGATTCATACATGTTGTGAAAGTTTAGGTTGTTTCATGATAAAGGTCAAACCCTAGGTTCCCTTTGCATTTGTTTGCTACCACTTGTCTATTTTAGGTTGAAGGTTAGTCCTACAAACCTTTTGTGAAAATGATTGTGGTTATATAAATCCTCACTCCTTTTCTTCTGTGTTTTCTATTATTGTATATGCTTGTAATGCACATTAGGAGATGGAGATCTTCCACGACATAGGGAACATACACATATCATATAGCTCTTATGGTCACTGGGTGTACGACAAACACACCTAAGTTAGTACCTTTTGTGGATTCGTCACCTTCTCTTTTATGTCCTCAATTCTTGGCATCTGGTTACTTATATCCAGTTTGACCCTTCCTTTGACTTTGTTTACTACTACTCCCGATGGCTATGTTAGAGCTTCACAACCCCATCACCACCACTACCTACTTCAAAGGACCACCTGATAGAGAATGTCTTTCCTGTACCTGTGTATCCTGTTTAGGGAGATCAACTTGTAGGTGATGCATTTATTGCACTTGCTCCTATTCCAACTTCGTATATCCAATACTATTTTCTAGATTTGTTAGTTCAATAGTTGCAAATTGACTCACCTCCACACTTTCCTCTCTATGAACCTAGCATGGTGAATGGATGGTTGAGTTTATCATCCTTTTCAGATGATTTTGGACATTTTGAGGTTGGAGGACAGATGCCCAATGGACATGCACATGGTTATGACACTATAATGGAGGATTCTAAGGCGATAGAGATGGACCATAAAGAGGATTCCTTCTGATAGATAAGGTATATGGAGGACCTATCTTTTTGGCACCTAACGGGGTGATTTTGGGGATTATAGATAGTTGATTGCTTTAACCTAGGCCTTCTTATTTTACTTGTATATATAGAAGGGTAGTTAGGTCTTTTTGGATCTATATATAATTATGGAACTTTTATATATTTGGTACTACATATGACTATATGTTGTTGACAATAGCGATGTATGTTTATATGTTTAATATCATGTATGATATATGACGTATGTATGTTGTGTTCATGTGTTAATTATTTATTTCCTCAAAAAATAATTTTAATAAGTTAATATAAAAAGCTTTTTTAAAATGAAAAATTTAAATGAGTTTTGAATTTATGCAAAAATATATTCTATGTTTAACATAAAATAAATTAAATTAATAAAAATCATTTTGATTTAAATAAATGAATTAAGAAAATTAGTTTAATTAGTTTGGTGTCACACACGACCCCACTCTCATTTAGGTTGTATCTTCTCTCTTCACAAGTACCTCTTTTTGTACACCTTGCATCCTAATCTTAAAAGAGGAAATAAGTCCCTAAAATAAATTAAGACTAATTGATAATATATTTAAATCTAAAAAAAAACATAAAGATTTGAAATTAAAAATTTGAATTGTTCACCCAACAAAAGTGAACCATTATAAAATTCTCCTATGCAATCTCTCTAAACTCAATCGCTTTCTCTTCTTGTAATTACTTGTGTTAATTCATTGATCTATAGATATTATCTTGATATCAATTGATTAAATTGGTTAATTGTAATATTGATTCTTGATCTTCATTGAGTTACTTTGGTACATTGATCTTTACATTGTGAAATCGGTATACTTGTGATCACAATATTTGGTTCATATCTATCACTTAACATTGACCACCATTACATTAAAAACTTGCATTAGGATTAAAGTTCATTTGTTTACATCTTCAAGATATACCAAGTAGCTAAACCTACAAAATGATTAAATATTAGCTAATGTCTCCTACTATTTTCATCTAATTTTGAACATTTTAGCCCTTAAATAAAATTAGTTTTGGACTTTCGTGTTTCGTAAGTGTTCCAATAATTGTTTCAATATATATTTTTTATTAATCAATAATCTAATAAGGAGAAAATTAAAAAAATGTTTTTTGAAAAATGAAAATAAAGTAAAAATTAAATAATATTTTCATAATTATTGGAACATTACCAGTGCTATCAACGAAGTACAACTTAATTATATGTCTTGGCCAATTATTACAGAATATTACCATATTATTATACCAATAACTAAAGTCTTTTTCATTACTACTTCACCATTATTAAATCAAATACTCAAAATCCAAAAAAAAAATAAATATTTAACCAATTTAAATCATGCACTTAAATTCAATAAAAAAAATTATATAATTCCTAGCATAGACATTATACAAAATATCAATTACACTTACCATTTTTTTTATTTAATTCTTCTAAAATGACGAATTGCATGTTAAAATTCTTTGGTAACTTTTTTTTTAATTTGATATTGGTGATATATTCATTAAATTCTTATCAAATTGTTGTTATATGTTTAAAGTTGTCATTTTATATCTCGCAATTTTGGTGATCTCATTTTCTCTTGATAAAACTTTAAAACAAATTCATTACGCCAACTCAAATAAAATATATGTAAATTTAATATTACCAATAGTTATATATATATATATATATATATATATATTAAAATTGTAGATATTGAAACATATAATGTTGTGCAAGACTTGGAAATATAATTTACTCATACATTAAGAAGGTATTGTCCCTTTATGTATTAAAACTTCTAATAAGAAAACATACTTAAATAAGACTTTGTCAAAAGATATAAAATATCTACAAAAGAGATATAATGTTGAATATTATGCTAGAGAGACACCAACATGGTATGGCATGGGTGACAAATAATCTTATTCCTTAAGCATGCAGTCAGGAATTCGATCCTCAGGTCCATATGTATGGAAAAAAATCTGTTGAGAAAGGTTGATTCCTTAAATGGATCTTAATACCTCGAGGGATTAATCCTCCACTCTAGGTTAGGGGATACCCTGGGTTCACTAAAAAAAAAGATGCTAGAGAGATTATATGTTTGAATATTGTTGTAAATATTGTTTCAATGTGAAGACCATAGAAAATTTGCCACAACAAAATATCTTTCATCTCTAGCAAAATACAGTAGTCCATGTTATATTCTAATTTATAACTTATAAGCAATATTGACATCACCATATTTTGTGCTGCGAAGTGCATATACAAGATAACAAGAATATTGACTACCAATGTAGGGCAACTTTCACCATTGCTCTTAAAATAGATATTTTAACCTACTAGGGTATGCTTGGTAGTTGGGAGTTTGAGTAGTGTTTTGGAGGTTACCCGGACACTATTCCCTTAAGTTGGCTTGCTTCCTCACCCGACTTACAAACTAACGACCTCGCCTATCTTGGTTAACACGGCCCTTTACATCCCGAATGCACCTCAATTAGATTTTTATGCCTACCCTGGCATAGTGAGAAAAATGCCTAATGCCAAGAAAAATGCCTAATGAGGCACCCAAACACATGCCGCCATGTGGCACCTCTCCTTAACAGTTTTTCCCTCTAAAATACTCTACATAAAGGACTCTGCACTCACCAAGTACACACAACTCTTTTATTCTCACTCATTTCTTACACTCTTATTGACTTAAATATCAGAATTCTTGCAGGTGCCACTACCAAAGACGTCCGCAGCCACTGTAAAAGCTCATCAATGCTCTTTCTCGTGCCTTCTCGTGTTCACCACACAACAAGTAGTATATACAAGTTTCTAAGTTTTAACCTGTTATTATTATTGTTATTGTTATTGTATACCAAAAAAAAAATAGAGATTTTCATCCCTGGATTCATAAGATGAACAATACGGGCAATCAAGTAAACATAGTGTCTGAACATTAAAATCATCGCAACACCGGCTCAAATGGCGCCTTAAGATCAAAAGTTGCTTCCTCTTCCTCTATCTTCTTTACATATGAACATAAGTTATGATTTATTACAAACATTTCACTGTCTGAACATTCAAAAGCCCACTTTTTATGTGAACAATTAGTCATTCGTATGTGCAAGCATGGTGTCAGCGCATACACGTGTATCAAAGCCGTTATAGTTACAGAAATACATCGGTATCAAAGTCTGAATAGTTATATATGTGTTTCAAAGTCTTAATAGTTACAGGTATACATGTGTATCTAAGTCTTGGTAGTTATAACAGATCGAGACATGCATGTGCTTTAAAACAAAAAAAAAACAGATGTACATGTGTATCAGACTCAATAGTTACAGATACAGCACTGCATCAAAATCTTAATATTTACAGGTATACATGTGTATCAAAGTCTTAATAGTTACAGATATACATGTGTATCAAAGTCTTAATAGTTACATATAAGGAAGTTCAATTCACTCAACAACGAATTAGCATGTTCATCAAGCTGAGTGCCAGGAAAATAATGCTAAAACAGCAAGCTATTCAAGATTATATCTTATAGCTCGATGATATTTACGCTGGAAACAATATAATTGCAAACAAAATGATCACAGCTAGAATAATATGGATAATTAAGCTTTATAAAGCAAGTCAGATCACACTCCCAGTCCTCATGGCAAACTTTTTGCTTTTTCTTCCTCATCTAATTATGTATTATGTCTCACTTAACACACCTATCCTTCATATATATATATATATATATATATATATATATATGCATGTTCTGCTAAAATAATTTTTGAAAAATGCTATTTGTACAACAAATTGTACAACTAAGAGAAAAAGCAGTTGAATGTAATAAATGCAGTGATAAAGAGAAATAAACACAAAACATTGATTTTGTATAAATTATTATATGAATAGAACATCTCATAATTTTTACATGTGCACAAGAATAAATTTGGTGTTAAATAAACTTCACCTATTTTTAACCTCTACAAAACTATCAAATCCTTTTTTTACTCAAAATATGTTGGAAATGAAAAATTAATTTTATACCAACAAATAGACACTATTGATAGTTCAACCTATATATTAAGCTTAGTCGCCATGTAACTCGCGGGGTCACATTGTGTTTAGCCCGTAGGACAGTTGCACTGATAGCGATACTTAAGGCCAATTGTTGGACAATTGGAACAGGGTCAATTTCCTTAAATTGGCAAATCCGTAAAGGACATTAATGTCATTTACTAATACATTAATAAAGTGCAAGCCAGCTTTTGAATACTGTCCAACATGATGGTGTTGAGTGTTGACTCTAGCATGACTTATCTCATTTGAAGGACTTGGTTTAGCTTGAATGAATATTATATAAAGCAGGAAGCATTATTCCCGCAAAATGAGATCAATATGTAGCAGTTGCTGAGTTGCGGAAGAGTGGGGCTGTGTGCTTGTTAAGGTGAACTGCTGAATCTTAATCCTCAACAATTTGACCATCAGGTTCCTTCTCCTCCTTTTTGCTCTATTTAGTTACTATCCTTTTTGATTCCGATCCATACAAGAATATTTGACAATCTTTTTGAAATCTTTTTCTTTAACTCCATTGCGTAGCTTTGTAGTCCTGCTCTTGTCTTAATAAAAATAACAATTCACTAAAACAAACGTAGTAGGGATTATTTTGGTTACTTGAACAAAATGAAGCAAATAATAAAAAGATGTGATACACATATAACATTTTATCCAATATTAATTTTTGTGTATATTTCTTTTTATCACATCATTTATTACATTTCAAACTTTTGTCTGTGTTCTCTCTTTCTTTTTCTTGATTGTAAAATTTGTTGTACAAGTATTATTTTTCAATAATAAAATCTAGTTTCAAGAAGAGAAATAATACTTGTACAACAAATTGTTAAAAATTATACAACTAAGAAAGAGAAAAGAAAAAAACGTTTGCAATATAATAAATGATATGATAGAAAGAAATAAACACAGAAGATGATGTTATATAAATTGTTATAAAAATTGTTATATAAATTGTATCACATCTCTTCCAAGAAAGAGGATAATTCATTTGAAACTAATAGAAGAGCAGACTCTTCGAAATGATTATTATAATAATTGTATCAGGCATGTAACTCAGTCATATGTCCTCTAGGAATTAGGATCCTTTGCTGCCTCTGCAGCATTGTGTTCTCTAGAGCTAAAATCTAAACCATTCATTACATTCTCTCCCTTCTTAAAATTACTGTTTACTAACAAATCAATGGTTGATATTTAGCTGTACATTGGCTGCACATAAAACTTGCTGTGGAGGATCTGATTTGATCCTCTAGACAACTCGCACGCATCTTATAATTTCTTTTTTTTATTTGAATTTATATTTAAAACTTGAAAGTTACATTAATAAGGTAAATAAAATATAAATAAAATGTTTCTTGAAATTATATATTATCAATTAACATAGTTTTTGAAATTGAAATGTTCAGTCAAATTGATTTCTAAAATTAAAAAAAAGCTTAATTGTACTTATTGCACAACCTTCAAAATTTTGTTTTTCCTTACACATTCAGTTTGACTCTAAACTTGCATAATTTTGCAAAGTGTATCTTAACGTTAGTTAACTATCCCAAACTTTGGCGCCTACTTTCAAAATTTTGCATATTTTGCCTCTAAAATGCAATTAAACATTTAGAAAATGGTAAAAGTGAGATTTGAAACCTTGACCCATCCTCTTTTCATTGCCACCAAAGCTACTAAGCATTTGACTTATTTAATTTATATATTAAAAGCTATATTAGCATTACTGCATTTGTTAATTACACTTTCATCTTGTATTTGTATAAAAAATATTGAAAGTTAAGATGATAAATTTATTTATTAAATATTTCTTAATTATATAAATTTATTTATGCAATTATATAAAATTATTTATTACTTGTAAATTATGTATACATCGTCCACCCTTTATTTGTAGGAAAGTTATTCAAAAATAAAAATATTTAATAAATATGTTTATAAGATATTGTATAATTTAACTAACAAATAATTTTATATAGTTAATATATAAATTTGTATAATTAAAATAAAATATTTAAAAAATAAATTTATCAACTTACTTTTAATATTTTTCTTCATACAATAAATATAAACATAAACTTGGAAAACTAAAAGTATGATTAGCAAATGCAGTAATGGTATATATAATATATTTTTTATGTATGAATTCAATAAGTCAAATATTTTAGTGGTTTTAGTAGTTGAGAAGAAGGAAGGGGTCAAGGGTTCAAACCCTACCGCCTTCAACATTTTTATCATTTTTTAAAGGTTTAATTGTACTTTAGGGACCAAAAAATAAAATTAAGCACTATCACATCAAAGTCAACTAATGATAATAAATGGTCAACTAATGTTAGGATGAAATTCACAAAATTATGTAAGTTTAGGGTCAAAATATGTACGAAAAAAGTTTAGGCTCTTAATGTTCAAAATTTTGAAAGTTAGACAAAAAGTATAATTAAGTCTTTTCAATTTTAGGGATTAATTTGACCCTCTATTACAATTTCAGGGAACTAAATTAATTGATAATATATATTTTCATGAACCATTTTGCCACTTTATTTTTCAAGACCAGTTTGACCATCTATTATAATTTCTAGGACTAAATTAATTAATAATATACAGTTTTAGAGACCATTTGCCACTTTATTAATTTAAAGGACCAATTTGATCAACCATTACAATTTTGAAGACTAAATTGGTGATTCATTTAATTTTAATTTTACATTAATTTTACGCTAACTGTGATACTCTATTAACCTCAAATTTGGGACCCACCACAAATGTATAGCCGAATTCCAACAACAATATCAGGTCTATTGTAAACTTTGACTCTACCTTCGTGTTTATGGAAAAACTACTATACTTTTGAAGAAAAGAGAGAAGAAAATAGTATAACTTTGAGGAGTGCGAATTTTACGATGACCGGAAGTTCTCACTTCTAAAAATGAGCGACATAAATCAAATCTGAAATTTTTTAGGAATGAAAATTAAAATTTTGCATATTTATATGGATAAATGAAACCCGTGACAAAGGTGAGTTGGTAATTTGTTCGACATGTCAATAACAGATATATGACAACATTATGGAACAAAAATGCTCAATTAACAAAATAAGGCATATAAGACGTAACAAAATTTTAAAGGAACTAAAGAACAAAAAAAAATTATAAATATAAAAATTATTTAATTTTTATTTAATTACTCGTATTTTTATTTTTTAATATTAATTACTCACGCAATTCCCAACTGAGTCGATATTTGGTATAACTTTCTTCAAAACGGATTAGGTGTTCACCTTTAATTCAGTTACTTCCTTTGTTTTTTTAGGAAGCGTTTGGTATACGAAATCTTTTTTGATCTCTCGAAACCATGTTTCTTAGGAATTATATTTTCTGGAAATTATGTTTCCTGAAAATATCATAAATATGTTCGGTATGTCTAAAATATTTCTAAGAATGAGAGACATAATTATAAACAAATTTTCTCCCTTCATGGGAATCTTGGATTCCCACCCCTTCTCATGGGAAAGTTTTAGTGAAAAACATAATTAAAAAATAATTCTTGGGAATGTTAGATTCTTGGGAATGATTTTTATAATCCTTATACCAAACATAAGAATTTAACATTTTCAACCTAAGATTCCTGGAAAACTTAAAAGAATCTCCCTACCAAATACCCCCATATATTAAAGTTAACATTTTACCATCCGCATCCCATATACAAGACTCTTTTGAAAAATTTGTTTGTCCCTTTTATAAGGCCTTTTTCAAATTGTCTCTTGTATTAATTATTTTTTGACCAAAATACGCTTAATTATTTTACAATTTTTGTAGCCAGTAGCATAACACCCATTCTTATTAATCATAATTTGTATTAATTTAGTTATTTAATTATTACGAGTAAATTTTTTTTTTCCAATTCTTGCAATAGAAAAGTTCTAAAATTGAATAGAATTTGGAAATAGTAACAAAGGATGAAAGAGAAAGATTATATATACATATATGTCGTAAAACTATACATTATGATTTGATAATATATGACAAACATAAAATATAAAAAGACTAAAAATACATTAAAAAATAGATACTACCTAACTCAATATTACATCAAGAAGATCCTATACAGAGTAGCGTTTATCTACCCTATCCCTTATACAAAAAGAAAATACTATAAACTAAGTCTATAGATCCTCGTCCGTTAGGTGTTCTCTAACTCGTCCTCAATATCATTAGGCATTTTCGTCTTCTTCAATAATCGCGATAAAACATACATAGAAGAAAAAATAATGGAGTGAGGTGATTTGTTCTAAAATCACTTTTACATGTATGGTAGGAATTTTATCGTAAAATACAGATAAAATACAACTGACAATAAAGGAGAACTTAGAGTTTATTTTTAAGTTGTACTAGATTACCCTTGACTTGGTTCTCTAGAATTTTTCTTTTAATTCTCATCCGGTTCTCTAGAAATAAATAATTAGAAAAAATAGTTTAATAGGCAAAAATATGAGTGTTACGAATAAATTATAAATGCTATAATTTAATAAGATAAACTTATTATATCTCTTGAGAGAATTGGAGAAAATGACTAGCACACATTCATTAATTAAGTAAAATGTAATTAGGTAGAAAGAGTGAGATGATGAGTCCCAATAATCTTAAATGTAATGACTAGCACTATATTAACCAACTTTCTTAATTCCAATGAATTAGTTAAGAGAGTCTTATATATTGGGACAAAGATAATAATATGATTTCAACTATTATTTTCCTCTTATTTATGATAAGCATATAAATTATTTAAGAATTGGGTAGAGATAAAGACATAATTAAAAAACAATTAATATTATTTTAAACATTTAAAAAAAAGGTAAACAGAAATAATTTTTCAAAGAGTAAATAGATAAAAACATAAAAGGAAATATTATTGTGTAATTACTTAAATTTTTATTTGATAAAAGTGTAATGAATATTAGTATTTTAGCCTCTACAATGTACATGATAAATGTTTATTTTATACAATTAAAATATATAATAAATAAATATTGTTGAATATATATATATATATATATATATATATATATATATTATAATATAATTAAAATTCGTAAGAAATAAATATTTTTGAACACATAAATTATATTTTAGATTTAAAATAAAAAATTTATATTATAATATGAGATTTTTTTTGATAATTTGTTTTAAAAAATATGAAATTTAATTTAGAAATAAAGATGAATATGATTAATTGAAAGAGATAAGAAGTTAAGAAAGATTTTTAAAAACACTTTCGTTGAAGAAAAACTCCTAAAAATGTTGTCGTTGAATAATAAATCTTTAAAAAGTTCCTATTAAAGATAGCTATTCTGCCTATTTGAATTTATATATAGAGATGATATGAATTAATAACTAAAATGTTTTTAAATTATTCAACAATGCTTCCAGAGTAAATAACCTATGCATTGATAATGTAAAAGGTTTTACATTGTCATTTAATCACAAATAATCGTGTATGGTAAGTTTATTGACTTTTACAATAACACTCTCAATAGTCATACCAACAATTATTTTTTATTGGATGTTACACTATGTAGTAATTAAACTCATATTTACAATTGTTAATATTCACGTTTGGGACATCAGTCAATGAGGAAATTTTAACGAAATACATAAATATTATATTTGATCTAATTATCGTGTTGGTTATCAATGTCTATCAGTCTCCAAGCTAAGAAATTTTAACCAAATGGGAGAACCAAGTGGTTCGCCGAGTGGACAACAATGTTGGGAGACAAAATTAACGGAGATGCTTGAACAAGTGAAACCTCCAGAAATGTATGAACACGATGAGCAGTGCATTTATAGAGTACCACGATGTCTTCGTGAAACTAATCCGGAAGCCTACACACCTCGAATTGTTTCCATTGGCCCTTTTCATAAAACTGGTGGCGTTGGTACGGAAGACAACATTTTGGAGTCAATGGAAGAGCTTAAACTAAAATATCTGAAGGGATTTCTAAATCGAACCCAGCTACGTGTGGGGGACTTTGTTGTCGAACTTAAAGGGTTGAAAGTAACCATTCAAAGTTATTATGCAGAACCTATTACGGATAATAGCGATGATTTCATAAAGATGATTCTAGTTGACGCTTGCTTCATAATTGAGCATTTTCTCAGATGCCATAGATACCGATTTTGGGAGAAAGAGGACCCTTTGTTGCAAAAACCATGGATGATGATGGATATTATGCGTGACTTAATACTGCTAGAAAATCAGCTTCCTTTCTTTGTTCTTGAAGCACTTTACGACCTCTCTGGTATGAACCATGAATTTCCCCCCTTTCTTGAGATTACTTTCAACTATCTTAAGAACATAAATCCTGGAACAGTTTGTCCAACAGAGCCGCCAAAGCACTTCACTGATCTTCTAAGATCTTCTATAATATTGTCATCAACACTTCATCTTGAAGCACTAGAAATAGACGAAACAATTAAACATCTATACAGTGCAAGCCAACTATTAGGGGTAGGCCTTGAATTCAAGGCCGATCAAAACAGATGCTTAGTTGACTTACACTATGAGGATGGTGTGTTGACAATGCCAAGCTTTAATGTACATGACGATACAGAAATAACTTTCAGGAATATAATAGCATTCGAGCAATGTCATTGTTACCCTGTACGTACACCCATCATTACTCAGTACCTAAAGATACTAGATTTTCTTATCGATTCTGAAAAAGATGTGGACGTACTAATTGATAAGAAAATTATTAGCAATTGGATGGGTGACACAAAGGAAGTGGCTAAAATGGTTAACAAAATGCTCTTAAATGTTGCGATGCCAGCTTTCAATCCAGAGTATTCCTCTCTTTGCAAAGGCTTAAATAATTTCTACGAAAATCCTCGCAACAAATACATGGCTATCTTGATACATCAGTACCTCAACACTCCTTGGAAAATAGCATCTACGGTTGCCGCAGTGGTGCTACTCTTGCTCACCTTGATTCAGACTATATGTTCAATCATCTCATTATTTTAAGGTAAGAAATTATGCAATATACAAATTGTTAACTGTTATTGTACGAGTCACAATCAGTAAACAGGATATGGAAAGTTAGCTTGTTAGACAAGTGGTTAAGAATTGGGTAGTTAAATAAGGAAAAGGGAGGTCAGTAAGGAGGGTTCATTGAATGATTTTATCTGAGTAACTGAGTGTTTGAGTGTCTCAGTTGTCAGGGGCAACCCTTAAAATTAATTTCTAACAATTTTTTCATTCCTTTTGCATTGATTCCCAACATTTCCTACTCTGTTCCAATATACTAAAAATAATTTTTGTTCACTAATTAACAACTTTATCATATGCTCTCAGATAATTGTAGATGTTTTTGAAATTGTGAATAGAATTTTATCATTATTTTCATCATATCACATGGGGAAGAGTTTATATTTTCTTTTTTTGGTTCAAAAGAGAACATACAGCCGCTAGAGTAAATTTTGAGAGAAGCTTCTACAATTAGTCATAGAAAGAGGAGAGAGGTAAATTGAATGGGAAAAACTAGTCCACAAAATTTATACATATATTAATTAGGGTATAAATTTTGCCTCCTTGACTTGACTAGTGATATTCACCATAAAAGTATTGAATATGGTTCTTAACATTAATGGTAAAAATCATAGTTACTCCATTAATTCAATCACTTGTTATTATTTGCTTTACCAAATTAATTTTATTTTTTCTGTCTGTTCTTTTCATTCTTTCTTTGTTTCTTTGGGTGTGTGTACGTACACATATATATACATATATGCACACACACACACACTTATATATATATAGGGGTTTGCTAATGTATACTCACTTATTTTTCAGTTGGAGTGCGTTAGCAAGCTACACTATTGGTGTATTTTAAGATACATTGTAGTTATAGCTTGCTAACGTATTCCAATTAAAAAACAAGTGCGAATACGTTAGTAAAACCCACAAGTATTTGTTAACGTACACCTATTTGTTTTTTCATTGAAGTATGTTAACAAGCTATACCATTGGTATATTTTAAGATACATTGTAGTTATACCTTGCTAACATACTCCAACTGAAAAATAAGTGGGTGTATATTAACAAACACACACACACACACACATACTATATATATATATATATATACATTTGCTCCATTTTCACGTGAATCATGATTTTAATTCCTAATATTATGTTTTTTCGATTCCCTACCAATAAGTTGAAATTAATAATCAATAAAAACAAATGAAATTGTGCTAAATAACCATGAAAATTTTATAGTATAGAGATTTAATTTCATCCTTCAAAAGAAAATTATTTTGACTATAGGAGCTTGATATTTGAGTTCACATCAAGATAATCAATTATTAAAAACAATAGTATAATTAATTATCTTGGAACCATTTCGATGATTTACTCTTTGTTTGGACAAGATAAGTAGTTATCAGATCATAATAATTGATTATTTTGATAACACATGGCAAGCTAGCTAGTTGAAGTTCCAATAATTTATTACTCTAGATAGATAATCAATTATTCATATAAGAAATAGCTAAAATGTATGTTTTGTTGATAATAATAATCAACTATTTATTAAAATATATAAATTTGTTCCTCTTGGCTCAAATAATTAATTATTTGCACTATGTAACACTGATTGTTTTTCTTAATCTTTGTTTAATTGATTTGAATAATTACAAGTGAAATTTAATTTATTTTTTGTAAGAAGATATACTAAATGAATATTGGTTATGTCTTGGTTGTGTTGTGTTACATTTGGTTTTTCTGGTAGTATTCGAGTTTTGAATTATTGGGAGTTGAGGAAAATCTGTCCAAGCCAAAAGTCTCTGTTAGTGACAACTCTGGTGGGTTAGTGAGTCTTATGATGTTTTAGACAAATATTGGGCCTTAAGGAGTTAATAGATGACTAGTGGGCCTTAGTCAAAGCCCAAAACCCCTAACCCCCCTCCCCCAAGACCCTCACATATGTTGGTAACCCTTTTTCCCAGACCTTACACTCTCATTCTCATAAACCTCTCAAGACACTATAAAATATTCTCAAGGTTTAGAACTAATCTTCAAACAATTTCCTTTCCCTTAGGTTGTAGCTTTATAATTTGTTGAGTCTCTCGTCTTCCTTTCTGTATCAATGGGTGAATTCAAGAACATGAGAATTTGATTTCAATCCTGAGTTTGATTGTTGAAATTCGTGGATTTTGTTGTGGGTATGTTGTTGTAGACATTGTTTCCTCCTTGACTTAAGGGAATTATCTTCTTCCTTTTCCTCTCCCTAAAATTCAATGCTTGAAGTAAGTGAAGCTTACTAATTGTATGTTTGCTGTGGTTAGAATGTTGTTGTATGTTGGTGGTTATATGTTATAAATGTTGTATTGTTGATTTTAAATGCATAATTGGCATTGGGTGAACATATATGGCATTGCTGAGAAATCTATGATTTGATGATAATTGGTGAAATCTAATATGCATTCGGATGTTTATGACGATTATTGTTTGTTGATAGTGTTGATTTGGCCATTAAGGGAGTGATTTTGGTTTTTGATTCAATGAAAGTTGGTTTCTTAGTGCTCTTCGAGTGTTTTGACATTCTGTTTTCTAGTAAGTCACTAAGCAAAGTGGTGTCACACTAAATGAATAGCCCTTGGTAGCAATTTTGATGCTCTCGGTCTTTCATCATGCTAAGCAAACCCAATTGTTGCTAAGTGCGGATCAAGACCCCTTTTAACCTTGAATGTTTTGGGTTTTTTTCGCTGAATGAGTTGAAGTCTCGCTAAGCAAGGATCATCCACAGGGATGAACATGATGAGCGCTATGCAAACATTGAAGTCGCTAAGCGTAGATCATATGAAATCTAGGAATTTTCCTAGGTGTCATTCACTAAGTGAACAAGTGTCTCGCTTAGCGACACCGGATATTTCATAAATATCTAGGGGGGCTCATTAGGCAAGGATTTGTCTCGCTAAGCTCCCTGAGTTCATGCTTTCTATAAAGGGCATTGTTAAGCAAGTTGTGTGCTTTGTTAAGCATGTGGGTGCTTTTAAAAAAATTGTTTTGAATAAGTGGCTCACTAAGCAAGAGTGACATTTGCTAAGTGTGAACTTATGTTGTTAAGCGAGGATCACCTATTTACTTTACCTTGTTTTATAATTTCATAGATTTTCAAAAACTGGTTTCCTAGGAAATGTTTTCTTTTGAGTTGTCATTGATGGTTAGATGATCAAATCGAGTTGGGTGATTGCTTGGATAGGACCTCTATGGGGTTAATGATAGGGTCAATTCTTGGAATTTCCTACGAGGTATATAGTCTGCGAGGATTAGGCCTTTGCTTTTAGCTATGTAAGGTGTTGAATAGAATCTACCTAGTGTTTTGAGGTGTTGTTGATGTTGTGGTTGTGTTGTTGTTCTACCTTAAAAGGTTGATGTTGAACTATTGAGTTGTACATGCATTTCATGCATATTTCCATAGTAGTGGATGTGACTAAGCATGCACATAAGTTGGTTGGTTAACTGGGGTTAAGGCTTAGATAGGAACTCCAACCTAGTATGGGGTGAGACATAGGGTAGGTGACGATGGGTCTAACGGATAAGTGGTTGGGCGATTCTATAGGGATCTGAGGTCCTTGCAAACCTTGAGTCACAATGTGCCACCATCCACATGTACTTGAACTAACAAACCACAAAGTCTTATTTGTAAACCAGAGTTTTTGGCAATCCCCGAATGGTTCTTGGCACTTGTGTTGATGATGACTTAGTAGTCATGTATACCATGTTAAAGGATATGTCCAACCTGATTGTTTGACTGTTTTGCATGCATGAATACACACATACATACATACCTACATATATACATACATACATACATATATACATATACATATATGTATGTATGTATGTATGTATGTATGTATGTATGCATATGTGATTTTCTTGTTATCATTATTTGTTATTAAATTGTATAATGTTTCGTTTTCAAGTGAGCTTACCTTTGATTTTCCTTGTTGTTATGACCGTGATGATCAGGTTGATGCATTAGAGCAGATATTGAGGCTTGGTGGATCCAGTTCGGGGATGATGAAGTGATGTTGCCATAGGCGATGGGGGTCTGTGACTAGTCAGATTAGTCATATTGAATGTTTTCTAGTTGAGGACTTCATCCTCTTGTCATGTTGTTTTCTTTTGTCTTAATGTATAAAGTGGCCAACTATAGAGGGTGCATATTGTATCCCTTCCTCATGATGATGTGAACATGGTTTTGTTGGCACGCTTTTTTTTTTCTATTTTCCCACATGTACTTGTGTAGCGTCATATGTTTGAGATAGATGGATTTCATATTTGGTGTTTATATACATATATTGATGCTTTAAGTTGCATAGTTTAAGGGTTTTTTTCCTTTAATTTAAGGATGCAAAAAATAATTACACATTTTCGAAATACTTTAACTTAAGATCTTCATTTAAAATGAACCTTTCCAAATTAAAGTAGTAATGGTTGTCATGTAGCGGTAGTGGGTTGTTACACACTAACTAATAGATTATATGTTGGGGCTAGGAATTTTGCATTTAAATGCTCTTGGAAGAATCAATATTGATAATTTCTTGAATTATCTAATTTTTTATTCTTTTTAGGAAATTTTAACAACTTATTTTAAATTTTAAACTCAATTTATCCTTATGAAAATGAATTTGAGAATATTAGATTGGAAGATATTATCTATTTTATTTTATGAAATTTTAATTATGATTTTATTCATTTTCTTATAGTTTGATGTTTTTATTTTTAAGTGAAGGATCAAAAAAAGAGGATCAAAGGGTAGCTTCAAACACAAGAATGGAGAGCCTTCAAGAGTCTTAGGTCTTCTCTCTCTATCATTAGATTTTTGACCCACACATACAAAGGGGGAGAAACAAAGAATTAAGGGTTTAAGATTTTATTCTAATGTTCTAAGACTATTCTATCCAAATTGAATAAATTAACCTTGATTATTTTTTAAAACTAGCTTCTTAGAGATTTAAGAAACAATTTCATTCTAATTTGTAGTCTATCAACTTAGGTTATCTGCGAGTGTTCAGAATAATCTTATACTAAGTCATAAAAATTCAGTCATTGATTATTAGGAAGCAACTTCAGTCTAATTAAGCTAAGCACCTTAATTTATTTATTTTTAAGTAAAAACCTTAACTTATTTAATTTGTTTAAAATCATGAAATTTCTTTAAGACAATTAATCACACTTTATTCCTTTTATTATTTAAAAGAAAATTTTCACCAAGGTACCTAATTTATTTTATAAAAATCGTGACCTTCAAATTAATTCAAGCAAATTTTGCAAAACTTTTTCCCTTCCTCTATTATTAAACTACTGTAAGGATCATTATAAAAAAAATGACAAGTTACCCATTTACTTACTTGGGTTGTGAGCCTAGTAAGTATTACAAATAAAATACATCAATTTGGTTATCACAATGAACTAAGATAACCGTAAGAAAATTGCATATTTCTTACTATAATTATGTCCTTAGGCAAGCTCAATCCTTAACTAATTTTATTTTTAACTTACATCCTTCATTTTTAAGTTCCTTTAACCATGAAAATTTTTGATAATTTCTCCCTCAACACAAGTAAAAAAAAAAACGTTAGTTTTAATGCCAAATCAAGATTAGAGAAAATTTTCTTTTAACCAAACCACACAACCATATTTTCCATATTAATACCAATATCAAATCATTGATATTTCTGCCATAAAAATTGTATTCACAACAACCACATTTAATGGAAAAAAAAATCAATATTCCTTTGACAAGCTCAAAAATCTGTGAGCTTCAAGGCCAAAGTGCCAAATTTAACACAGTATTCATAACATAGTATAACCAATATATGGACCCTAATACAAAATGAGATTTATGCAATAGTAGCCTCCATCAAACAGTGACACTACACCAGATTTTTGCAAGCACAACAAGATAGTACATAACCATAAAATGTGAGTGCAAATCGAAGCTTATTGTACCGTAAATCGAAGAGAAGAACAGAGCTTTAGCTGAAGCGGAATTGCTGATCGACGAACAGAGCTTCACTTAAGTTGTAGATGAGCTACTAGCAGAGGAGCTTGTCCAGTAGCCTCCATCAAACGGTGACACTACACCAGATTTTGGCAAGCACAACAGGATAGTACATAACCATAAAATGTGAGTGCAAATCGAAGCTTATTGTACTGTAAATCGAAGAGAAGAACAGAGCTTTAGCTGAAGCGGAACTGCTGATCGACGAACAGAGCTTCACTTAAGTTGTAGATGAGCTATTAGCAGAGGAGCTCGTCCAGCGATGGAACCAAAGTGTTTCACTTAAGTTGCAATGGAATGGAGGAAATAATCACAAAGGAGCTCGTCCAGTAGAGGAGAAAGACGTTGTTTACAGTTTCATTCTAGCTTTTCATTCGAAAAGAGAGGCAACACAAATTTGGTAAAGTAAAGTGTGAAGGACTTTTTAGATCAGTTGAAAGGATAACCAATCTAAAAAAGGGACTTTTTAGATTGGTTCATTGTATAATCGATCTAAAAGGTATTTTTTACAACGGTTCTATGGAAAACCATCTAAAAAAGTTTTTTACATCAATTATATATTTTACTGATCTAAATATCTTTCGTTTAATTACAAAAATACCACTGCCTTTTTTTTACATTGGTTGTATAAGAACCGATGTAAAAACCTATTGTAGAATCCGTATTTTACACTAGTAAGCCTATATGATATAAATTGAGCTTGAATAATAATGAGAATAATGTTAAATATTGATTGATAGATCGTACTTTTATCTATTGTTGACCATACCCTTGGTGAGGTATGATGGATAGTGCGAAAAATAGAGGAAACTCTATCGAATTTTTATAAGAATTGTGAACCCTTGAGTATGAGATTTGTTATGGATTGAATTGTGTGATAGGTTAACCTTTGGTATTGTGATTGAATACCTATTAATAGGTATATGGGAAAGTACCAGAATACAAAGGAAACTCTACTGAAATTGTGGTAGGAACATGTATGCATTAGCTCATGTGTTTAATTGTGTTGTTTTTATTCTATTTATGTATTACGGGTGAACCTTAGTTTCCCTTTTAAGATTCAATATAATGATTAAAGTACTAATTGTTGCATTGAATCTTGAATTTTTCGATTAGACAGTTTTGGAACATTTTTTTTTTTTTATACTTGATTAATAAATAGTGGTTAAGTCTAATCTTAAATTTGATGAGATTTTGGTTTAGTGCATTTCATGTTGTGTCTCTAGGTGTATACTTGATTATGGTCAATTTGATATCACCATGTTCATTTCATGTACTTGGAGACCAATGCGAAATGCTATCGAAATCTTGTCAAATTTAAAATATAAGACAAAACCTGTAATGAAGTTTTAAAAAAATGTTTTCCTGAATAGGATAGGGCCACACCTTTTATAAAAAAGCGAGATTTACATGCATGAAGATATGTTTTGTGTATCATAACAGGAGGTTATGGATCCTAGTTAGGTTAATTCTAAATGCACAACTGATAAGTACAAGAATGGAGTGGAAGAGTTTCTCAAATCTGCTAAAAGAAATCTTTCTGATAGTAGTGGGTTCTTCTGCTATCCTTGTGTTAATTGTTTGAATGAAAAATAACTTCAAGTTAAATAAATACGGTAGCATCTTCTTTATGATGAATTTTGGAAGAGTAATACAACATAGACATAGTATGATGAATTGTTGACATGCCAAATGTATCCCAAATAGAGGGAGTTGATGTAGCTTGTTGGAATGTATATTAATCAACTTTTTGAATTCTTGTGAATTAATTAAGAGCATCTTACATATAGGGATAAGGATGTAATTGAAAAGAAAATAATTAATATTATTTTCAACATTTAAAAAATCACGATAGACAAAAATAATTTTTCAAAGAGCTAATGGATAAAAACAGAAAAAGAAATATTATTGAGTAATTACTTAAATATTTATTTAATAAAAATGTAATGAATATGAGTATTTTAGCCTGTACAATACACAAAATAAATGTTTATTTTATATAATTAAAATTTAGAACAAATAAATACTTTTGAATATACAAATTATAATATAATTAAAATTTATAATAAATAAATATTTTTAAACATATAAATTATATTTTAAATTTATAATAAATAATTATATTATGATGCAAGATTTTTTTTAATTATTGATAATTTTTTAAAAAAAACACTAAAATTCAATATAGAGATGAAGATGATAAATTGAAAAAGATAAGAGGTTAAGGAAAATTCTTGAAATACTATCATTGAAAAAAAAACTCCTCAAGACATTCTCCTTGAATAATATCTCTTAAAAACCCTCTCATTCAATATAGTTATTCTAATTTTATATATAGAAGGGATATGAATAAATAGGTAAAAAGTTTTTAAGTTATTGGACAATGCTTACAGAATAAATAGTCTATCTAAATGTAAAGGTTTTTATATTGTTATCTAATTACAAATCACTATATGTGCTAAATTTATTTACTATCTTAACAATTATATACCAATGATTATTTGTGATTAGATGAGTGTAAATTTTTTTTATACCGATAGTATACAATAATTAAACTCATATTTACAATTGTTAATATTCACGTGTGGGAAATCGGTCAATGAGGAAATTTTAACGAAATACATAAAATTTATACTTGATCTAATTATCATGTTGGTTATCAATGTCTATCAGTGTCCCAGCTAAGAAATTGTAACCAAATGGGAGAACTAAGTGGTTCGCCGAGTGGACAACAATGTTTGGAGACAAAATTAACCAAGATGCTTGAACAAGTGAAACCTCCAGAAAAGTATGAACACGATGAGCAGTGCATTTATAGAGTACCACAAAGTCTTCCTGAAACTAATCCGAAAGCCTACACACCTCGAATTGTTTCTATTGGCCCTTTTCATCATAAAGTAGCTGCAGTTGATAAGGAAGATAACATTTTGAAGTCAATGGAAGAGCTTAAACTAAAATATCTGAAGGGATTTCTAAATCGAAAACGGCTACGTATAGGGGATTTTGTTGACAAACTCAAAGGGTTGGAAGAAACCATTCGAAGTTTTTATGCAGAACCTATTACGTATAATAGCGATGATTTCACAAAGATGATTCTAGTTGACGCTTGCTTCATAATTGAGCATTTTCTCAGATGGCATAGATACCCATTTTGGGAGAAAGAGGACCCTTTGTTGCAAAAACCATGGATGATAATAGATATTATGCGGGACTTAATACTGCTAGAAAATCAGCTTCCTTTCTTTGTTCTTGAGGCACTTTACGACCTCTCTGGTATGAACCATGAATTTCCCCCCTTTCTTAAGATTACTTTCAACTATCTTGAGAACATAAATCCCAGAAAAGATTTTCCAAGAGAGCCGCCAAAGCACTTCACTGATCTTCTAAGAGCTTCTATAGTACCGTCATCAACATTTCATCTTGGAATACTAGGAAAATACACAAAAATTGAACATCTATACAGTGCAAGCCAACTATCAGGGGCAGGTCTTAAATTCAAAGCCGATAAAAAAAAAATGCTTAGTTGACTTACACTATAAGAAGGGTGTGTTGACAATGCCAAGCTTCAATGTACATGACGATACAGAAATAATTTTCAGGAACATAGTAGCATTCGAGCAATGTCATTTTAACTTTCTACATATACGCATCATTATTCAGTACCTGAAGATACTTGATTTTCTTATCAATACTGAAAAAGATGTGGACGTACTAGTTGATAAGAAAATTATTATCAATTGGATGGGTGACACAAATGCAGTGGCTACAATGGTTAACAGTATGCTCTCAAATGTTGCAATGCCAGATTTCAATTCAAGGAATTTCTTTCTTTGTAATGGCTTAAATAATTTCTATGAAAACCGTTGCAACAAATACAAGGCTGTCTTGAAAAATCAGTACCTCAGCACTCCTTGGAAAATACCATCTGTGCTTGCTGCAATGGCGCTACTTTTGCTCACCTTGATTCAGGCTATATGTTCAATCATCTTATTACCTTAAGGTAAGGAAATTATGCAATATACAAATTCTTAACTGTTATGGTACGAGTCACAATCAGTAAATTGGATATGGAAAGTCAGTTTGTTAGATAAGTGGTTAAGAAATGGGTAGTTAAATAAGGAAAAGGGCGGTCAGCAAGGAGGGTTCATTGAATGATTGTATCTAAGTAACTGAGTATTTGAGTGTCTTAGTTGAAAGGGATAACCCATATAATTTCTAACACTCTTTCATTCTTTTCACTTTGATTCCTAACATACCTACTTTGTTCCAATATACTAATAATACTTTATGGTCACTAATTAACAACTTTCTTATAAGCTCTTAGATAACATGTTTCTAAAATTGTGAATAGTATTTTATCATTGTTTTCATCATATCACATATGGGGAAAAGTTTATATTTTCTTTTTTGGTTCGAAAGAGAACATACCGCTAGAGTAAATTTAGAGAGAAGTTTATACAGCTAATCATAGAAAGAGGAGAGGGGGAAATGGAATGGGTAAAACTACTTGACTTGACTGGTTTATTCACCATAAAAGCATTGAATATTGTTCTTAACATTAAAGGTAAAGTCGTAGTTAATTCAATCACTTGTTAAGTTGTTATTCTTTACTTTACCAAATTGATTTTATTTTTTTGTCTGTTCTTTTCTTTCTTTGTTTCACATACCTAACTTGATGCTTATACATCTGCTACATTTTCACATGAGTCATGATTTTAATTCCTACTGCTATATATATATATTTTTTAATTCCCAACCAATAAGTTGAAATTAATAATCAATAAAAATAAATGAAATTGTGGTAAATAACCATGAAAATTTATGGTATAGAACTCGACATTCAATTTCATCCTTTAAAAGAAAATTATTTTGACTATAGGAGCTTGATCTTTGAGTTCACATCAAGATAATCGATTATTAAACTAAACAATATAATTAATTGTCTTGGAACCATTTCGCTGATTTACTCTTTGTTTGGACAAAATAATTAGCAATTTGATCATAATAATTGATTATTTTGATAATCCATGGCCAGTTGGCTAGCTAAAGTTCTAATAATTGATTACTCTAGATGAAAATCACTTATTCATATAAGAAATAGCTAAAATGTATATTTTGTTGATAATAATAATCAACTATTCATTGAAATATATAAATTTGTGCCTCTTGGCTCAAATAATTAATTATTTGCACTAAATAATAGATTGTATGTCGAGGCTAGGAATTTTGCATTTAAACCCCTTTAGAAGAATCAACATTGATAATTTTTTGAATTATTTAATTTTTTTATCTTTTTTGGGAAATTTTAACAACTTATTTTAAATTTTAAACTCAATTTATCCTCATTAAAATGAATTTGAGAATATTAAATTGGAGGAGATTATCTATTTTATTTTATGAAACTTTAATTAGGATTTTTATTTATTTTCTTACAGTTTGATGTTTTTATTTTTAGGTAATAAAGAAGAGAGGTCAGAGTTCTAAACGATCAAGAAAAGAGGACCGAAGGGTAGCTCAAAACACAAGAATGGAGAGCCTTCAATTAAGAATCGTGGGTCTTCTCTCTCTTTCAATGGGAGCTCTATAGATATGAGAAAGACAATTAAGGTGGAAGCTTATGTTTCTCCAAGCATCTATGTAGTTCTATCGTCCATCTTCGTTTATTATTATTTCCTATTTTTCTATGTCTAGCTAAACCCTCTTTGTTAGTGTTACGTGAATTTCTATGTAACTTATAGATCTCTGATTTGGGATTTTTAATGAAAATTTAGTTTTCTTCTTTTTGTGTTTGTATTCTTTTTACTTGATTATTCCTAACATCTAATCACCCTTAGGGAGGATTTTTTATTTATTTTTTAAATTGAAATTTACCTAATAGATGTGCTCTGAGACATAAACCTAATAATCTTTTAGGATAGGAATAATCATTGGATACTTGCTATCAAAAGAGATTTCTGAACTTAGTGCTTGTTCCTTCTTAATTTCACTTGTGAAATTAGGGTTGCTAATTAGGGATAAATATTTATTTACCCAAGGAATTGAGATTTAAATAAATTAGAAAATCTGGCAGACAAAGTAAGAAATTAAATTAAATTATAACCTATATTAGGAAGTCTGTGGGAAATAGAATGAAACCTATTGTGTGGTGAACATAAGAATGCATCTCTGGTGAGCTTCCATGGTGGTCGTTGGCATCTGCGGTGGTGGCACCTGCAAAGACTTTGATGCCTAAGTCAGTAAGCATACAAGTATAAGTGAGAATAAGAGAGAACATGTGTACCTGATAAGTATAGGGTCCTTATATAGCGTGTTTTAGAGGGAAATTCTGTTAGACTAGGTGCCACGTGGCAATGTGCATTTGGATGCTTTATTACATGCGTTCTTTGCTGTTAGGCACTTTCCATACTGTGCCAAGATAGAAGTGGAGTTGATCTGGGTGGCAAGGGTTAACTAGCCGAGGTACCCATGGTCATGCCATCTAGGGTAGGTGAAGTGAGAGCCGACTTAGAGCTGTATGTCCAAGTAACCTCCAGAACAGTTGCCCCTAAGCTGGTGATGCTTAGAAGCATCGTCGACTTAAGAGCTTAAAGCCTAAGTCAGCCTCATAACAGTTGTCCCCAAGCTGGTGATGCTTGCAACAAGCCTTATCAACTTAAGAGCCTAAATAGAAGGTCTAGGATGATGTTGCCCTAAGTCGGTGAGACTTTTCGCTAGAAAAGGCTTGCCGACTTTGGAGCTGAAAGGTTCAAGTGTCTTTTCATTTTTCAAACAGTTGTGCCGTATCTTTGGAGTAACTGAGGTGTATTAAATGCATAATGATTCGCTATCTTAAAGTCCACAGCGCTTCGAATTCCAAGAGATTTTGGCAATTATTAGGATTGTTACGCTTTCAAATTGATGGATTTAGGCCTGACCTTGACACAGGCCCATATGATATAAGCTTTGGCTCTGACTCCTTCAGTACGCTTACCCTTATTTTCTTGCTAAGACTTTCTTTGTTCTTCATGAGAGTTCTTTTCTGCCTTCTGCGTCTTCCTTCTCTGGTGAGAATTACAATGCTTCCTGTTCATCTCGTTTACTCTATGGCACCTATCATTTCATACACTAAGATAATGCTCTTATTCTTGTTTTCACTTTAACTAGTTCCCTTGTATTGTGGTCTTTCCTGTACTGTATTGTGTCTTTGTTTCATCAAAGATGGGCCTGTGTGGACACAATGCTTCGTGTTTTGCTCACGACGGTTGTGGTAGTCACTCGACAAGTTTTGCCACTAAATGGTTGTTTCAGTCTCCGACGTTGCCTCCATCTCATCGCGCTGATCGTCATGGTCGCGAGGGTGTCGCTGGCCGTGCCGGCTCTTCAGTTGATCCCGTAGCTACTCGGGGGAGGGGTAGTGATCCGAGGTAGGGAGGATAGCCAAAGGTCCACAAGGAGAACTGATGAGCACCCCTTAACAGTCGACCCAAAGCAACCCTCACCACCTGAAATTGTTATCTGCCCTGAAGTTCTAGAAAAATGTCGGAGCCACTTAAAAGCCATAGGGATGCCATATAGCTTGAACGAGGTATTGGAGTATGCTAAAGCCTGGGTGCAATATCTAGACTTGGTGAAGATTCCCTGTGCACCAGGGAATACATTAGGGGTTTCTAAGCCAACAAGTGTCGGTGCCGAGGTTAGATTGTAGTTGAGGCCTTAACCAGCCAATTATGACCTTTCTTCTGATGTTTTTGAAAGGGATATAGGTAAAACCGTTAAGAATTTGGAGACTATCCAAAGGCCTACCACGATGCAACAAATCTGAATGTTGATTGGGTGGATAAGGAAGAGGCTAGGACTTGGTCATGCTTCAACCAAGCAGCTTTGGACGCCTTGACAAGTCGCCTTGAACTAAGCTGAGATGCTGTTGACATGTCTTTCGACGCGGTGGCCCCTGGGGATGATGGCCGCATATGCTCACAAGGCTGAAAAGATGACATAGGGACTCCGTTGGATGAGGCTGAGCTTGTAGCGGCTGGGTACTTGTACCCCGACTTCCTACCTATGTACTTAACTTTTTTTTTAGCATCTTGGGGTTAGGCTACCATTCATGGAGTTTCAGGTGTCTATATTTAACTTCCTCAACGTTACTCCGTCATAACTTCATCTCAACTCTTGGGTGTTCATAGTAGCATTCGAGAAACTGGACAGCCAGGAGGGAGTGGTTTGCACTCGAAGACTGTTCTTGTACTATTTTTCTCTAATCTGGTAGTCGTACAACAATAAATTCCCCTCCATGTCACTACATGGCATCTGGGGTTGAGCACTACTAAGGCCATTCCAAGAGTCCTACAAGGACTACAAAGATAAATTTTTCTTCCTCCGACCACACGCAGAAAGCTAGGAGGTTCTCTTTATGGTTCATGACGTAGGGGAGAATGTCATTAAAACCCGATTTTCATTGTACTAGTCGTACGACCATTACTGCCTAGACTCGAGCAGATTTTTGGTTCGGGATAATGACCTGACCTCGAAAGAAACTTGAGGTCGGGATCATTTTTTCGCTATGATAAAGAATTTGCAAGATCACATTCCCTGCCAATAGTTGATTAGCACCACTTCGTCTGAGTATCGCCAAAATTTTGGTGTGTTTGTGTGAAAGCTTTGTAGGTTTATGTTTTGATTGTCTTAATATTCTGTGCATAGCTTGACTGAGTTCGTGCATTTTCTTGCAGAGAAAATGGTGAATGAAGAAAGAGTAAGGGATAAGTACTACATATTTTTCACTTATTTAATCAAAATATTAAAAATAGCAATAATAAAATACAACTCGTGTTAATGTTTTGGAATAATTATTTTATTTTCTTTTTAAAATATTTAATTCTTGAGTTTAATATTTATACATTGACAATGTAAATGTTTTTATACTATTAACTAGTCAGAAATCATACTAAGAATGATTTTTAAGATATTTATTATAAAAAGTTAACAAAATTATTATACATGGCTATTTCTAATTGGTTGACAATGTAAAAATATTTTACATGATTGGTGTATATACTATTTTCTCTAATTCTTTTTTTTTTCCTCGATCCATTTTCATTAACATATTTTCATAAAAGAGAAGTGCCAAGACCACACTCTCTAGCACACACTTTATTATTAATTAAAAATTATTAAAAACTACAAAATTGTGAGAGAGAATCATTAAATAGGACTTGGAACTCACGATTTTTTGTAATTTTTAATAAATTTTAACTAATAGAAGAAAATGTGTTCAAAAGAGTATGTAAGAGATTATAAAAATTGTAAAGCAAACAAAACTTAATAAATAAATTAATGAAAAAATAATAAATAAATGAAAAGAATGTTTCCTTCATCCTTAGTTGACTTCATATGTAAATTAAGGATTATGTATCCTTGAGTTATTTTGAAAATTGAGACTAATTAAGAAAAAAAGGACGTCTGATCGGAAGCAAGGCCATTATGGAGTGAGAAAGGCTATTTTCCTATCTATAGAATTTTTGGAACATCAATATTTTCTTTTTATTTAGGTTTTTTTGCTAAAAACATAATAGCAAGAAAGAGATTTTATTTTATTTTTTTGAAATGGTCCCATTGAGATTAGAATCTATAATCTCATATATATTACTCAAATTCTCATCATTAGGCCGATCCTAATGAGTTAGCAAAAAAGAGAATGAATTTGAGAACAAAATTAAACAATATTTTTTTTGCGGTAATTTGTTGAAATATTATCTTCTAAATAGTAAATAATTTTGATCATTGATATGTGACATTAACATAAAGCTCTTCTTTTTTTTTTTCCATAAGATTTTGTCTTATAGTACTTTTTCATTATTTACATGTGACATTGTTGCACGTTTACGTTTGGAAACTTATCATTATTGAAATTTGAGAACTGAGGGGAAGGACACCCTCAAAATAAAAACAAATAAAAAAAAGAAAGAAAGAAAGAAAAGAAATGAGGGGAAGGGAAAAGCAGTGAGAGAAAAATATTTTTGCTTTCAGAAGTTTCTAATAGCAATGTATTAAATAGACAGCATAGCATAATTAACATTTAACAATATTTTATGAAATAAAATTCATTAAAGCCTCATAACGTATAAATTGATAAACATAACATCTTATAAAAAAAAAATACTAATAAGAAAGATAAAACCCACACAACAAAGAGTTAAGACACAAGTTACCAAACTCTCCTCATTCTTCCTCTGCTCCCCCTTTTTCTCTTCCTTTTTTCCTAATATAATTAGTCTCCTGATTAGATAACGAGGTACATCTTTCAACTTTTTCTCTTGTTAAATCCTCAAAATCAATATTTGTCAATTATTCCTCTAATTCCTCACTGTTATCTTCAAGTTTCAATTCCTCTACGCTCTTTCATCTCTGACATCTTATGAATATCTCTTCAAGTAAAAGTATTATCTCCCTTAGAAAAAACTTCTTTTCAAGCTTATTCATCGTCATCTCCATACATCTCTCCAACTAGTCACCCATTACATTCATCTATATCATTGAAACTAATTGTGTCAATTTCATCCTTAAGGTTGTATCTTCCCTTGACTGCTTGATTATACTTGGCATAGACCAAGTCATGCAATCTTTTATGCTCAAACCTATATCTTATTCTTAGAATGAATTTGCAACATTAAGAAAAGTAATTAAGGAATAATTATAAGAAAGTTTTGAATGATTATCGAGTTTGAGGTCAACCAAAATGAAAACAAATTGATAATTACTTGCTCAAAGACATTTCAATTACATTTATAATCTAATGCACTATAAGTCAAGACCATATAGTAAGTTGTTGCAAATTGGGAGTTGATGAACATATAATTGTCATCATTAGCCTACGAAGCCAGAGATATTTTGTTAAACACTTAAGTAAATGATTTAAAATTCAAACATTGAAAAAAGACTAAAAGTTTAAATGTTGTTTATACTTGTTTCTCATATAGTGAAACAACTTTCCTAATTAATATTGTTATATCACTTTCCACTAGCAATTTGATAAGTGTGCAACTCCAACATTGTATTCTGCTTCATGTAACATCCCCAAAAATTAAATTAATGAAGTTAATAAGATAAACAAATAAAAAGTGGCTTTTTCTGTCTATTTAATAAGTGCTCTATATTATATAAGAATGGTGGGCCATAGTTATATCAAGTTTTGAGAGAGGAAGGGCTTATACCTTCCTAGCCCTCACACACACACATATACTTACTTTAGAAGGAAAAGAGCAAAAAAAGAAGAAAGAAGAGAAAAGGAGAAGAAATCACCCAACACCCACACTTGAGACCCTTTTGTGAGCACATCTCCTTCATGTTCTTCTCATTTCCCCATATATTTATGTTGTGATTGTTCTCTTATTGTGGTAACACTATTCATGGTGGGGGTTTGGTTTTTGGGGATTTTTACGTGATTTTGTATGATTTATGAGTAAAAAAGAGAACTGAGATTTGTAAACATATGGAAAGTGTCTTTGATCTTGTTTGTGTGTTTGGTTGAGGGTGGAGGACATGGGTGGCCTTAGGATATGTAGATATGCAATTTTCATGGTTTGCAAATCATCCATCCTTGTTAAGCACAACTTCATGGCGTTAAGTGTGGGTCATGCAAAGGTATGGGTCTAATGCCTAGCGCACCTTTGTTGAATGTGGCCATGTTCATGTTGAGCGCAAGCCATCCAGAGCCTTTGGGTAGTGATGCTAAGCGTAAGCTCTGTGTGCTAAGCATGGGGGCATCCAGAGAGGATGTTTGGGACCTCTGCAAGGCACTAAGCGTACCCTTTTGTGTGCTATGCACAGGACATCTAGAGGGGATGTCTGAACCCTTTATGTAGTAATGCTAAGTGCAATTTCTGTGTGCTAAGCATGGGACTTCCAGAGAGTATGTCTAGAGCCTTTGCGTAGTGGCACTGAGCGCCATCTAAGTGCATTAAGCACTAGGGTCGATTGCGTTAAGTGAGACTATGCTTACACTAACATGAGACCCTTGAAACAATATATGATTTTATTCAAGTTGTCACCTTTATTAATTAAATTTTATATTCATTCATGACTACATATGATGATACCAAATGTTTATGTATAAATGATGAGAAGTCTCCTTAGGTGAAAGAAGGATAGTAACACCTTTGATCACCAAAGGATGACAATATGTGAAAGTAAACAAGATAAGCATGCATAAAACTTTTATGTACCCTTTTTAACAAGGGAAGAGTTTTCATCCACTTTGTTCCTCAAGACTGATAAGATGCTTTTCAGTGAGGGAAGAATGGTGACATAGAACAAAAGGAACATCTCTTGAAGAATTTGAGTTTAATTCGATTAAAAGATAGAAAAGAGATAAAATAAGGATAAAGTACTCAAAGTTCAATTCATGACTTATCTCACTAGTTTTAGTCTCATGTTCTACATTAAGTAGGTTAAAGAGCTTCTAGGCACTTGACATGGAGACATTTTGTGCATTTTTGCTTATAGGCTCAATTATTGAGCACATAATGTTACGTTTAGTTTTATTGAATTTTTTATACTTAGGGTTTAGCCTTCTCCATGTAGATGTATGAGTACCTTATTCATTTGAAAGACCCATATGACTACTTGGATTTTAGTTCTAAAGACCAATTTGTAAAAAAGAGTTTTATGTATTAGTTATGTTAATTATTTGTGTGCATAATTTTTTCTTATTAATCATAAGGATATATGGTAGTTATGATAATATCCTCTAGGGCATTACACTCCACCTCTAAATTTTCCACCGACTAATGAATACATGCATATAACCCCCTTATAATCTCACTATCAAATTTCATTGCAATATTGTCATAGAAGAACCTAGAGTGGTTAGCCGCATGTAATCACTACAAATAATTTGCCATATAGCAACGAAATTTATCGACCTAATGACTGACATTGCGACCAATCAAGTGTTGGTTAATGATTTGTCGGTTATAAATAATCGATCACTAAGTTGAATGCTTTTCAACCTATTTTTATTGCCTGTACAATGAATGTTCTTGTGACCGAAATTTTCTCTCGATACCGTTTTAATGTCATTTAATGACCTAATGTGTTTTTGGTTGCTAAAATCTTCAATAATATTTGAAAGTTAGTGATGAATTTAGTGTCGAGCTAAATTATGGTAATTAAAATATTTGTGATGCCTATATAGCGATGAAATTAGCATCCATTGTAGAATTTTAGTGAATAGTAATGAATAAAATGACCAAATATTTATCCCTAAGTTGTGAAATCCCTTTCCTTTTTTTCATCTTGACCTTTCTCTTTCACTTGACCTTTATATGCTCTCTCTCTCTTTGGCTGAAAGTCCTCAGAGGTTAGCCTTCCCATCCTTTGTTTTCTTTTCCCAAGCTTTTGTGGCTCTATTTGTTGGTTTGGTGTTTTGGGTAAAATAATTTATAGATGGCACAAATGTATTGGGTGCTTTGGCTGGTGCACGATAAAGTCATGGCTAGGGGTTATGTGATGTGTGGAATGTGAGAGGTTGGTGTAGGTCATGGTGCTCAAAGGTTATGTTGCTTTGGTCAAAGAGCTTGGTTTAGTTAAAGTGAGTTATAGGTTTGGTGACAGTGAGTTACAATTATAGGTTTTTAGCATTGCATGTGTATAAATCACTAATAAAGCTAGTTTTACTCTACTATCAATATTAAAATTTAAAGTATACTAAAATATCATGTAATTTTTGCCTTTTTTCATTTTTGTTCTAATTTTCATTCCATGAATTAGATACTATTTATCTCTGAGTTTAATCCGTCTCTAATTTGACCAACATTTCATATTAATGTACTATTTATGTTTTTAATTGGGAAATTAGAGCACAATTTTACAGTTTATGATAAACAACACTATTTAAGGCTTTTAAGAAAAAAATAACGGTCTGATTGTGTAGAGATCTTCTCTTCAAGCTTTGTCAACTTGAATTAAATCAATGAATCAAATATATAATAAGAGAAATGGTGTGATTGTGTAGAGTTATTTGGTCCTTAATTTGTAGTTGGTGGCACAATGTTTGGGTCAGAATAGGGATTGTGTGGGAGCTTGTAGGCTTAAGTGTACGGCTTTTTTTGGGGGGGGGGGGGAAGGTGCGAAAAGTATTCTTTTATAGTGTGCAATGATGTTATTCATTATTTTTTGTATGGGAGGTTTATATGGTGGGTCTCGACCATGGTGGTATCATGTTACCATATATTTTGGTTCATAACTAGGTCTGAATGGTGGGAGTCGATTTGATGCCTCGCTAGAGCTATATAAGTCTGACTACTGAAAAATGCAGAAGTTTCAATTTTAAGCAAAAGTTAATTAATTTAAGGTTAAATTAATTGGTAGGTCCCTAAACTATTTAAAATTTTTTAATTAGGTCCCCAAAGTAAAAAATTGTAATTAGGTCCTTGATTTTATAATATTTTTGTAATTGAGTCCCTAAGGTCTTTAAAACTATCACAAATTGTCATTTTTTGACGATTTCAAGCAGCCATAAACTAACATCAAGGATCTAATTACAAAAATTTTATAAGATCAAGAACCTAATTATATTTTTTGTTAGTTTAGGGACCTAATCGAAAATTTTCAAATAGTTTGGGGACGTATGTACTAATTAATTTAACCGTAATTTAATTATGAAAATACATGTAAATTTTGCAAAAAATAAAATGTCATACATGTGTAATTCAAAATAATCAAAATTAAATAAACATAACATAGTATAGATGAAATAAGATCATACATAACAAAAAATGATAAATGTACCATGTCATATGACACTGCATCCTTGAAGCTAAAAATCAAATAGATCAAGTAAATAGAGTATGTCAAAATAATATCGTACGTCTTGTGGCTTGAAAAACGTACAAATAGAAATCCAAAATACATTCGAAAAGGGAGGGAGACAATTGTACTACAACAAAATGATCCCTATGTTGGCCATATGACTACCATAGATTTTACTATTGAGTCACCCCAAAGGGTCTTCCTCCTTAAAACTAGGAAGTTGAATCGTTGCACGATGGTGGGGTCCACCGCGAGTACCACTGTGTGTAGAAGAGGTCATAGAGTGATATCTAGTGTGTAAGATGATGTCTACCACATCTCTTCAATCAAAAGCCAGAACTCCATAGACATATTGAGCCAAAACGAGATCGTTGGGAACTCCACCGCAAATATACATGAAGGGGCTATCACTAATTTAATGCTCCTTTTGATTATTGAAGTCAATAACCTACCACGCTCTACCATGCTCCACGGATGTTTTTGAAAACTCAACAAACAAGGTCGGTTTTCCTATTTATGGCTTAAGGGGCTACGTACCATTCGCAATGCGACACAGTTGACTATCTTATTTGTAAGCCTCTTTATGCACAAGGCATTCACGACTTGAGGGGCTGTGTACCTCTAGGATACAACACAGCCAACATTCTATCAAAAGCACTCATGAATTTGCCATTTATACCATAAAGACATTCGTGGTCGGCCATTCTCCAACATACAACATAGTCAATCCAAGCCAGCTAAGCCAACCAAGTCCCACAATATCTCCTCCTCCCCAAAGCTATCAAGCCTCAAACTTCACTAAGGCTGTCACGAGATTGAGTCATTTCCCCTTCTTTTGTATAAATAGGACATCATTGTAAAAGAGAGACCATCTTTATACATTTGTACTAGGAGACTCTCTTAGATTAGAGCACTAAACTAAGGTCCTCATAAAGTTTGTAAGAACAAATATAATAATGACTTAATTTAGGCGTGATATATTATTAATTAATCCAATAAATCAATTTAAGGATGTTTGAGTTGAGGTAGTTTGATGCTTTTGAATTAATCTTTAAAACAAATTGCAATTATTCTAATTATTATTATCATTATTATTTTCTTAAAAAAAAATAATGGGTTCATTTAGGTGTGATGCCTCTTTAAAACAAGTTGTGACCATTTGATGCTCTTGACTTTTTTAAAAATAAATTATAGTCTTAATTAGTATCATTATTAATTTCTCTAAAATCTTAAAAATTAGTTAATTTAAGTGTGGTGCCTTATTAGCTTTATGTCATATTGAGACACATGAGTTGTGATAGTTTGATAATATTATAGTTAATTAATCAACCAACAAATATTTTCTAATGAACAACATTATTTTGACTTTCTTATTGCACTAAGGGATATGTTGATGCAAGAAAACTTCCTATTGAAATAAATTTCAATATCTTTTTTCCTTTTTTTTCTAGTTTCATTTTTTTTCTTATTTTATTTGGAGTGAAACAAATATTTACAATTTATTAATAATTTGTACAACTAACCAAAATAACCATTTTTTATGGATGCATTAGAAATGCAATGAAATTACATTTTCACCTTCTTTATACATAAACAGATTCCTTAAACCTGAAATTTTCTTTCCAAAGACTAGTTTTATCAAAAGAAAAGTTTTTTTTTCCTAATTATTTTTCTTAAATAAAAATTAGTAGCGACTCCATTAATTTTACCAAGTTTCATTTTACTTTTCGCCACGACACCTTTTGGGTACACAATAAATTAAGTGATTACTACACTTTAAAGTAAATTAAAGTCATTAGATGGAAATAATTTAAAAGAAAATCATTTTAACCTTAAAAATGCCTTAAAACAAAATAATTACGTAGATATTGATGGATCATATTTTTCATGATTAAAAGTTTTAAAATAAATTGCATAAATTGAAAATGAAATGCCAATTACGTAAGAAAACTTAATTGTTTACTAAATGCACATATTGTTTATAAAATAAAGGCTTAAATATGCTTACATGACACGTCAGTGATGATGTGGCACTAGCATGCTAACGTGGCGGCTAACACATATGCTGATGTGGCATTTGACAAGTGGTTGACGTGGTACTAGGGACCAAAATTGCATAATTATGATATTTTAGGGACCAAAATTGCATAATCATGATGCTTTAGGGATCAACGTTGTACACTTAGTTTTGTGCAATTTCTTATTTTTGTTTCTTTTTATTTTATTTTCTTTATCTTTTTATTCAATTTTTTTGAAAAATTACCATATTAAAATTTTTTAAAATTAAAATAATGTTTATAAATAAATAAATAATGAAAAATGTAAAAAACAAAAATAAAACAAAAATAAACTTTGTCAAAACTAAAAAAATGATAAAAGGAAAGAAAAGAGATACAACATTCATTAGTGTAGGAAACACTTTTTAAATCGATTAAAAAAAGCTTTTTAAATCAGGTATGCAACCAATTTAGATACAGCCGATATAAAAGATATTATGATTTTAAACCGCATTTTGAACCGAGCTAAAAACACTTTTTAAATCAGTTGAAGTAAGAATCGATTTAAAAAGCTCCACTTTTTAAATCAGTTATTACTGTAACCGATTTAAAAAGTGAACTTTTAAATCGATTGTTTTTTAAAAAGTGGACTTTTTAAATCGGTTACAGCAACAACCGATTTAACAAGTCCACTTTTTAAATCGGTTAATGTATAGCTGATTTAAAAAGCTACGTTTTTTTTAAGTAATTTTATTGTTTTATCACGCAACCAACCTTATTATCATTAAACAAATACAGAAACAACCAGTACATCATCACATTCAATTATAACATACTTTAACCAAACAAAACTTCAAAATATACTTTGAAACATATAAAATAAAAAACTACCATTCTTTGCCCAGCTAAAGACATTGTAAACAAACTATCTATTACTAATTTGAAGGAAGAATGCTGCCTAATGTTGGCGGATGTCTAGCAAGTCCTCCTGTGAGAATGGTTCCCTATCAACGAATATCTGTGAGATAAACATAAGATAAATCATTAGCCAATAAACTATAAAAACTATAACTATTGTTGTAACTAAATGAAAATTATATTACCTCATCCCATGAATCTATAATATATGCTAAAACTAATATCCACACTTATAGTTCCCTCCTTGTTTGTTAGTCTACCAATGAGAATTGTTTTTAAAAACGAGTAGTAGGAACTTTTACAAATTGTAATTGAATATGCAGCTATAAATCACTTACATAGGGAAAAAACCAATTAGGCTTCCTTCTTAGTGACATGTGCCTAGCCGCTAATATTTGATATCCGATCATGACTCTAATTAAAAAATGGATATACAAAGTATGGTATATTTCAAAATTATAATTCAAAGGACGAAGAAAATATATTATAAATTTAAACTTACCTTCCGACTAGTTGTTTCAATTCTTTGTTGGGCTTCTTGTGCAACGAACACAATAAGGCCACAACATTGTCCCTAGGACAAATAATTAGCAATTGCCAATGCAAGCTGCATTTGAAAAAGAATATAACTGATGACTTTCAAATATCATTTAAAATCATTTGGGTGAGAAATATATACAAGTGCTTATCAGTGCAAGTGTGGTGCTAGGTCACATCGTTTTTGCCCATTAAATATCCAATTTTGAATGTAGGCCTGAGAATCTTCATCCTTATTCCCTATTTTCTGAATAGGGAATGGTCAATAAATCCATAAACATTGTCCCGATCCTTTGAGAGACAAAGGTGATGCATATACCTAAAATATTCAAATAAGTGTTAATTATAATAAAAAAGATGCTTATTTAAGAGATTTCCAAAAAGATTAAACTTAAAGCAACTCTAATTGTAGAACTAAGATATTCAGTATGTCATTGTCGGTGCATATTTCTAAGACATCCTTTCGAGTGATCCATCGGTCAACATGATTGGGTCTACCAAGGAACTTGGGTTTCTAATCTATTTGCACCACATCTGTCCTCATACTAGATGCCACCTGCCATAGGCGTGTCATTGGATCAACCGAAGGTTCCGATTTTTTAGGTAGAACATCTTTCTTCGATGATTGACCATCCTAAACAAATAAACATAAAATAATGTTATAAAATACAATCTAGTAATTTTAATTTGTAATTAGAGAAAAAAATAACTTAGATGAAATTTGAATATACCTTAGCTGATGTAACCTTTATAAGTCATATTGGCCACTGAATAAACTGTTTAGGAGCCTGCCCCACAGTCTGAACCTCTTCATTGGGTATAGGGACTTAAACATATGCATCCCAAATTTGTTCAACTACCACTCTTGCCATATCCTTAATGGTCTTGTGGTGTATAGTAGGCTCCAAATTATATACTCTTCCATAGGCCACTAAATGAACAGGCTCTCCATCAATATATAACTCACACTAGTTAGCGATATCAGTGTCAGTCTCTTTCCCAGAAGGATCAGCGGTAACATAACTTCCTTTCGTGTTGACACGTACAGGAATATAAGCTCGTTCTGGCTAGACATTTGTATTCTGCTATAAAATACTCAGATGCCAACTCTTCTCTAATCTCTCGTCTTAACTACTCTTTAAGCTCATTTCTAATCTCCTGTCTGATTCACTCCATCTCTTCCCTTGTGATGAGGTGGGCCCACTACATGAAGGTGCTCCATAATAATCACGAATGCCAACACCTCGTCTAGCAGCACGAACCCGACCAAGGTGTTCTGGTTTCCCGATAGCAGCAATTAATATATCCTCATGGCCATGAGAAACAAATGTTCCCTGTGAACTCTGCTTAACAAGAGAATCCTACAACATATAATTAAATAAATGAGTAAGAAGTATAACGTGGCAAGTTACAATTAGTACTTGACGTCAAAAATTACTTATAATCTTTTCTGCAATGATGTGTGTCTCCTCTAACATATATCCACCCAATTGTAGTGTGCGAGCCACCTTCCATTTATCCCAACATTGCGGTGGCGATGGAGGAGCAATATCTCCTACAGATCCAGATACCGAGGCTTCTAGTTCACGTTGCCCTGCCTTCTCAACCATTATTTTCTACTCAAGCAACTTATACCCCCCACGAGATAATCTATGGGGGTGGACATTCTTTGATGTAATCATCTGTCCCTTTTTTCTCTTCTCCTGTGAACAATAACACACTATTAAATTCAATAAAAATTAATTAAATGTTGTTGTAATATTAAAAAAATATGTTTCCAACTAAACCTAGAAGGTAGGTCCTCTTTGCTTTTAACACATTTTGCCCACGTCTCCTCATCCTAAAATGCATACTTCTCACAAGAAGTGTCTTTCAATTTTTCATATATGTATCTCGTGGTGAGCTGTGTCTTAAATGCCCTTTAACTCTCAGCTGGAAGTGATAGAAATTTTCTTTTCAATATGGCATTATGTGGAACATCATAAGTGAGCTGCAAAATCAAATTGAAAAGTCGGTGCACGACAATAATACGGTGAAATACAATATTTATGTTTGAGACTATAAAAGTAAAATACCGTGATAGTTTGTCAAATTTGATTCTTCACGCTCTCCTCCACATGGTCCCAATCCTCATAAAAGATAAAAACCTTGCTTCGAGCAAGGATGCCCATAAAATTAATGAATTTTGTGACATTTTTCCCTTCAGGTGCCCCATTAGTCATGTCAAACTAAATTGGTATTAGATGGTCACCAGCCCGGCTGAGGGTCAACTTCATTAACTGTGTCCCTTGTCTACCCCTTTTTTTTGTAGACTTATAAGATGGATTATTAGAAGAATCAGCCATAAGCTTGTTTACAAATGGAAAAAAAAAATGTATATCAGTATTAATGTTCACAAAACATGTCATTTCGAAAGATAAACATTATAATTGAAATGAAATAAATAAAATAAAAAAAGATAACAAAAACAAGAATAAACAATAAGATAAATATAAATTAGTAACTAACGTTGTCAAGTACGTATGTTTTCCCATATTCCTTCATGATGATTATCACGTGTGGCATGTATATCATTCCACTTCATTCTCATCACTAAAAGTGGGTATCTGTGTTGAGAAAGAAAGAATCTCAATAAGATCGACATTTTGAATCTTCTTTTTCATCACTAGCATACACGTTTCTTCCTTGTAGAAGCACTGACCATCTCTTATTACAAGGATCACTGACATAAAACACTTGTTTTGCTTAGTAGGCCATTATGAAAGGCTCTTCCTTATAATCTACCTTGCTAAGATCCACCAATGTGAACCCTAATTCATCTATTTGCATACCGATGTTACTGTCAACCCACTTACATTTAAAAATAGGCACTCTGAATTTTGTGTAGTCAACCTCTCATATGTCTTCAATAACTCCAAAGTAACACATAGATGTCATAACGAGAATTTTATCCTTTGAACTAGAGAAGTCCATGGACTCAGCCACAACCATAACCCCATTGTTTTGCATAGTACTTTTCTCATCCAACAACTTTGTATGGAAACAATACTTGTTGATATCGTATCCAGTCCAACATATGACATCAAAGTTAGGTCTATGTGCTAGCCATTTTAATGTGTCAAAAGCATTATCATCATTCAAAACTTGTTCTTTAAACCAGTTTAAGAATGTTTTGTTATGCTTATTTAACTACCATTTCTTTTACATTCTAAGGTTGTTTTTCTTAACAATGTTTTTGTGAGCAAAAAAGTAAGGTTCAACTTCATTAGTATTATTCAATATATACAAGTGTGCTTGTAAAACTTCCTTCCGACTCATTGGTTTAACATTTACACGTCAAGTACCCTTACCAGAAATCTTCCATCATGACGCGATTTAGGAAGCCCTACAGGTTTAGCTTGTGATGGGTATTCTATACAAAATTCAATGGCTTTTTCAGCAGTGTACCTCTCAACAATAGAAGCTTTTGGATGTCATGGATTCTTCACATACCCTTTCTAGATCTTCATATATTGTTCAACAGGATACATCCATCATAAATAAATTAGACCATAGATTCTAATCTCTCTTACAAGATGCACTATTAAGTGAACCATGATGTCAAAAAATGAAAGAGGAAAACACATTTCCAACTCGCACAACATAATAGCAGCTTCATTTTCCTACTCATCAAATTTCATAAGGTTAATGACTTTGTTGCATATGGCACTGAAGAATAAGAATAGTTGTATAATGGCATGTCTAACCTTTTTAGGCAATATGTCACAAATAGCAACTGGTAGAAGTTGTTGCATCAAGACATGGCAATCATGAAACTTTAGCCCAACTAATTTAAGATCTTGCAGTGACATAAGGCTCTTGATATTTGAAGAGTATCCTTGTGGCACCTTCACGCCCTACACACACTTACAGAAACTTGTTTTTTCTTCTCTTGACAAGGTATGACATGCTAGGGGCAAATATGTTTGCTTAGCCACTGACCGCAGACCTAATTGGAGATGTATACCTATCTCAACAAGATCTTAACAAGCATTCAAATCATCCTTGTCTTGCCTTTAATGTTCAAAAGAGTGTCGATGACACTATCACAAATATTTTGCTCAACATGCATTACATTTACACAATGTCTAACATCTAGATCTCACTAGTATGGAAGATCAAAGAAAATCGACCTCTTCTTCCACAAGTTTTTCTCGATGGCTTTCTTTTGAGTCTTTCCAAATTCGACACTAATGTCCACCCGTTGATAAACCTGCTTGCCAATTAAGGTAGGTAACGCCACACCATCCTCCTGACATCCATTAAAAGCTTTTTTGAGTCTACAATGTGGGAGATTAGGCTTGAGAAATTTTTGATGCCCCATGTAAACTGTCTTCTTTCCATGTTTAAGTTGTATGTAGCATGTGTCTTCTTCACAAATAGGGCAAGCATTATGCCCCTTAACACTATACCCACTCAAGTTTCCATGTGCTGGAAAGTCATTAATGATACAAAATAACATTGAACGCAACATGAAATTTTCATGATGATACCCATCATACACATTAACATCTTCATCCCACAATATTCTTAAATCTTCAATTAAGGAATGTAAGTAGACTTCTATGTCATTTCTTGACTGTCTTGGGCTCAGCAACCATCATAGATAACATAACATATTTTCGCTTCATGCACAACCGAGGAGGCAGATTGTAAATAACTAGGAGAACAGGCCATGAACTATGCTTACTAGATTAGTTACCATAAGGATTCATTCCATCCATAGCAAGTCCAAGCCTAAGGTTTCTTGCCTCAGTCCCAAAGACTAAAAACAAATGATCAATTTTCTTCCATTGCGAAGAATCAGTAGGATGGCAAAGTTGACCATCACATTTTCTCCCATCTGCATGCCACATAAGGTTCTTCACGTTTTCTGCATTAGCAAATAATCGCTTAAACCTTGGAATTATTGGAAGATACCATAACACCTTTATAGAGGACCCTCTTTTTTGCTCTCATCATTATTACAATCATCATCCTTCACTTTATACCATGACACCCCACACTTGGGATACTTTTGCAACTCTTCAAACTCTTCTTTGTACAATATGCAATCATTAAGGCATGCATGTATTTTTTTGTATTCCAATCCCATCGGACACAACACTTTCTTCGCCTTATAGTTACGTCTCGGCAACATGTTATCTTCTGGAAGCATTTCATTCAACAACTCAAGTAATTTGGTGAAACTTTTATCACTCCATTCATTTCTTGCCTTAACATTCACCAATCTTAAAGCTGATGACAACCGTGTGAATTTAGTGCACCCTGGATATAGAGGCTTATCCGCATCACGGCATAAAGTGTCGTACACATTAGCTCACTGAAAAGACTCAGGTTTAATATCACGAATCATGTCCTCTAGTCGATCATCCATAAGTACATCAACTTGCTCTGTTAGAGACACACTAGGCATGTCTAACAATTCACCATGCCATGTCCATGTTAACTCTTGCAAAACCCATCACAAAGAACATGCTCCCATATTTGCTCAATTTGTAGTCATCTCGCATTCAAACAATTAACATAGGGACAATAGAAGAACCCACCACGATTAGAAACATTTCTTTCCACAAATTGGATAAAGTCTTCCACTCCATTCTGATACTCATCATTGTGCGCCTAGAATTAATCCAATTACAATCCATAACTTCGTACTGTGATCCACAAACCATATCTAATGCATGTAAATCTCACTTTTGTATACAAGGTGTGGCTTTATCCCATTCAGAAAGACATTTTCTTAAACTTGATTAATAAGTACAGGTTTAGTATCATGTCTTAAATTTGACAAAATTTCGGCGACATTTTGCATTGTTCTCCAAGTACACAAAATAAAAGTGGTGACATCAAGTTCACCACAATCAAGTATGCACCCAGAAACACAACACGAAATGCACTAAACTGAAATTTAATCAAATTTAAGATGAGACTTAACCACTACGTATTAATCAAATATAAAAAATGAATCTTTCCAAAATGTTCAACCAAATAATTCAAGATTCAATAAAATAATTAGTACTTTAATCATTGTATTGAATCTCAAACGGAAAACTAAAGTTCGCTCGTAATGCATAAATTTAATAAAAAGCAACAAAATTAAACACAGAACATAATGAAAATAATTTATATAGAAATTTCGACAAAGTTTCCTTTGTATTTTGGTACTTTCCCAAATACCTGTTAATATGTATTCAATCATAATACCAAAGGTTAACCGATTAGATAATCCAATCCATAACAGCTCTCATATATGCTCTCATGGCCAATATTATTACATTTAAATTTCTTAATCTCTTAAACTTTAGTACTTAAATTATTCAATTTTAGATTCTTAAACTAATTCTCCCTCTTTGCTCACTTTTTCTTAACAATGTACTCTCCCACAAAAGTCCACTTATATTATTATCTTTTAATTTCCTAACAAAGTTCCCAATCTACACTAAGGCTAGTTCTTTCATTCCTATAATCCATCAACTCTATAGTCATCATACATTTTAAAAATAATATAATATATTTTATGACAATTAATTCCTTAAATATCTTTAAATTAATTTCAAATTTTTATCCTTTCTCATTACTAAGCAACATCAACTTAAGTACTAACCAAAATAATTGACTTCAATTGATTGTATAGCTTATGTCATTCAATTATGAACAATTAAAATCCTTAACATATATTCATATAAGTTACAACTAACTCAAATAAGACTTTTAGCTCTTTACTTAAAGATTCATAAATTCATACATGTAAAATCAACTAAATTTATCTTCTATTCATCAACATATATATTCAAGCATAGCCTCTAGCAATTAATTTCCCATAGCAAGAAAATCAAATTGCAACCGCAATAATGACAGCACATGCATGAACAAAAATTGAAAAATGGAGCTTGCACCTATGCAATGCTAAACTTGTTGGTGTTGAATGGAGGTGAAGGTAAAGCACGCAAGCCCTAACTGCTCCAATGCAATGCAATTTTGAACTTCAATGGAGTTTGGGAGCAAGACACAAACACAATGGAGGAGGGAGAGCACGATGCGAACACAATGGAGGGAGGCAGACCACACTTGAACACAAATGGAGGGGGGGAGATCGCACTTGAGTTTGGAGTGAGGAGGGAGGAAGGGAGGGAGAGAGAGTGTTGACGGAACAATAAGATAATATATGGAGAGACGACGGAGACCACTCGTGTATGTGTAAAAATTTAAAAATGATAAACTTTTTAAATCAGTTTCACCTGGAATAGGTTTAAAAAGTACAATTTTTGAAATTAGTTCCAATGGAAACTGATTTAAAAAGCTTAATTTTTACATTGCTTCAGTGTAATCGATTTAAAATTATGCATTCTAAATCGATTACATGTATAACCAATTTAAAAATTAGTTTTTAACTCAGTTATAATACAATCGAGTTAAAAACTTTCTTTCAAAATTACAAAAATGCCACCGTGTCTTTTTTTAAATTAGTTGAACGTGAACTGTTTTAAAATCCTGTTCTAATATCGATTTTTTGCACTAGTGATTTTCTCTCGTGATGTGTGACACTCAATTTTGTTTGAATAAATAAAGAAATATTAAAAAAATGTCAAGACAAAGATAAATAAAAAATGATCATTCGTGAATTTTTGTGATTTCACCTTCAGCTCATTATCACACGCCACTAAACCATCAAGCTAACATTGATCAGGGAACCTCATCCTCAACTATATGTAAGCCTAGAATCCCAAACCAAGTCTATCAAATCCTTTCATTGTCATCACTTAAATCGATACATAGGAGCCCAACATCAACATTAATTTTATACCATCACCCAAAGCAAGCATGTAACACCCCAAATTTCAAGTACTAGAAATAAATCACGAGGTAGCTCTTAGTAGAACCCTTCCCATATGCTATTAGACAAAAGATGTCTTAAGAGTTATTGTTATTATATTTATTATTATTATTATTATTCCTATTATTATTAATATTATATTTATTGTTATTGTCCTAACAGTTGTTGTTGTTGTTATTATTATTATTATTATTGTGTTGTGTTGTTGTTATTATATTTATTGTTATTATTATTGTTGTTGTTGTTGTTGTTATTATTATTATTATTCTTATTATTATTGTTGTTGTTATTAACACCTTAGCATTAGAAATCAATAGAAATATTATCATAGAACTCAAAAGAGCATCTAAGGCCCAATAGGGGACTAAAGCCCACTAAGCCACATACCCACCCACATGTTATAGGAAGAGAATAGAGAAGGAGGGTTAGGTTTAGCTGTTACAAAATAGAAGAAGAAAGAAGTTAGAGAGATGAGGAGAAAAAGGAAGAAGAAGAGGATGAGAAAGAGAAGGAATAGAAACCGGAGAACCTAAACGCTAGAACTCAGTTTTGCATGCTCCTAAAGGTGACTGCTCTCCCCCGTGTCTTTCCTTGTTCTTGTTTATCTGTTTATCTTTTCCTTCCTTATATCTAAGTTTAGGGATTTTATGGGTTTTGAGGGGATTGTGAGGGAGTAAGGAATTTATAGATTTGATTGAACAATTATCAATGTAGAAAAATGATTAAGAATCTATTTATTTATTTGGGAGCATTTAGAAACCAAAGACAATAGGAAAAATAAATTAAAATTAGTACCTCGGATCCGCCTAACAGGATTAGATAGCCGCCGGGCAACTTTTCTTTAAAAAATGGATTCTGCATTGTCGCTAAGCGCGCCGACCCGCTGGGCGGGTTGGGTTCCGACGCAGATCCGCTGGGCGAGTTCGCTGGGCTGCCGGGCGGGACTTCCGTCCTGCTGGGCGGATACGACTTTTGCTATTTCGTTCTTTGTGTTTATGAGCTCCTTTTTGCAGTTTTTAACTCATTGTTATTTGTTTTCTTATGCCTTGTTGAGTTTATATTGTATGATTATTATTTTCCTTAAAAAATCTGAGTGTGATATAAAATAAAGTCTATAAAAAGTTGTAAGCATTATTTGTGACCATGCAGCATAACATTTGAGTTATGTGATGAGGAAAGTATGTAGGAATCTGGCTGATGGAGGCTGTGATGGGTTGTCTAACCTTAGCCTTGGGGGTTATCTGGTTGAGAAAACTCCAATAGTCCATGCTAATCCCATGGAGCCGGGGCATACTGGCAAAATTGGGTAACCCTGACTAGTCACCGGGGGATATCATGCTAGTTGAGGGTGCGAAAGCCGAAGGCATCGGTACCGATGACTCTTCTTATAGCCTGCATTTACTCCTAGTCTACTTTCCGAAAAGTTTAGGTTGGTACCACATGTGCATGAGTAGTGGTTTAGTAACATAGCATGCATATGTATCTTGTTATAGTGTGATATGTTGGAGTGTGCTACGTTGTAATTATGTGAATTCTATGTGACCTTATTTATGTGAATTCTATGTAAAATGTAATTATGCCTTGTGATGAAATGTTAAAGTTGTGGACATGTGATCATATCCTGCACGTGTGTAGTTCTTGTTTGATAAAACAAAACGAGGTATATGTCTAGTTATTAGACAAAGAATGTGAAATAATTATATGCTTATAATTGGAATTGTATTTGCTACCTTAAGGATAAGTGAGAGATTAGACCTTCGGATAGTGTCATGAGGGTTCTAGTTGGATAATAACAGTTGTGAATAAGATAGAGAAAGGGTGAATTCCCTCATAGCATAATAGAAAGGTATAAAATAAGTAAGAGAGAATAAAATAAGAGTATTTTAGGATGTCTGTAACCTTAGACTTGATTCTAGAGGATAGCTTTGAATATTAAAAGGAAGAAGAGTAAATTCTAAACGGGGTTTTGGGTAAGAAAGTATAATGAGGATAAGTTCTTAGGTTAAGAATAAGATAGTAAGATTATATAACAATTGTGAGTATGAGAGAGAAGTTAACAGGAAACCCTAATTATTGAAAGGTGTAGACCCGACCATAGGTATGGATTATTATAAGAGGCCTAGTGAAGCTAAAGCCATGAGAGATAAGTAATGAAGGTTGTCCGAGTAAAAGAGTCTAACCTAGCCGTAGAACCCTTAGAGCACTCACTGAGACATTATGTCTCATTCCTTTAAGTTTCCCTCTTTTACAGGATACAAGTGAAGACATATACAGGCGGAGCTTGGAGTCACATGCAAGAAAATGTAGTCTAGTTTATATTATTTTCTTGTATTCCTCTTTATGTTTTATTCGATACCTTCACGTGATAGATGAGTTGTATTAAGTGTGTATTTTTCTCATTGTATTGTTCGTATATAATATTTAATTATATTTATGAGTTGCTTTAACATATTTCTATGTTTTTAAGTCTTTCTTTTTTGTTCTTAGAAAGCTAGGCTTAGTTACAATAATACCTCTTAGAGTGTTACAAAGCACATCAAAGGCTATCATGAGCCGCAAAGGGTGATGGTATGAAATTGATGTTGATGTTGGGCTCCTATGTGTCAATTTAAGTGATGGCAATGAAAAGATTTGATGAGGCTTAATTTGTGGTTTTAGGCTTTTGAATAGTTGAGTTCAATGATGTTGGCTTGATGGTTCAATAGCATGTGATGATGACTTGAAGATGAAGTCATAGAGGTTTATGGAGGATCATTTTTTATATTTTCTTTGTTTTGATATTTTTTTAATATCTTTATTTGTTTAGACAAAATTGGGTGTCACACATCATGAGAATATGTTGTGTCTATTTCCCTTCCTTTTATCTTTTTTTGGTTTTGTCAAAGTTTTTTTGTTTTTATTTTCCTTTTTGTTTTGTTTTGTCATTCTTTTTATATTTTTTTTGCATTTTTGCATTATTTATTTATTTATAACATTTTTAATTTTTAAAAATTTTAATATGATAATTTTAAAAATTGAATAAAAAAGATTAAAAAATAAAATAAAAATAAAAATAATAAAAAATGAGAGAAAATTAATTGTGTAATTTGGTCCCTAAAGTGTCATGATTTTGCAATTTTGGTCCGTAAAATATTACGATTGCACAATTTTAGTCCCTAGTTTCACATCAGCATGTCAATGCCACATCATCACTAACATGCCACTTTAGCAATTTTTGTTAAAAAATTAACGCAAACTAACGATGAACTAACATTGCTTAAGTGAGAAAATGTGGGGGACCAAATGTGTAATAAAATTTTTTAGGGGACTAGAATTACTTAATCGTGAAACTATAGGGACCAAAAGTGGATTTATACTTAAAATAAAATAGCAATTCTATGTAATAATTGTGGTTGAAAGGTTTCTAAAACTAAAATTAATAAAGTCTTAAGAAAATAAAACGAATCAACTTTATTATTAGTAGAAAATAAAAAATTATTGCTTCTGAAAATGATCAAAAGATAAAATTTAAATAAATTTATAATAATTGGTTGGCTAAATGAGTTTGGTGGCACCCCATTTTTTTATTTGTAACTTACTAGCATCTATATAATATTTGCAATTTCAAAATCACGTACACTTACTAGCTAGTTGTTTAATTGAACACTTGATGTATTTGATAATTGATACACTTGATGAATTAATGTATTTACTAGTTTCTTTATTTTTCTCTTTACATATCTTATTTTTCTCATGTATGAATTTAGAAACTAAAAAATTAAAGAATCGGTAAAGATGGTCGGCAAAAACCGAATCAACCAAAGCCATCCAAATGAACCGAATTGCATGTTCTTTTCATGTTTAGATCGGATGATATTTTGGTTCAAAACTAATTCAAACCAATCCACGAATTTCCCTTCCCCGCTCTTTTTTTTTTTTTTCAGAGGTTCATTTCGCCTGAAAGTTTTTTATTCATTGTAGAGGATTAGCGCCCACTCGAGTCTTGGTAGAAGAATATCTCAACTACACCACTGCACTTTTCCCCTTCTCCGAGTTTAGTGAATACCAAAACCAAAAAAACTAAATGCTAACAAATCCTTAAAGATCAACTACACTTTCTAGCTAGTTGAGAATTGCATAGCACAAAACTATATATATAGTGATATACCTACTTAATGTTTCAAACATATCTCACTTTCAGACTTATCTCTGCCATGGCTCGGCCTCTTGTAATGATCCACCCTCTGCTTTCAAGCATTTCAAATATTAGCTTCGATGTTATGACCCTTATGGTGTGTGCCATGGCATTGCTTATGTGTGCTTCTAATTCACGCAAATGGCGTGAGTGGATCTCTTGTTATGATGTCTGTGGAGAAGAACCTGTAATAGAATTGAACAATGAAGCGGTTATGACTACTTGTGATGAGCAACCAGAAGAGGGTTCTCTTTGGCAGAAGAACATACTAATGGGCGGAAGTGCCAGCTCCCTGATTTCTCTGGAGTCATAATACATGGTTCCAATGGCAATATAGTGAATCCTCCTAAAACTTCTCGTCCGTTACTGACCTGGAAATAAGGATTTCAGGAACCCACAAGCCTTCTTAATTTGCAGAAGCAGAACTAAGCTAGAGTACCATCACTGCCACTATATTTCTTGATGGTCTCATATTGTCTTTAGTTTCAGCAGTGGTGTCAAGAGTGTCTCTCTTGTATCCATATATGAAACTCTTGTAATCTTTAGTAGATATGGTGTCCTTAGATTTTGTAAAGAAAAACATGGACTTTAGTTTGGATGTACCTTTTCCATTAATTTTCTTTTTCGGATAATGCCTAGCTAAACCATAAAAATTAATATAGTACCATTCTCGCTACAGAATTATACGATACAACACCGAGAGTCATTCACTCCATATACTAATATAGGGCAATTTTCACCATTTTCAACCCTCGTTCATAAATACAAAAAAATGGGCATTAAGCTAAACAGAGTATCGGAACATCCAAATCATGGCAGTACTGCCTCAAATGGCACCATAGGCTCAAAAGTTGTTGTGCGCTTTTATAATGTATATAAAATTAATTTCCCTTCATTTTGCTCTCTCTTCCTTCACCTTCTTGACATATGAACATAAGCTCTTATTGCATACATTTGACTGTCTTAAGAAATTAAAACCCCCCTTTTTTTTGTTAGCAATGATTCCCTCTTGTGAGCAAGATTGGTGTCAGCACGTACATTTGTATCAAAGTCTTAATAGTTGCAGATAAGGAAGTTCAATTTAGTGAACAACAAATTAGCATGATTCATCAACCTGAGTGTCAGGAAAATCACAATAACGCTAAAACAGCGAGCTATTCGAGATTATTATATCTTAGAGCTCGATGATATTTATACTCACATGCACTCTCTCTTTCTCTCTTACACTTTTCAACACACACACACACACTCTCTCTCTCTTGCACTTTTCAACCTCTAGAAAACTATCAAATCCTTTTCTTACTCAAAATGGGCCAAAAATGAAAAATTATCTAGATATAAACATGTGCGCTGCACATGTACTCGCAATTTCAAAAAAAGAATAACTCAATTTAAAAAAAAATTGTTTTTACTCTCTAATCCTTTGTTATTTTTAAAGGTTCTGCATTTTGAACATTAATGACATGAAATCTAATCTAAGGGTTTCGTTTTCTTTTCTTGGATTTTCGCACTTATAATCCATAATTTTCTGGTACATATTCCTATTTTGAATTACGTACTGAGAAGTAACAGAAAGTTATTACTATAGAGTTTGCATTATTCCTAACATATGGAACAATTATTCAGGAAATTTATGGGAAATGATGATAATGGAAAATGTACAAATTTATGAAAGATAATGAAAATGATGATAAATGATTTTTTTCCTTTTTTTCAAATCACAAATCGCAATATAGACTATAGTGATTTGGAGAACACAAATATAATGTCCATAAGGATGAAGGTCTAAAAATTTACCATGTTGAGATCTTGCTCCCAGTGAGCCTATCATGAGGTCCTAACAACAATAACATGAGACCACAGTGTTGATCCATACTGAATTACGAAGATCTTTTTTCGCTTCCTAAATTCATACCTAGATAGTGAAATAAATTAATGAGAATACTAATTAAAAAAGTTGTGACCCATGAATTTGGTATTATTCTCGATTTTCACACTTCGAATTTTTTCCCTATGCCTCTATTCCTTAACCTAATTGTAATACCCATCCATATTAATTATAAACTTTATGAATTTAGTTATTTAATTTAATTTTTTTATTAGTTTTTTTGAATTTTTATTTATTTATTTGGTATTTTTGAGTCAAAAAGTCATATTAAATCTATTTTAATTCAATAAATAACAAAATTTTTATGAAAATTCTAAAATTAAATATTTTACCTAAAAATGAATTGACATTATTATTTTCATCATTTTTAGATATCAAACTAATATTGATTTAGTTTAATAGACACGTAGGGATATTTTGGTTATTTTATGCAAAAATTTTAGAAAATTCTCAAAAAAAATTTAAAATTATATTTTAATATATATATAACATGATTCCAAGCTTAAATTAACATTTTATTATCAATTGAATCTTTTTCTCATGTCAGCCTTTAATGTTAAGAAATAAGGGTAAAATCGTCATTTTTTCATTTCTCTATGTCTTATCTCAAAAAAATGATTAAAAATAATGATTAGATAGTTCTCAAAATTCTAATCACCATAGTGGGGAACATAATTTTGAAATTTCCTCCCAATTTTTTAGAATTAAAACATCAAATATTAAGAAAACAGTTAAAAAATTGAGGTTGAAGTGTTACACTAATTAATCATGCCTAGCAACCTTGGACATGACAGAGATGATGATAAGAGGGTTGCCATGGAAGTAGGCAAACACATTTCTTCGAGGTTGATTATAGCATGCAGTAAGAGTTTAGTAACTGATGAAATATGTAATTAATAAAGATGGTATAGCAAGTGGTAATAAGAGTTACTAATGGATGAAATGAGAGAAGCATTTGTTTAAGACTTTTGGATGAAGTTGCACTTGTTAACCTACCTACAGTGAAATTGGAGGAGTATGCCACGAAAGCCAAAAGGTTGATGTGGAAGAATTTGTACTTTCTAAAAATCTGACGTGGCGACGTCGCATTTTGCTACTTAGGTTTAATATATTATAATGGTTAACCCACTTATGTGGTAATGAGAGTTTAGTAATTGATAAAATGGGAGAAGCGTTTGTTTAGTAATTGATAAATAAAGAAGGCACAACAAATGGTAATGAGAGTTTATTAACTGGTGAAATGTGCAATAGAGGGTATATCAAGTGGTAATGAGAGCTTAGCAACACATGAGGTGAGAGAAAATTTGATTCAGAGTTTAGATTTCCGGTTAAAGTTGCATATGTTAACATATGCAATAAAAAGCGTGTAACAAATGGTGAAATAAAAAAAGTATACCACATAAGCAAAAAGCTGGATATAGAAGAATTTGTGATTTCTAAAAATTGAAGTGATCGATAATGTCAGAGTCAGAATCTCAAGTTTAATATATTATAAACATATAGGTAAATAAATTTGGCTCAAATAAGTTTTTGGTCTTTCATTTTACATGAATTTTTGGTTTTAGTCCCTCTTAATTTTTTTCGTTTGTTTTAATTCCTTATTATTTTAGAGTCAACATTTTTAGTCCTTACTGTTAACTCAACACCGTTAATTGATGATGTAACTAACGGTAAGCCATGTCAGCTTTGCCAATTAAGCTTAAATCATCCTACGTGGATTTAATAATTATTTCTAAATTAAAATTTTACTTGAAATTAAAATACAACAACAATGTAGTGAACCAAGGGTTTGCGGCAACGTGAAAGAAGGGTGTGAAAAGAGTGACGGTTGCCACTGTTTCTCCGCTCAGGAATAAAAAAGAGTCAGTTTTTGAATGAGATGAGTGATAATTTTGAATTTTTAGCAATACCAAAGCTTTCGAGTGCTTGTTTGGTAAAACTGCAGATGACTCGTGTGTGATTTCTTCATGTCGTCCATGTGATGGAGATTGAGCAAATCAAATTGTTGTTGTGCTTCTAATTGGGATTTTTGTTCCCTAATTATAATTATATTTTTATTTTGTTTCTTTTTATTTTAATTTCAAGTAAAAAATTTAATTTAAACATAAATATAAAATCTACATAGGATGATTTAAGCTTAATTGACAAAGCTAACTTGGCTTACCGTTAACCACATCATAAGTTAACGGTATTGAATTAACGGTATAGATTAAAAACATTAACTCTAAAATAATAAGAGATTAAAACAAATTAAAAAATTTAAGAGGAACTAAAACTATAAACTCATAAAACGAAAGACAAAAAAACTTTTGTAAGCCAATAGATTTCAATTTAATAAGCTTAGCTGGCATGTGACTGGTGAAACACATGGTCCTTAGCCCGTACGACAGTTGCACTAGCAATAATTAAGCTTGGTTGGCACGTGACTAGTGGAACACATGGACCTTAGCCCGTACGACAATTGCTAGTCGTTCCTTGCACTAGCAATAATTAAGCTTAGTTGGCATGTGACTCGTGCAAGACATGGTCCTTAGCCCCGTACCACAGTGGCACTAACAATAATTAGAATCAATTGTGACAGCTGGAACGGATCAATTTCATTAAATTGGCTGATCCGTAAAGGACAATGTCATTTCCTAACACATGGTCCTTAGCCCTACGACTGTTGCACTTAATTATAGCAATAACAATAATTAGCATTTAGAATCAGTTGAGGCAGTTGGAACAGATCAATTTTATTAAATTGGCTGATCCGTAAAGAACAATGTCATTTACTAATACATTAATAAAGTGTGGGCCAGCTTTTTAATATTGATTCTAGCATTGACTTATCGGGTTTAAAGGCACTGGTTTAGCTACTAATATTATATTGATTTGAGTGAAACTGAGTGTATATTTACATTGGTGGTGAAATCATAATGAACCATAATAAGTTAAGTCAAACTCTTGAAATCCTTAAAAGATGTGGTGTCCTTAGAGTTTGTAAAGAAAAACATGGATCATTAGTTTGGAAGTACCTTTTTCATTAATTTTCTTCTTCAGATATTGCTGGGCTAAACCATGAAAATTAATATACCATTCCTCCTGCAGAATTATATGATGTTAGAAATTGAGATTTTTTCAGCATTTATATTAAAATGTTATATTATTATATGGTTCTACAATTTTTGATTACTTGTAAGTTTGGTTAAAGGTTACTTGTATTAAGCAGCAGTTAGTTGTAGGCCTAATGATATTTACTTTTGTAACTTAGTCATGATTCTTTTTTAATCTACACAATTAGGTGTTTTTTTTAACTTGTATATTTAACCTCTTGCTGTAATGCTTCATGTGTGTGAAAAAACTGAAATACATGAGAGCAGTTTTTTGCTCCTTTCTCTTTTCATCCATGTGGTTTTTCTGTTCGGTCTAGCATCTTTTTTCCTGTTTTGTTTTATAACAAATACAGAACCGAGAGGCATTCACTTCATATACATAATAACATGAAGATTGATTATCAATGTAGGGCAATTTTAATTTTTAGCATCACTTTTAAACTGAAGTTTTCAACCCAGGTTCATAAATACAAAGAAAAAAAAGAAGGCATTAAGCTAAACAGAGTATCTGTACATCGAAATCATGGCAGCACAGGCTCAAATGGCGCCATAGGCTCAAAAGTTGCCATGTACAATTATAATGCATATAAAATTCATTTCCCTTTATTTTGCTTTCTCTTCATCCATCTTCTTTACATATGAGCATAAGCTATTATTTATTACAAACATTTGACTGTCTGATCATTCAAAAACCCGCTTTTCTTTTAACAATTATCCAGTCATATGTGCAAGCATGGTGTCAGCGCATGCATGTGTATCGAAGTCTTAATAGCTACAGATAAGGAAGTTCAATTGAGTCAACAACAGATTAGCATGATTCATCAACCTGAGTGTCAGGAAATTCACAATAACTCTAAAACCACAAGTTATTCAAGATCATTATATCTTATAGCTAGATGATATTTACACTGGAAACAAAATAACAGAAAAACTAAATGATGAGGGGTTGAATTAAATGGATAAGCTATTAATAAAGCAAGTTAGACCACACTCACATTCCTCATGGACAAACTTTTTGCGTTTTTTTTTTTTTTTCTTCATCTAATCATGTATTGTGTCTCACTTCACACACCTATCCTTCATTATATGCTCTGCCAGAATAAAATTTCATGTGTACAAGAATAATCTTCATGTTGAATAAACCTCACCTATTTTCAACCTCTAGAAAACTATCAAACCCTTTTCTTACTCAAAATGAGTCAAAAATGAAAAATTAATTTTATACCAACAATTAGAAACTATTGATAGTTCAATCTATTAAGCTCAGTTGGCATGTGACTAGTGGAGCATATGGTCCTTAGCACAGTTGCAAGCAATAATTAGAACCAATTGTGACAGTTGGAACAGATCAATTTCATTAAATTGGCTAATCCATAAAGTACAATGTCATTTACTAACACATTAATAAGGTGCAAGCCAGCTTTTGAATATGGCCATACATGGTGTTGACTTGACTTTAGCAACGACTTATCCATTGAAGGATTTGATTTAGCATGAATGAATACTATATAAAGCAGTAAGCATCATTCCGGCAAAATGAGAACAATCTAAAGCAGTGGGTTATAATTTCAAAATCTTAAGAATGGAGCTGTGCATGTTAAAGTGAATTGCTGAAGATTAATCCTTAACAACAACTCCTTTTTGCTTTCTTCTTTTTCGATTGCATACAAGAATATTTCACGATCTTTTTCCAATGACATTAATTTTATGTTTTTATTTGGAGTTTAATATTACATATTTAAATTAATTTTATATGTTTTGCCCTAAACGTAACACGTCATATAATTTTTAAAATCTACTGCATGCATCGTATGTCAATGTCATACATTATATTCATGTCCAGTAGTGCATACACTTCCTAGTTCCAGATTCGTGCTAAACCTGCTATTGGATTAAGTGATACTTCATCCAACTTAATTCCATGTTGCTGATCTGTAACAGTCACCACACCAAGCAAGGAAATATTAAGGAAATGGGAGAGCAACCAAATAGTTCACAGACTCAATCTCAATATTTGGAGACTGAAATGAAATGGATGCTTCAAGAAGTGGATCTAGAAATGTCTGAACTCGATGATGAGCAATGCATTTATAGAGTACCACAAAAGATTCGCCAAGTTAATCCGAAAGCCTATACTCCTCTAGCTCTTTTCATTGGTCCGTTTCACTAAAATAACAGTACTTTGAACCAATGGAAGAAGTCAAACTGAAATATCTCTTAAGAGATTTCTAAATCGAAACAAGCATTTAAGTATCAGCAGTTTGTTTGCCGGACTTATTGAGAAGGAAAAGGAAATACGAAGTTGGTATGCAGGGTCAATTGATTATAACAGTAACGTTTTCTTAACGATGATTATAGTTGATGCTTGTTTTATAGTTGAGCATTTTCTTAGAATCTACAAAGGCTTGACTTCTACCGAAAGAGACCTTTTATCAGAATTGCCGGCGTTATATAATGTTTATCAAGACTTGACATTACTTGAAAATCAACCTCCTTTTTTCGTTCTTGAAGACATATTCAACTTCGTTAAGCCTTGTGTGGATGTTGAATTTCCCTTTAAGGATCATAAAGACAAAGATTTCGATGGCCCTGTTACGGATGTTGGTTCTCTTTACTTTCTTCGTATGACATTCTATTATTTTCAAGATTACAACAAGCTTGACATAAAATCTGATCAAATTGATCGTCCAAAACACTTCACTGATCTTCTTAGAACTTTTATGTAACCATCACCAATTCCTCGTCACAAACTAAAACATATTTCTAGAATTAAACATCTAGCTAGTGCAAGCCAACTATCAGTGGTAAGTCTGCTATTCAAGGTCAGTTCATGACAATGCTTGTGTGACTTAAGTTATCCTCGGAAGGGTGTAATGGAAATGCCACCCTTAATTTTAGAAGACAAAACAGAGTCAAGGTTTAGGAATATAATGGCGTTTGAGCCATGTCCATATTTATGTTCACCCAACATTACTCAGTATTTATTCTTCCTAGATTTTCTTATCAACACTGACAAAGATGTGAACGTACTAATTGATAAGAAAATTATTGTCAATTGGATGGGACACTAATGTTGTGGCTACAATGGTTAACAGTCTTTGCAAAAATGTTGCCTTACCATCTGTCAGTGAAGAGTATTGTGCTCTCTTCGAAGCCTTGAATGATTTCTATGAAAACCCCCACAACAAGTACAAGGCAATCTTTTATCATGAGTACTTCAACACCCCCTGGAAAAAAGCATCTACAATTGCTGCAACTCTATTACTTTTACTTACTCTGATTCAGACGGTATGTTCAATAGTCTCGTTGTTTTGAAGGTGAGAAGTTATAATACACAAAATCCTATTTACTTTGTTGCGATATTTCTTATAAGTCTTTTTCATCACCGATTAGTATCTTTTTTACGAACTCTTGACAGGTGTAGATCTTGCTATGATGCCTTTGGAGAAGAACCTGTAATAGAATTCAATAATGAACTAGTTATGAGTGGTGGTTAGCAATAAGAGGTTTCACTTTGGCAGCAGAGCATATACTTCTGGGTGGGAAGTACCAGCTCCCTGATTTCTCTGGATTCCAATGGCAATATAGCAAACCCTGCTCAAACTTCTTGTCCATTACCAACCTGGAAGTAAGGATTTGAGGAACCCCACAAGCCTTCTTCATTTGCAGAAGCGGTACTAAGCTGAAGTTCCATCTGTGCTACTCTATATTTCTTCATGGTCTCATATACTCTCAGTTTGAGCAGTGGGCATTGATTGTTGCATAAAACTCCAAACACAACCAAAGCCATGCATTGGCAATCAGTTGTGTTTCTTTTGTATCCATATATGAAACTCTTGTAATTTTTAATAAATGTAGTATCCTGAGATTTTGTAAAGAAAAACATGGATCTTTAGTTTGAAAGTACCTTTTTCAATGAGTTTTTTTTTTTTTTCTAGGATAATGCCTGGTTATACCATGAATATTAATATACCATTCTTACTACTGCAAAAAATCTTACATAATACAGAACAAAGAGCCATTCACTTCATATACATTATAACAAGAATATTGATTACCAATGTAGGGCAATTTTCACCATCACTCTTTAAACTGAGGTTTTCAACCGTCGTTCATACGATAAGCAATACAAATAAGTGGGCTTTAAACTAAACAGAATATCTCAACATCCAAATCATGACAGCACTCGCTCAAATGGCGCCATATGCTCAAATGTCAAAAGCTGCCATGAGCAATTATAATGTATAAAAAATTCATTTCCCTTCATTTTGCTCTCTCTTTTACATATGAACATAAGCTATTATTTATTGCAAACATTTGGCTGTCTGATCATTCCAAAAAACACTTTTTTTTGTGAACAATTAGTCACTCTTATGCGCAAGCATGTGTCAGCACATACACGTGTACCAAAGTCTTAATAGTTAGAGATATACACGTGTATGAAAATCTTAATAGGTACAGATATACACGTGTATCAAAGTCTCAATAGTTACAGATATAGCACATGTGTATCAAAGTCATATATGTAGTTACAAATATACATGTTTATCGAAGTCTTAATAGTTACATTTAATAATAAAAAAAAAGTCTTAATAATTACATACATACATGTGTTGTTGGTGGAATCTTTATTGATTAGTATTCAAACTTAAAGATTGTTAGTACAATCTTTATTGACTGGTATTCAAACCTAAAGATTGTTGATGTATATTGGTAGTGATGACTCCACAACAATGAAGAAATATCACACAGGAAATCAGTGACAGAAATTGTCCTGCAAGAAAAAGAAACAACAAAGAAAAAGCACTAGTCTCCAAGGCGTGTGTAAAACACTAACCTTTTGATTCACCCCTACCAATCTCTATAAAGATTGGATGCAATAGGATGTTCTGGCAAATCCCCTTCAAGATACAATGGAGTTCCTTGACATAGTTTGCACACCTACATCAAGCGTATCATCAATGGTAGTTTATAGAATAATAGTTTTTTTAATTCTCTTTGTGCATAAGGGAAGAAAGGAAATAATTTAAAGGCAAATAATCTACTAAATTCTATGTTTTGTTCTTATAGTTTTTTGCATGTAAATTGGTTCTATTTATGGACCATCTCATGTCTTTTAGTGAAGAGATTTAACGTTTCAAAGAGACACATCTCAAAACTTTTGGTGAAGAGTCATATCTCATGACTCTTGGTGAAGAGTTACATTTATTCATACTTACACCTTTACATAAATAGAAACATAATTTCATAAAAGGATAAAACCTTTCATTTATTTTGAAAATCTCTCACAATCCCCCACCATTTTCAAAATACATTCAAATCCCATTATTCCAAAAATCACATGGTTTCAGATAAAGGTATCTCGCTATTTGAACCTTTACTTAGTAAGTCATGGGTTTCACTCATCCCAAATATTATGGTAAACAAGCTTTGAACCAAATAATCATTAGAACAAGCATGCATAACTTACACATGTAATTTCAGTACCATTGAGTGAATTGTTAAAGTGACACATTTGATAAAGCCATGTGTCAGGTATCCTTTTCATGAGAGCTTTAAGAGTCTAGCCCTTTACTTCAAGAAGCAGCCACACTTCACTCCCATATAGGTGGACTTTATCAAAAGTGCCCCACAATAAACACTTCAGCACATACGTGCTATAAATCCATTAAGAACAAATGTTCAAACTTCCCCTTTTATTTCCTTATGGTCCAAGTACTTTTAAAACCTTGGGATGTATCTATTGTTAAGTACTTGCAATCACTCTAATAATATACTTTCGCCATTGAACTCAAGACTTGATGCTACTCAAGTGTGAGTCAGGTTTCCATCATTGGTGATTAATTAGATATGGGCTCGAGTCTCATCCCTAAAGAGGTTTTACACACCATATCCCTTGTCAATCCTTTCATCAAAGGATTTGCAAGATTTCTTTCTGTTCTTATAAATACTATGGATATTACCCCATTTGCAATTAGATCCTTCATATAGCAATGTTTACGCCCAATGTACCCAAACTTAACATTAAGATCAAATTAGGAGTATAAAAGAATTGTAGTTAAGTGTACAAATCATGTTCATCACTTAACCAAACAATTAAAACAACAAAATTACAAATAGAGAATCAAGAAGATGAAAATAACAAAAAAATTTGTACACTATACGAACAGAATAACAAAATCTTTCTTCCTTTTCTTAAAGAACTTTCCCAATGAACATTCCTCCATTACATGCACCTTTTGTTAAACATATAGTTCCTTAGTATCATCTTATTTACGATACTCTTCTTTTAAACAAAGGTGATTGCCCCAATTGTTCAAGAGAAATATCATTTTTTCGATTTTTTAGACTTTTTCAAGTCTTTTCATGAGGGAGGAACTTTGTCAATGATTGAAGATACAATCATATACTTTCATCTATATGTATAATGTGTTTGTTTGTAGACATAAAAAATACATTCAATTTCATGCATTTGTTTCATGAGAGGCCTATTATCAAACATCTTATAATTATAAAAACTATTAACAAGAAATTTCTTACTTGTTGTGTCTTCCATCATGTACCTTGATCTAGAGTTTTGATACATATCAAACAAAGTGTCACACATACAATTTAGAATGTGTCCTTCAAAGCAATAAGAAACAAGTGCGTCTTCTTTTGCCAAATAACGAAGTTCCCACCAGTTTGACAATATCAAAAGGCATATTCTTCAAAGTTGTAGTCATTGTGTTGTTAGAAGCAAAATCAAACCTAAAGATTGTTGATGCAATCTTTATTGACTGGTATTCAAACCTAAAGATTGTTGGTGCATATTGGTGGTGATGACTCCACAACAATGAAGAAATATTACACAGGAAATCAGTGACAAAAATTGTCCTAAAAGAAAAAGAAACAACAACGAAAATGCGCTAGTCTCCAAAGCGTGTGTGAAACACTAACCTTTAGGTTCAATTCGCCCCCACCAATCTTTATAGAGATTGGATATAATAAGGTGTCCTGGTGAATCCCCTTCATGATACAATAGAGTTCCTCGACATAGTTTGCACACCTATATCAAGTGTATTGTCAATGGTAGTTTACAGAATAACAGTTTTCTTAATTCTCTTTGCGCATAAGAGAAGAAAGAAAATGATTTAAATACAAAGAATCTGATGAATTTTATGTTTTGTTCTTATAGTTTTCTATATGTAGATTGATTCTATTTATAAATCATCTCATGTCTTTTAGTGAAGAGATTTAACGTTTCAAAGAAATACATTTCATAACTCTTGGTGAAGAGTCACATCTCATAACTATCACATCTATTTGTACTTACACCTTTACATAAATAGAAACATAATTTCATGAAAGAATAAAACCTTTTATTTGTTTTGAAAATCTCTCACATGTGTATCAAAGTCTTAGCAGTTACATATATGCATGTTTATCAAAGTCTTAATAGTTACAGAAAGGAAGTTCAATTCAGTCAACAACAAATTAATTGGCGTGAGTCATCAACCTGAGTGTCAGGAAAATCAAAATAAGGCTAAAACTGCAAGCTATTCAAGATTATTATACCTTATAGTTTGATGGTATTTACCCTGAAAGCAATATAATGGCAAACAAAATGTTGAGGGATAGAATTATATGGATAAGCTTTATAAAGCAAGTTTGACTACACTCACAGTTCTCATGGACAAACTTTTTACATTTTTTCGCTCATCCAGTTATGTATTATGTCTCACTTCACACACATATCCTTTATATATTCTATATGCTCTGCCAAGGTAAATTTTTCATGTGTACAAGAATATACATCATGTTGAGTAAACTTCACCTATTTTCAACCTCTACAAAACTTTGAGATCCTTTTCTTACTCAAAATTTGTCGAAAATAAAAAATTCATTTTGCACCAGAAATTATTGATAGTTCAATCTATTAAGCTTAGTTGGCATGTGACTCTTGGAACACATTGCCTTAGTCCGTAGGACAGTTGCACTGATATCAATAATTAGAGCCAATTGTGTCAGTTGGAACAGAATCAATTCATTAAATTAGCAAATCCGTAAAAGGACAATTTCATTTACTAATACATTAATAACGTGCAAGCCAGCTTTTGAATATTGTCCATGCATGGTGTTGACTCTAGGATGACTTATCTCATGTGAAGGACTTGGTTTAGCTTTGAATGGATATTATATAAAGCAGGAAGCATTATTCCCCCAAAATAAGATCAATCTGAAGTAGTTGCTGACAGGGTGGATTGCGAATTGGATTGGATCGATTTTGAAGAGAAAAATCATCTAATTTAATTATTTTAATTTGTTAATTTATCATTCAATCGGTTTGATTTAAAATTTAAATTTAATCCGATCCGATTCAATTTAAACGGTTTGGATTGGACCGATGTTTGGTTTCAATCGTATTATTTTTTTTTTTTTAAAAAGTATTAAATAAATAATATGATATATAATGAATATATTAAAAAAAAATTTAAAATATCAAATATTTCATTAATGAGTCATTATATAACTAATACTAGTATAACTCTTCAAATATATATTATTAAAAATACATTTACATAACTTGATGATTATGTTTATGTATCTTTACTTAAATAGTTACTAAAAAACTATCTTTAAATAAATATATTTTTTATAAACAAGTATAATTTATGTGATAATTTTACAAATATATAAGAAATAAAAACATAAACATGAATGATACTAGAAAATTACAAGTGAAAATATATATGCATGTATAAGTTTGGTTTAGATTGGATTGAATCAGTTTTTAAAATCAAATCCAAAATCCAATCCAATCTAATAAAAAATTTTGATTTTTTTTATTTTTGATTTTTTTGATTTTCGGTTTATTCAATTTTTGGTTTGTTGGATTAGTTTTTTGAATTTTCATTGAATTGGATCGGTTTAAGAACACCCTAATTGCTTAGTTGCGGAAGAGTGAGGCTATGTTAAGGTGAATTGCTGAAGATTAATCCTCAACAATTTGGCCATCAGGTTCCTTCTCCTCCTTTTTGCTCTATTTAGTTACTATCTTTTTTTATTCTGATGATTCATACAAGAAAATTTGACAATCTTTTTCAAATCTTTTTCTATAATTTCATTACGTAGCTTTGTAGGCCTGACTCTTGTTTTAAAAAAGGTAACAATTGGCTAAAACAAAAGGTTAAAAAAAAAAACACACAGAATAGGGATTATTTTGGTTGCTTGAACAAAATGAAGCAAACAATAAAATCTAGTTCCATATTTGAACCTAAGGATCTATTTGGTAGGAAAGAAGGAAATAATTGAAAAACAAGGTGAGTGTAAATAGAGAAGATGAATGGAAATAAGTAAAAAATAGAATAAAAATAAAGGTATTTAATTTAAGAAAAATAGAAAAGAAATATAAAAAATATAAATGAATGAATAAAAATAAGTAAAAATAAAATAAAAATAACTAGTAAACCTCATATTCCTCTCCTCTCTTATTTTTTTTCAACCAAACACATTCACTTTTTTATTTTCAACCTATTTCTATTCTCTCCACCTTTTCACCAAGCAAAGGGGTTAGGAGAAGCAGACCCTTCGAGATGATTGTTATAATATCCTTTGGACATTGCATCACGCATGTATCCCAGTAGATATCTTTTTGACATATCTCACACGCATCTTATAATTTTTTTTATTTGAATTTATATTCCAAAATTGAAAGTCACTTTAATTAGATAAATAAAATCGTTTATTATATTTACAATAGTTAATATTATTTGTTAAAATATTGATTAATATATTATTTTTGTATTTTTTCAATTTTAATATTACATTAATTTTATTTTATCTGTTTTCCCCTAACTATAATATTAATGTAATATTAAAATTAAAAAAATTAATATGATTTCCGCTATCAATTTTTGTTTGATAAGTTACACAAAGGTTATTTTGATTGGTACATTTATTTTTCTTTAATATGATTTCCGCTATTATTTCTCTCTTTTCTATGATATATGTATAAATTATTCAAGAATTGGGTACAGACAAACACATAATTAGAAAGATAATAATTAAAATTATTTTAAACATTTAAAAAAAAAGATAAATAGAAATATATTTTTTTCACAAAGTGAATATATAAAAAAAACAAAAAGTAATATTATTGAATAATTACTTGTATTTTTATTTAATAAAAGTGAATATATGAATAAATAACTGGAAAGTTAAAATTATTAGACAATATTTACAATGTCTATCAATCTCCAAACTACAGAATTTTAACCAAATGGAAGGACAATTAGGTGATTCAGTGAGTGAACAACAATGTTTGGAGACAAAATTGACCAAGATGCTTCAAAATGTGGAACTTCCAGAAATGTGTGGATTGAATATGCAATGCATTTATAGAGTACCACAAAGACTTCGTGAAACTAATCCAAAAGCCTACACACCACAAATTGTTTCTATTGGCCCTTTTCACAAAGCATGTGACTTTAGCAAGGAAATCAACATTTTGGAGTCAATGGAAAAGCTTAAAGTGAAATATTTCAAGGTATTTCTAAATCGAACAAAGCTACCTATGAGGGATTTTGTTGATAAACTTAAAAGGTTGGAAGAAAGAATTCGAAGTTGTTATGCAGAGCCTATTGAATATAATAGCTATGATTTCTTAGAGATGATTCTAATTGACGCTTGCTTCATAATTGAGCATTTTTTCAGATGGCATGGATACAGTGATTGGGAGGGAAAAGACCCATTGTTGCTAAAATCGTGGATGCTAACAGATATTGAGAATGACTTGATACTACTAGAAAATCAACTTCCTTTCTTTGTTCTTGAACAACTTTACAACCTCACTGGTATGAATCGGGAATTTCCCTCCTTTCTTGAGATTGCTTTCAACTATTTTAAGAACTTATGTTCTGGAACTATGTGTCCAAGAGAGTGCCCAAAACACTTTTAAGATCTTCTATTATATCGTCATCAAAATTTCATCTTACAGCAACAGAAGAATGCAAAGAAATTAAACATCTATACAGTGCAAGCCAACTATTGGCGGCGGGTCTTAAATTCAAGGCAGTCGTCCAAATGAAAGCTTAGTTGACTTGACCTATTCTGATCAGGGTGTGTTGACAATGCCAATCTTGAATATACATGACAGTACAGAAATTCTCTTCGGGAATATAGTGGCATTTGAGCATTGTTACTGTGAAGATACAAACATCATTATTCAATACCTAACGATTCTAGATTTTCTTATCAATACTGAAAAAGATGTGACCATATTAGTTAATAAGAAAATTATTATCAATTGGATTGGTGATGCTAATCCAGTGGCTACAGTGGTTAACAGTCTTGGCTCAAATGTTATGATGCCATCTTTCAATTCAGAGTATTTCTCTCTATGCAATAGCTTAAATGATTTCTATGAAAACCCTCGCAACAAGTACAAGGCTATCTTCATACATGAGTACTTACACTCCTTTGGAAAGTAGCATCTACTGTTGCTGCAATTGTGTGCTACTTTTGCTCACGTTGATTCAGACTATATGTTCAATCATCTCACTATGTTAATGTAAGAATTATGATATATACCAATTATTAAGTACAGTTAGGGAATGGACAACTGATAATGTTAGTTTGTTGATTACATATACGAGTAGTAAGGGAGTTGGGTACTTAAATGAAGAGGGAAGTCATTCGGGGGAGGAAGGCATTTGATGATTGTATCTGAGTGTCTCAGCTGACAAGGAAACCTTTGTAAGGTGATTTACTACCTTGTTGCTTTTCTTTCGCCAAATAATAAAGATTCTAGCTAGCTAGCAGTCTTCTGTTCTTTCTACTTTAGTTCCTAACATTAACTACTTTGCTAGTAATACTTTTTGGTGACTAAGTAACTTTCTTATATATGCTCTTATATAATTGTAGATATTTTTAAAATTTAAAATTATGAATAGAATTCACTTTTATTAGAATTATTCAAATACTTTATCTTTTTTTCATCATATCACGTGAGGAAGAGTTTATACTTTCTTTTTTGGTCAAAAAGGGAACACATCACTTTGGGAGGAAGCTTCTACAACTAGTCACACGAAGAGTGGAAGGAGAAATGGAAAGGGAAAAAGAACTCTACAAAAGTTTATATTTGTACTAGATATATACTCGTCATGTGTTGCACAAATTTTAATCTTTTAATATTATAATTAGTAATTTAAATAAAAATGATAAAGAGACGTGTGAAAAATTTGGTATAAGATAGAAAAAATATCTTTAATTATATACATATAATATTATCATTTAAAAAAAAATAGTACTATTTTGATTTAGAAAAAATATAAAAAATATGAGCATATCTATTTTAAAAAAAAAAATTATTTTCAAGAGCTAATTAATTTTGTTTATGTTTTCTGATTCTAAAAGATGAATTTATTTTATTCACATAACGTTAACATCAATCTTTCTTATACAAAAAGACAAAATATTTACAATTTATAAATATCACATTTTATTATAATTATAAGAGTAAGATGCTACATTGCAATTATAGCATCCTATACTAAACTACTACAATATTAGAAATTATTCTCTTTTCTTTGGACGTTTTATTCCATTATAATATGGTAAATATGGAAACATAATTAATATCATCAAACAAAAATATCACAATTGTATAAAACAAAATAATAAATATTGTATTTCTATAAATAAATCTTATAAATAAATAAATAAGTTAGCGGTATGCATAAAATTAACATCTTTTTTATTTTATTCCTTATCATTTTTATCAATCATATTAAAAACAATAATATTTAAATGATTTATATATTAGAGATATTTGTTAGAATTATTGAAAATATGCCATGTGAATTAAATAGACTTTTAAATTATTCCTAAATATTCCAATTACAATTTGTTCATAATAGAAAAAATTTATAAGGGTTATGTAACATCTTCATTTTTGCATGCTATGTTTTTTTATTTATTCTGTGATTTATTATTGGAACTCCAGATAGGATTCTAAGAATTCTGAGAGACATAGTCATGCTCATCTAGGATCTCTTGCTATGATGTCTTTGTAGAAGAGCCTGTCATAAAATTCAACAATGTTATGAGTACTTGTGGTCACCAACAAGAAGAGGGTACACATTGGCAGAAGAACGTACTCATGGGTGGGAAGTGCCAACTCCCTGATTTCTCCGGTGTCATAATATATGATTCCAATGGCAATATAGTGAATCTTGCTAAAATTTCTCGTCCATTACTAACCTGGAAATAAGGATTTGGGCAACCCCACAAGCCTTCTTCATTTGCAAAAGCAGAACTATGCTAGAGTTCCCCTATACCGCTCTATATTTCTTCATGGTCTCATATAGTGTCAGTTTCTGCAGTGAGAATAGATATTGCTGCATAGGGGTGGCAAAATGGATTCGACCCGCAGGTCGACCCCCCTGACCCGCCATTTTTTGCAGTGTGGGTGAGTTTATAAAACCCGTCAACCCACCCCAACCAGCCCCACTCAACCCGCATGGGCCAACCCGCCAACCCAGTGAGTCAACCCACAACCCGCCATTTATTTTTTTATTTTTTATTTTAATTTTCCCTCCTTCTTTAGTTGTTATATGAGAGACATTAATAATAATAAAAAAAGTAAAAGACGCTCTGCACGCACTATTCTGCATTCACAATGTTATACTAAAAAATATAATTACAATAATAACACATGCGTCTAAGGTTAGTTCTACTTGTAATTAAATACAATTCAATGTTATATTAAAAATATAATTCTTCGCACTTTTGAATGAAAAGTGTTATTTATTTTCAAGTAAATTATTTTTATAACTTTTGAATGAAAAAATATAATCCCTCTTCATATATTTAATGTATATTAAAATAATAATAAAATTATATGTCAAACAATCAAAGATCTAAAGTTATATAATGTGTATTAAAATAAAATTATTTAATCCAATTCAATTAAATAATAACAAAAAAAATTCAAATTAAATTGAGTTTTTTTATTTAAAAAAAAGTTGGGTGGGTTGAAAGTGGGACGGGTCAACCCGCCAACCATCCCTTTTAAACCCGTCAACCCATTTTAGCAGGTCAACCCGCCAACTCGTTTTTTTGTATAACCCACCGACCTGCTCGTTTTTCCTTGGCAGGTCAACCCGCCAACCTACTACTAAGTGGGGAGGATTGAATACTCCAACCCACTTCTCATTGGCGGATCAACCCGCCCCACTCCGCTTTTGGCGGGTTGATGGCAGGTCAGGGCAGGGCGGGGCGGCCCACTTTGCCACCCCTATTGCTGCATAAAACTCCAAACATAAGTAGAAAACCAAAGCCATGCATCGGCAATCAGTCAAGAGTGTCTCTTTTGTATCCATATATGAAACTCTTGTAATCTTTAATAGATGTAGTGTCATTAGATTCCGTAAAGGAAAACATGGATCTTTAGTTTAAAAGTACCTTTATCATTAATTCTTTTTCTCGGATAATGCCTGGGTAAACCACGAAAATTAATATACTATTCTTACTACAAGAAAGAATCTTGTATAATACATAACCGAGCCATTCACTTCCTACTCAGTACCATCTGACTCTAATTCATTTCACAAAATCAATTGTTACTTACCTGATGATGAATTCTTCCCCCAAAATCCCACAACACTGAGTTTAGAATAAGTAGATTTGGTGGCACTGATCCTTTTACTTCTTTGCTTATTCTATAAAGAAACTTTTTTTAAGCTACTTTCTTCTCTTCTAAAACTTTAACCAATTTTTTTTTTCTTCTTTCCCCTCTGCTCAATGACTTTAGTCCTTGCAATGTCCCTTTTGACACTTTCCCCTCTATTTTGGTGATCAAGATCTCAAGTCCTTTTTAGCAACCGAGCTTGTTACTTTAATTCTTCCTAATACAACTGCAAATTCGTAACAGTCACACAGTTGCAAATGAGGGAAATTTAATGACAAATAATGCATAGTTATAGCATGTTGATGATACAAAATAACAATTATAAGAGAGTTAGAAAACATGTACTTAAAGAGGAGATGAGATTCATGCCTATTACCTTAATTGAATCACAGATACTGAATGAGAGAAATACTCCTCTCTGCCTAACGGCTAAGGTTTCCCACACAATATTGTGTCACTCTAAACTTGTCTAATAGGGTAACAATTTTATAATCGCACTTGGATAGGATTACTTTAATTATTGGAGACAAATGATTACTAAAACAAAATATCAATTATGTTCAAAGAAATAATGAGTTATTAACAATGCAAAAAATTATATCCGATAGGGACAAACATCATACACGTCAATAACTCACATTCATACACAAGATGGATAAAGGAAAGCATTACTAAATAAGACAAATATGCAATCCCAACAAAATAGTCCAAGCATCTTAATGATGCCATAAGAGATATGATAACAAAAGTGATGTTATCAAATTCATATCTCATCAATAAATAAATGCACAATCTCAAACTCCCACTAACCCAAAACATCAAAAGACTTTACTGAACACATATGAGCTACAAAATTCTCAAAAGCTCAAAAAGTTAAGTCTTTGGTTAGTGGACTTACCAATATGCACTCTATAGCAATGTGCTCAATTCGAGTCCAGGACTCTAGGATTTTCTCTCCAATGAAAACAAAAGTGCATTGTTAAGAAGTGCTCTTATTATTTCAAGAGAAAAGCACAGTAGAAGTATTGTCGCAATATAATGAATATATCACAAGTGGCCTATACATACTCTCAACAATGCAGAAGCCAGAAATCAGCCACATAATTAAGCAAGTAGCCTCACAAAAAACGACATACTCTATCTCTATGCAGAGTAGTTATAAGTGTCTATTTGACACTCTTTAAAGAAATAGCTCCTCATCATAAAATTAAAGTCAGAAGAATTTATTTATCTTTGGTTGTTAGGGTAACATGCAAAAATAATACTTGAAGTTGATCAGACTTCACATAGGTCAACATATAATTTGTAATGCCCTACAAGTCTTAAGACCTTAATGACCTAAAACTAGGTTTCTCAAGTATCTTCCCAAGGTATTAATACTAAAAGCAATATTGGGATGAATACAAACTTGAGTGTAAAATAGTGGAAGCACATAGGACATTATTTATCTAAATTATCCCCCTATCATTATGAGGACATTGGAACTTAAAGGACGTCACCAACATAAGATTAGAATCATGAATTTACTCCAACTATCCTTAGATAAATTTCCTATTTAGAAAAATATCTTAGCATATATCTGGTGTAATTTCAAATAGAAGTAAGCCAGAAATCCATATCATCTGTACTGCATTTAGGCTTGAAGACCTTTATCCAAATATCTCCCACTTGATCTTCTTGCTCGTTTTCTATAAGGGCTTAAAGGCATCCAAAGAAAGATCAATCCAACCATAACCAAAGAAGTCGTCTATAGAGGTGATAAAATAATTATATCCATGTCTATGCCCATCAACAAAAATTAATAAACATGTCATTCATATTTAGCATATATAAATATAATGAAAAACTCCTGAGTCAACAATGGATTATACAATAAGTTTTCCATTTCCAAACTTAAAAATGTAAGTATAATTACTCAAAGCATAAACTAAATGTAAATTTCTTCTAATGGAGAAAACATAAAACTAAGACATGTCTAAAAGGTAGAGTTAATGATAGTATATGTCCACATAACTTCATCAGTCTCGTGATCTCCATTCTTCTATTTATCTTCTTAAGAATATTGCAATTGTTTAATATATGTCCATACTTCTTACAGTATTTGCAATTCCCCTTGAAGATTTTCTTGTTGGGCCCAAGATACTGAGTTGCATTCCTTGCCTTCCTCTTACCATAATTGAATTTCTCATTATTATCCTTCTTCACATCCTTAGTACCAAATTCAGAAGCAGCAGACCTATCATTATAAGGTTTAGCAACAAATTGAACAATATAGGACTTACCCTTCTTCATAGACTCCTCCTCCTGAATAACAATAGTAATGGTCTTATTAATGGTCCATTTACGATTTCGAGTGTTATAAGAGGTTTTCAAAACATCAAATAGAGAAGGTAGTGTGTAACACTCCTTTAATTTTAAGTATAATTCATATTAATTTAATTATTACTTTAAGTTGATGAAAATGTGAGTAAATTTTTTTTTTTTCGATACTAGCAAAACAGAATTTAGAAATAGAAGTGAAATGATAAAAACTGCTTATGTATATATATATATCCAACTGTACATCATGGTTTGAGTAATACATAATAGTCAAAGAGAAAACAAAGTACATCAAAAGACATATACTACCTAACCCAATATATACATAAAAAAAGGATCCTATACAGAACAGTGTTTATCTACCCTATCCCTTAAGAAAATATTATAAACTAGGTCTTTAAATATGGAGAAGTATCCTCTGGCTCTTCCTCAGCATCATCAGGCATTGTTATCATCTTCAATAATCACGATTCAACATACATAACAAAAATAATGGAGTGAGGTGATTTGTTCTAAATCACTTTCACATGTATGGTAGGAATTTAAATACAATTAATGAAGGGAACCTAGGGTTTATTCTAAGTTATACTACACTACCCTTGACTTGGTATGGATCCATACTTCCCATCAGTGAGTAATAGTTCTTAACAAAACCTGGGAAGTGACTGGGAGTACATATACTTCATCAACATCATCACATGGTACAGTCCTCATCATCAATGAGGAACAAATATCAGTCAGGACGTCCATTTATAGAGGTATACTCTCGAACCAATCCCGGAATGCTGAACAGTTGTCGGGGTTATCGAGCTTGGTCAGGTGAATATCCCAGCTCACGGGCGCTACCCTGGCTATTAGGACTTTCACCACTCGATGCCTACCCCCGAGACCTCCCAAATGGATCCCTGCCTTTCATTCCTCAGCGTACCAAACTGTAGCTTCCCTAACAGGGTGTCATGCCACTGCATGTCCCTTGCTTTACATTACTCACTAATATATTAATTTCTAAAGGTTCATTCTGGTCTCAAGTATTTGAGCACCAGTATAATTTCTACTAATATCTCTGCCTTATATTACAGAGATTTGATCCATACATATCATTCACATAATTCGTAATTCAAATTAAAGCACATAAGCAATAATTCAATAAAAATAAAAATATACAAATTAAAATAAAGACTGATAATTAAGAAATAAATCATAGAATGGTCAAAAAATTCCATAAAAATAATTTTTAAACTTAGAAAAATAATTAGAATTTTATCATGAATTTTTAGAATTTTTTCAAAAATTTTTGAAATTTAGTATTTCTAAGAAAAATGTGTCCACAAGCACTTATAGAGCACAATTAGAAGTACTAAATAAGCTTTAAAATTTATGAAATTTTTACAGAAGGTCTATTAGTGTGTCTAGACCTTACCTGAATGATAAGAACTTAAACTGAAATTTCTATAGTAGTTTTCTAAAAATAAATTCATAAATAGCTCATAAAATAATTTCTATCTTTAGTTTCATATTATAAGATTTATAGTTTATTTCTTCTACTGTTTTTGCTAAAATAATTGAGTATTACCAAAATTTGATAATTTAATAATTTTATTATTTATCATAATAGCTAAAAATATTTTTTTCTAAATTTGGGCAGTATAACAGCTTAGTAATTCTACTATAATTGTTTGAATTCGAGCAGTATAACAACTTAATAATTATGCTATAGTTGTCTAAATTTAAACAGCATAACTACTTAATAAGAGTATTTTAATTATCTAAAATTGAGCAGAGTAACATCTTAGCAATTGTATTTTAATTTTCTAAAAATGAGCAGAGTAACAGCTTGGCAAATGCATTTTAATTTTCTAAAATTGAACAGGGTAACAGCTTAGTATAATTTAATAATTTAAATTTGAGAAAAATAATAGCTTAGCAAAAATTAAAGTTTAACATTAAACAATATAACAATCATATTAATAATAAAACTAGAGCCTAAATGGGTTTAGGGGAAAAACCCTTCCTACCAACATGCAAAGTAATTGAAATTTAGAACCAACCCCACTCCCCCCATTACCTCAAAGAGTTGGTGAAGTTGTTGGTACAGAGCTCCTAGGAAGAGGATTTTTACTAGTTATTGGAAAACTAGTAGAATTTTAGCATAAAAACAAAGTAAAAGAAAATTTTCTAAAGAGAGAGAATTACTCTATGGAGGCTTACGGTGATGAAAGGAGGAATGGGATGAAGAATTCAGTTCTAAGTGATGGTTATTTATAGGAAAAAAAATGAACCTAGGTGTCCATTGATGAGATCATCCATGATGTCAAAAATAGAATTTTTGATTTATGTTTAATTGAAAGTTAGGGACACATATATAAGTAGGTGGTGAATCACCTCTTGGTAGATCAGAAACGTGGGATAGCAGCTGTCCCAAAGAATCTCAGTATAAATTTTGACTGTTAATTAATTATCCGGTACCGATAAAATCGCCTAAACTTGAAAAAATTAACTTTTAATACCAAAATAATTAATTTAAATATAAATCTGAAAAAATGTAATATTTTTCATCAAAAAAAATTTCTAAAAATAAATTTTAATTTTTTTCGAATTATAAATATATATATATTATATATTTTAAGCTTAAAAAATTCATATTAAATTCATTTTAATTCAATAAATGCTCAAATTTTTATGAAAATTCTAAAATTACATATTTTACCTATAAATGTACTAAAAATATCATTTTCATCATTTTTGGATGTTAAACCAATACTGAGTTGGTTATTTGACAACTAGGGATATTTTGGTCATTTTATACAGGAATTTCAGAAAATTCCCAGAAAATTTCCAAAATTATATTTTAATACATATGACATGATTTTAAACTCAATTTGACATTTTAATATCAATTGAATCTTTTTCTCATGTCAGCCCTTAATATTGACAAATAAGGACAAAATCGTCATTTTCTAATTTCTCCGGGCTTCAACTCGGAAAAATTATTGAAAATCATGATTAGATAGTTTTCAATATTCTGAGTTTAACCGTGGGAATCATAATTTTTAGATTCCTTCCCGATTTTTCAGAATTAAATATATAGAATAAATAAATAATTAAAACAATTAATTAACTAAAAGTGAGGGTGTTACATAGTGACTTGAAGATTTTCCAAATTAGAACATTATCATCAATTTTGAGCTTCATAGACCTCATCTTGTTATAATAATCCGTTATCTTCAACATAGGCTCACAAACACCACAAATGTCATCGTACATGATATTATCACATAGGGAGAAATTATGACCTTTCTGAGCCTTATCACAAGTCCTAAACTTTTCATCAATGGATTTCAAAAAAGTCTTAACACAAAAGCTCTATGGAAGGCTTTGTCTAATTGCCTTTTTTTCATGGTGTATTTCATCACCATCAGGTACACTCTATTTCAGTGCTACCATTTCTCACAAAAATATCTTTTGAGCAATAGTAGACTCAACAATAAAAGCTAATGGTTTTTGTTCCCTCAAAGCTAAGTTGATATTGGCAAAGGCCAAATACAAAACTAGAGATTATTTCCAATCCTTATAATTGGGCTTATTCAAAGTTATCACAAAAGTAGGCATGGTAACTAGTGGTAAAACAACAAAATTGTTTTAATATGCACAACACAATATGCCCAACATACAAAATTTCTTATCCACTGTGATCCTACCTAAGGGTCTTGAGTCACAATAAAGAAGAAATATAATAAAAATACAATGTACAAACTCATGCCACAAAAAATCCCATCACAGATAGGTACTAGAACAAAATTGACACAAGTAAAACCAAAATGCATTGTATTAAAACAAATCACATTAATAGCAATATATTGATAAGGTATAAATTAATGCAATATTAAACACAAATAAATCATATAATTACACAGATTTTGTATAATTGTTCCCATGATAGGTGAGATGACAATTATTCAAAATATTCAACACCAATAAATTTTATAAATCACACAAATTTTGTATAATTGTTCTCACGATAAGTGAGATGACAATTATTCAAAATATTACAATCATGCTTACAAGAAAAATAAACAAGGTATTAAGCATGAAATAAGTCACAAATCACAAAAGACAATTATTTAAATCATATAATCACCCAAAATTTATTCCTCAATCGTAATACCTTTAAGGGGAGAGTAAATTACACCAAAAGGTTTACAATAGACCAAAAATTTAAATATCCACAAAATATTTTAGTCCCAAATTTTTGAGAGAAAATAATTAAAAACATAATTTACTCTCAAATTAAATAATATAAAATATGCAAAGTATACCAACCAACAAAATTAATTAATATTTTTTTTATACATATAAAAAAATGGGCCTAAGAAGAGGAACTACTTCCTCGTGCATATTACTAAACATTGGATATTTTACCCACATTTATAACACGTTTAATTCTTGCAATAAAAAAAGGCACAAATTAATGAGCATAAACTAAATTGTACTGGGCAACAAAAGCCTCCCAAAGGAATTTCTAAATTGCATAAAGGATATGGACATTCTCTTGCTCAAACCAAAAAAGTTGCTTGCCAAACGAATACAAGGATGAACATATTAATCTATTTAATGCTTGATATTAGAATTGTCTAGTATCCCCACCAATACATTACATGATAAAAATGTTTAAATCAATTTGTTGTAGACATACAAGTTATAGCATGATCTAATCAAATAAACCTTGAATTATGTTCCACTAAAATGGAAAATAGGTGAAATAAAAATAAACAGAAGAAAAAATGGTGGAGATACACTATTAACATGAGCCTATAGTAATTTCATATTTACTAATTAGAATTCAATCGCATTCACACTTTGGAATTAACAACAACTGTAACACCCCTACTTTTGTATATTAAATTATTCAGTATGTTTAAAAATTATTTTTAGGTCATCAATGTATTTAGACCAATTAATAATAATTTTAGAAATTGTTTTGGAATTTATTGAGACAATTTTTGTAAAATGACAAAAATACCCTTGGTTGACTACGCGAACCAATCAGAGACTTTTTGACTTCAAAATATTTTCAAAATTTTATATTAAGTATCTCATATTATAAAAACTTTATTTTGAAAAAAAAAGTAGTGAAAAATATAACAATCATATTTCAATTCTTCAACTGTTTTTTTAATATTTGACAATGTAATTTTGAAAAATCGGAAAGTAATTTCAAAATTTTGACTCCCACCATTTTGCTCAGAATATCCAGAGCTATTTAGTTGTGATTTTTAAAAATTTTTTCGAGCTGGAGCCTAGAGAAATTAGAAAATGACAATTTTGTCCCTATTTCTCAACATTAAGGACTAACATGAGGAAAATATTCAATTAACATTAAAATGTCAATTTGAGCTTGTAATTATGTCATATATATTAAAATATAATTTTGGAAATTTTCTGGAATTTCTGCGTAAAATGACCAAAATATCCCTACGTGTCTAATAAGCCAGTCAGTACTGGTTTGACAATCAAAAAAGGTGAAAATGGTAATTTTAGTTTATTTAAGGGCAAAATGTTTAATTTTAGAATTTTCATAAAATTTTGGTATTTATTGAATTAAAATGGATTTTCTATGAATTTTCTAGCTTAAAAATACAAAATAAATACATATAATTTGAAATAAATTAATAAAAATTAAAATTTGTTATTAGAAATTTATTTGTGATGAAAAATAATGTATTTGTCCAGTTTTGCATTAAAATACATTATTTTGATATTAAAAGCTAATTTTCAAAGCTTAGGCGTTTTTATCGATACCGGTTAATTCACCTACAGATAAAATTTGACACATGGAGGCTTGGGACAGCTGGTGGAGCACGTCCCCAACCCTAAAATAGGTGATTCATGTAACACTCCTTTAATTTTAAATATAATTCATATTAATTTAATTATTACTTTAAGTTGATGAAAATGTGAGTAATTTTTTTTTTTATACTAGCAATAGAAAAACAGAATTTAGAAATAGAAGTGAAATGATAAAAACTGCTTATATATATATATATATATATATCCAACTGTACATCATGGTTTGAGTAATACATAATAGTCAAAGAGAAAACAAAAGTACATCAAAAGACATATATTACCTAACCCAATATATACAAAAAAAAAGATCCTGTATAGAGCAGTATTTATCTACCCTATCTCTTAAGAAAATATTATAAACTAGGTCTTTAAATCTGGAGAAGTATCCTCTGGCTCTTCCTCAGCATCATCAGGCATTGTTATCATCTTCAATAATCATGATTCAACATGCATAACAAAAATAATGGAGTGAGGTGATTTGTTCTAAGTCACTTTCACATGTATGGTAGGAATTTAAATACAATTAATGAAGGGAACCTAGGGTTTATTCTAAGTTATACTACACTACCCTTGACTTGGTATGGATCCATACTTCCCATCAGTGAGTAATAGTTCTTAACAAAACCTGGGAAGTGACTGGGAGTACATATACTTCATCAACATCATCACATGGTACAGTCCTCATCATCAATGAGGAACAAATATCAGTCAGGACGTCCATTTATAGAGGTATACTCTCGAACCAATCCCGGAATGCTGAACAGTTGTCGGGGTTATCGAGCTTGGTCAGGTGAATATCCCAGCTCACGGGCGCTATCCTGGCTATTAGGACTTTCACCACTCGATGCCTACCCCCGAGACCTCCCAAATGGATCCCTGCCTTTCATTCCTCAGCGTACCAAACTGTAGCTTCCCTAACAAGGTGTCATGCCACTGCATGTCCCTTGCTTTACATTACTCACTAATATATTAATTTCTAAAGGTTCATTCTGGTCTCAAGTATTTGAGTACCAGTATAATTTCTACTAATATCTCTGCCTTATATTACAGAAATTTGATCCATACATATCATTCACATAATTCGTAATTCAAATTAAAGCACATAAGCAATAATTCAATAAAAATAAAAATATACAAATTAAAATAAAGACTGATAATTAAGAAATAAATCATAGAATGGTCAAAAAATTCCATAAAAATAATTTTTAAACTTAGAAAAATAATTAGAATTTTATCATGAATTTTTAGAACTTTTTCAAAAATTTTTGAAATTTAGTATTTCTAAGAAAAATGTGTCCACAAGCACTTATAGAGCACAATTAGAAGTACTAAATAAGCTTTAAAATTTATGAAATTTTTACAGAAGGTCTATTAGTGTGTCTAGACCTTACCTGAACGATAAGAACTTAAACTGAAATTTCTATAGTAGTTTTCTAAAAATAAATTCATAAATAGCTCATAAAATAATTTCTATCTTTAGTTTCATATTGTGAGATTGATGGTTTATTTCTTCTACTGTTTTTGCTAAAATAATTGAGTATTACCAAAATTTGATAATTTAATAATTTTATTATTTATCATAATAGCTAAAAATATTTTTTTTCTAAATTTGGGCAGTATAACAGCTTAGTAATTCTACTATAATTGTTTGAATTCGAGCAGTATAACAACTTAATAATTATGCTATAGTTGTCTAAATTTAAACAGCATAACTACTTAATAAGAGTATTTTAATTATCTAAAATTGAGCAGAGTAACATCTTAGCAATTGTATTTTAATTTTCTAAAAATGAGCAGAGTAACAGCTTGGCAAATACATTTTAATTTTCTAAAATTGAACAGGGTAACAGCTTGGTATAATTTAATAATTTAAATTTGAGCAAAATAATAGCTTAGCAAAAATTAAAGTTTAACATTAAACAATATAACAATCATATTAATAATAAAACTAGAGCCTAAACGGGTTTAGGGGAAAAACCCTTCCTACCAACATGCAAAGTAATTGAAATTTAGAACCAACCCCACTCCCCCCATTACCTCAAAGAGTTGGTGAAGTTGTTGGTGCAGAGCTCCTAAGAAGAGGATTTTTACTAGTTATTGGAAAACTAGTAGAATTTTAGCATAAAAACAAAGTAAAAGAAAATTTTCTAAAGAGAGAGAATTTCTCTATGGAAACTCACGGCTAAGAAGAGGGATGAGAAACTCAATTCAAGGTCATGCCTATTTATAGGAAAAAAAAAAAGGCTTAGGTGTCCATTGATGAGATCATCCATGATGTCAAAAATGTAATTTTTAATTTATGTTTAATTGAAAATTAGGGACACATATATAAGTAGGTGGTGAATCACCTCTTGGTAGATCAGAAACGTGGGATAGCAGCTGTCCCAACATTTTCCAATGTAAATTTTACCTGTAATTAGATTAGTCGATACCGATAAAATTGCCTAAACTTGAAAAAATTAACTTTTAATACCAAAATAATTAATTTAGATATAAATCTGAACAAATGTAATATTTTTCATCAAAAATAATTTCTAAAAATAAATTTTAATTTGTTTCGAATTATAAATATATATATTATATATTTTAAGCTTAGAAAATTCATATGAAATTCATTTTAATTCAATAAATGCTCAAATTTTTATGAAAATTCTAAAATTACATATTTTACCTAGAAATATGCTAAAAATATCATTTTCATCAATTTTGGATGTCAAACCAATCCTTAGTTGGTTATTTGACAACTAGAGATATTTTAGTCATTTTATACAGGAATTTTAGAAATTTTCCAGAAATTTTCCAAAATTATATTTTAATACCTATGACATGATTTTAAACTCAATTTGACATTTTAATATCAATTGAATTTTTTTCTCATGTCAGCCCTTAATATTGACAAATAAGGACAAAATCATCATTTTCTAATTTCTCCGAGCTTCAACTCGGAAAAATTATTGAAAATGATGATTAGATAGTTTTTGCTATTCTGAGTTTAATTGTGGGGATTAGAATTTTTATATTCCTTCTCGATTTTTAAGAATTAAATATAGAATAAATAAATAAATAAAACAATTAATTAAGTAAAAGTGAGGGTGTTACAATTCACCACCTATTTGGGATATGTGTCCCTAAATTGGATTAAAAATAAATAAAAATTTGATTTATGACATAATGCTTACATAATAGATGATGTAAATCTTTAGACACCTAACCCCCCTCCTTCTTCTATAAATAAGCCTCAAAGTTTTTAGATTTTCACTCATCCTTTCCTCTTTCAAGCTAGCCAAATTCTTAGAGAGCTTCTCTCTCTAGAAATTTTTTTATTTTACTTTGTTTTAATGCTAAAATTTTACTAGTTTTCCAACAACTAGTAAAGTTTTCTTCCTAAGAGCTTTGCATCAACAATTTCATTCTCTTCATCAACTATCTTAGAGGTAATGGGGAGAGTGGGGTTGGTTCTAAATTATTATCACTTTGCATGTTGGTAGGAAGGGTTTTCCCCTAAACCTGTTTAGGCTTAAGTTTTATTATTGTTATTACTGTTTAATGTTAAACTTTAATTTTTACTAAGTTGTTACTCTGCCCAAATTTAGATTATTAAATCATTACTAAATTGTTACTCTGTTCAAATTTGAATTATTATATTTTACTTGCTAAGCTATTATTTTGTTCAATTTTAGAAAATTAAAATGCATTTGCTAAGTTGTTACTCTGCTCAAGTTTAGAAAATCAAAATGTATTTATTTAGTTGTTATTCTGTCAAAATTTTAGTAATTAAATTATAATTACTATATTGTTATTCTGCTAAAATTTTATATGATTACTAAATTGTTATTCCGTTAAAATTTTGGTATTATACAATTTCTGCAAAATAAGATAGAAATGTTGATTGTACTGTGCTTAAATTAAATGAGACCGGGAAAACATCTGCTTGAGAAGTTAGAAATTGATAGTTAGTGAGTAATGTAAAGCGAGTGACATACAGCGGTATGGCACCCTGCTAGGGAAGCTACAGTTTGATACGCTGAGGAATGAAAGGTAGGAACCCACTTGCGGAGGTTTAGGGGGTAAACATCGAGTGGTGAAGGTCCCAACAATTAGGGTAATGCCCTTGAGCCGGGATATTCGCTTGACCAAACTCGATAAACCCGACAACTGCTCAGCTTTCTAGCATTACAGTTTGATACGCTGAGGAATGAAAGGTAGGGACCCACTTGCGGAGGTTTAGGGGGTAGGCATCAAGTGGTGAAGGTCCCAACGGTTAGGGTAGCGCCCTTGAGCCGGGATGTTAGCCTGACCAAACTCGATAACCCCGACAACTGCTTAGCATTCCAACATTACAGTTTGATACGCTAAGGAATGAAAGGTAGGGACTTACTTGCGAAGGTTTAGGGGGTAGGCATCAAGTGGTGAAGGTCCCAATGGTCAGGGTTAGCACCTTGAGCCGGGATATTCACCTGACCAAACTCGATAACCTCGACAACTGCTCAGCATTCCAGGATTGATTTGAGAGTATACCTCTATAAATGGATATCCTGACTGTTATTTTCCTCAATGATAATGAGGACTGTACCATGTGATGATGTTGAGAGAGGTATATGTACTTCCAATCACTTCCCAGGTTCTATTGAGAACTATTACTCACTAATGGAAAGTATGGATCCATACCTAGTCAAGGATAGTCTAATACAACTTAGAATAAACCTTAGAATCCCTTGTGTTGTCAGTTGTGTTTTATCTTTGTTTTATGGTAGATTTCCTACCGTACATGTAAAAGTGATTTTAGAACAAAACACCTCACTCCATTATTTTCTTCTGTGTATGATTGATCGTGATTATTGAAGACGACATTTACGCTTCGTGATGCTAAGTACGAGATAGAGAACATCTCAACGGGGGAAGACCTGAAGACCTATAGTATTTTCTTTTTGTATGAGGGATAGGGTAGATAAATACTGTTATGTATAGGATCTTTTTGATGTATATAGTGGGCTAGGTAGTATTTGTCTTTCGATGTACTTTTGTTTTCTGACTGTTATGTATTATCCTCAAACCATGATGTATCGTTTGATATATATACATGTATACATAAGCAGTTTTTATCATTTCACTTCTATTTTCAAATTCTGTCAAATTTAGAAAATTTCTATTATAAAAAAAAAAAAATACCAACATTTTCATCAACTTAAAGTAATATGAATTATATGTAAATTTAAAGGAGTGTTACAACAACTATTTGTACACACGAATGGGTTTGGAATGCGTTAAAAATTGTGAATAAGATCCAGCGAATTCTCCCAAATTTGAAAATGAAAGAGAGCGATTTCTAATAGGTTAGAAAAAAAATTCAACAAATCTCTCAAACTTATTGATCAAAAAACCCTAAATTGTTTTGCCCAATTTTAGCCAAGAATTAAAAGGAAGAGAAAAAGGATAGTGTTTGATACAATTTAAAATTTCATGTTATTATAACATAAAACAGCCATAACATGCATCAAAGCAGTCTTTGATACCAATTGATGGAAATTTAATGACAAATAATACATAGTTATAGTATGTTGATAACATAAAATAACAATTATAAGAGGGTTAGAAAACATGTACCTAAAGAGGAGATGAGATCCATGCCTATTACTTTAATTGAGTCACAGACACCGAATGAGGGAAATACTCCTCTCTACCTAGCAACTAGGTTAATTTCCCACAAAATATTGTGCCACTCGAAAATTGTCTAATGGGGTAACAATCTTATAACCACCAGACGAGAGCAGGAACCCCTCATTTGGATACCAAATGAGAGTCCGACCCATCATAGACACACTCACATAATAAGCTAAAACAACTAATATCATAAATTTTATTTACATAATTAATATTAATAATGTAAAATTTAATCTAATAATTAAACGATGCTAATCCACAAAATTTGAACAGCAAAGACCAACTTACAATTGTACGTTACGAGAGATTGCAGAATCGAAAATAACAAACCACAAGATCCCCCCCTTTGTTCTTTTAGCTTTGGTACATAGTGAGATCTTTCATACACCAGGAAGAAATTCCGTACACAGTAATCCATCTTATATTCTAACTTAAAACTTATAAGCAATATCAAGGTCACCATATTTTGAGCTGCGAAATGCATATACAAGATAACAAGAATATTAATTACCAACGTAGGGCAACTTTCACCGTCGCTCTTACAATAGAAATTTTAACTCACCAAGGTCTGCCTAGATATAGGAGGTTTGAGTAATATACATAAGATTGTAGGTGCTAACCTTATTACAGTAATTGTATACCTAAAAAAAATAGAGATTTTCATCCCTGGGTTCATAAGATGAAAAGTACAAGTGGGCATTAAAGTAAACATAGTATCTGAACATTGAAATCATGGCAACACTGGCTCAAATGGCGCCTTAAGATCAAAAGTTGCCATGTGCCATTAATATAATGAGTATAAAATTCATTTCCCATCATTTTGCTTTCTCTTCCGCCATCTTCTTTACATGTGAACATAAGCTATTATTTATTACAAACATTTGACGTTCTGAACATTCAAAAGCCCACTTTTTTTGTGAACAGTTAGTCACTCGTATGTGCAAGCAAGGGGTCAGCGCATACACGTGTATCAAAGCCGTTATAGTTACAGATATACATCTGTATCAAAGTCTTAATAAATATACCTGTGTATCAAAGTGTCAATAGATTACAGATATACATGTGTATCAAAGTCTTAATAGTTAACAGATATACATGTGTGTATCAAAATCTTAATAGTTACAGATATACATGTGTATCAAAGTCTTAATAGTTACATATAAGAAAGTTTAATTCCCTCAACAACGAATTAGCATGATTCATCAACGTGAGTGTCAGGAAAATAACAATAACGTTAAAACAGCAAGCTATTCAAGATTATATCTTATAGCTTAATGATATTTACGCTGGAAACAATATAACTGCAAAATGATCAGGGCTAGAATTGTATGGATAATCAAGCATTTAAGCTTTATAAAGCAAGTTATATCACACTCCCAGTCCTCATGGACAAACTTTGTGCTTTTTCTTCCTCATCTCATTACGGATTATGTCTCACTTCACACACCTATCCCTCATATATATATATATATAAAATAATTTTTACCTGTGTACAGGAATAAATTTCATGTTGAATAAACTTCACCTATTTTCAACCTCTAGAAAACCATCAAATCCATTTCTTACTCAAAATATGTCGAAAATGAAAAAATAATTTTATACCAACAAATAGACACTATTGATAGCTCAACCTATTAAGCTTAGTTGGCATGTGACTCGCGGTGTCACGTGTTTTTAGAGCCAATTGCTCGACAATTGGAACAGGGTCAATTTCCTTAAATTGGCAAATCCGTAGAGGACATTAATGTCATTCACTAATACATTAATAAAGTGCAAGCCAGCTTTTGCATGCTGTCCACACATCATGGTGGTGTTGACTCTAGCATGACTTATTTGAAGGACTTAGTTTAGCTTAGCTTGAATGAATATATTATATAAAGCAGCAGGAAGCATTGTTCCAGCAAAATGAGATAAATCTGAAGCAGTAGCTGAATTGCTGAAGAGAGGATCTGTGCTTGTTAAGGTGAATTGCTGAAGATTAATCCTCAACAATTTGACCATCAGGTTCCTTCTGCTCCTTTTTCCTCTATTCAGTACTATCTTTTCGAATCCCATCCATACAAGAATATTTGACTATCTTTTTCAAATCTTTTTCTATAACTTCTTTACTTTTAGCTTTGTAGTCCTGACTTTTGTTTTAATAAAAATAACAATTGGCTAAAACAAAGGTAACAAAAACAGAATAGGGATTATTTTGGTTCCTTGAACAAAATGAAGCAAACAATAAAATCTATTTTCAAGATTGGGGATAATTCATTTGAAACTAAAGGAGAAGCAGACACTTCAAAATGATTGTTTTCGGACATTGTATCAGGCAAGTATCCCAGTCACATATCTTTCTGACATCTTGCATACACTTATACTTTTTTTTTCTTTATTTGAAGGGGTTGTTTTTTTTGTGTGTGTGTATATAATGGTCGCACTGAGATTAGAACCTAACTATGACCTCATGCATATTACCCCAAATTCTCACTACTAGGCCAACCCTAGTGGGTTTTATTTGAAGGGGTTGTATAACTTACTCAAGTAAAAATGGTGTTAAATAATTTTATTTTCTTAATTATGTACTTCTAAATGATTGATACAGTTTTCTTAATTGTACCAATCATTTACAATGGAATTGTTTAATCTCATTTTTACTTGTGATAAGTTAGATAACCCCTTATTTGAATTTACATTCCAAAGTTGAAAGTCACATTAATTAGCTAAATACCATATATCGTTAGTCCAAGTGAAACCGAACTCGAATTCCTTGATCAAGGTCTCGGGTTTGAATTTTGTAAATGAAAAAAAAATGGTTGGGAGGAAAGATTTCATTAAAGGTAATCAACCAGATTTTCAGACAGAGATTAGTCATAGTAAAAACTGATGGATACTTTGTACCAATAATATGGTGAAAGAAAAATTAATTAGCTAAATAAATCGTTTATTATATTTACAATAGTTAATATTACTTTATAAAAGATTGATCGATATATTATTTTTGTATCTTTTAATTTTAATATTACATTAATTTTATCTGTTTTTGTAACTGTGATACTCTAATAACCTTAAATTTGGGATACCACCACAAATTTGGAGCCAATTCAAATAACAATAGCAGGTCTATTGTAAACTGACTCTAGCTTCGTGTTCATGGAAAGACTACTGTATATGACCGAAAGAATATAACTGGAGGAGTGGGAATTTTACAATGACAAAAAGTTCTCTCTTCTAAATAATGAGGGACGTAAACCAAAACTGAAATTTTTAAGAGATCAAAATTAAAATTTATATGGATGATATGAAACATGTAACAAAGGTGAGTTCATAATTTGTTTGACATGTTAGTACTTAAGCAGATATATATAGATATATGACACATTATTAATTTGGTATAAGATATATGATAACATTATGGAACAAAAGTGCTCACTTAAAAAAATACGACACATAAAACGTAACCAAATTTTAGAGGAACTAAAATACAAAAAAAATAAAAAATAATATGCTTATAGAGATAAACATTGTTTAAATCTTTTATTTAATTACTTGTTTTTTTTTAACACATATTAATTACTCACGTAATTTCCAACTGAATTGATAATTTTGTATAACTTTCTTCAAAGTGGTGACTTTACAATTTAAACTCTTGACTTCGTATTTAGGTGTTGAATTTTGCTGTTGTTACTTCCTCTGTCTTTCATTGTATTAAAGTTAACATTTTAATATGATTTCTGCTATTATTTCTTTCTTATCTATGATATATGTATAAATTATTTAAGGATTGGGTAGAGACAAAGACATAATTGAAAAGATAATAATTAATATTATTTTGAACATTTAAAAAAGCAGAAAAATAGAAATATTTTTTTCTCAAAAAGTAAATATATAAAAAAAAGAAATATTATTGAGTAATTACTAGTATTTTTATTTAATAAAATGTGATGAATATATGAATAAATAACTAAAAAGTTAAAATTATAGGACAATATTTACAATAGTTAATATTCTTGTTTGGAACATTGGTCGATAATTTTTTTTTTTAATTTTGCTTCTAGGCTAATATTACATTTATTTTGTATGTTTTATCCTAATTGTGGTATACCCTATAATTTTTAAAATCTATTACATCCAATGTCACTGTCATATTATATTTGAGTCCTTTTTATTGTATCTTCGCCTTTTGCTTCCATAACTAGGGAAACTTTAACAAAATTTATCAATATTATACTTGATCTAACTATCATGTTGGTTTTCAATGTCGATCTATCAATCTCCAAGCTACAGAATTTTAACCAAATGGAAGGACAATCAAGTAATTCACCGAGTCAACATCAATTTTTGGAGACAAAATTGACAAAGATGCTTCAAAATGTAGAACCTCCAAAAATGAATGAACACGGTAGGGAGAGCATTTACAGAGTACCACAAAGTCTTCGTGAAACTAATCCAAAAGCTTACACACCTCGAATTATTTCCATTGGCCCTTTTCACAAAGCACGTGACGTTGGTAAGGAAGACAACATTTTGGAGTCAATGGAAGAGCTTAAACTGAAATATCTCAAGGGATTTCTAAATCGAACCCAGCTGCCTATGAGGCAGTTCGTTGACGAACTTAAAAGGTTGGAAGAAAGCATTCGAAGTTGTTATGCAGTGCCTATTAAATTTAATAGCGATGATTTCTTAGAGACAATTCTAATTGACGCTTGTTTCATAATTGAGCTTTTTTTGAGATGGAATGGATATAGAGATTGGGAGGGAGCGGTGCATTTGTTGCCAAAACAATGGATTCTAGCCGATATTAGGCACGACTTAATACTACTAGAAAATCAGCTTCCTTTCTTTGTTCTTGAAGAACTTTACAATCTCACTGGTATGAATCACAAATTTCCCTCCCTTCTTGAGATTACTTTCAACTATTTTAAGATCGAAGGTTTAGTAACAGTACGTCCAACAGAGTGCCCAAAACACTTCACTGATCTTTTAAGAACTTCTATAATATCGTCATCAAAACTTGATCATGGAGTACCAGAACAACCCGATCAAATTAATCATCTATACAGTGCAAGCCAACTATTGGAGGCAGGTCTTAAATTCAAGGTTAGCACTCCAAACGAAAGCTTAGTTGACTTGACCTATTCTGATCAGGGTGTGTTGTCAATGCCAATCTTGAATATAGATGACAGTACAGAAATATACTTCAGGAATTTAGTGGCATTTGAGCATTGTCACCTTCCAAATACAGACATCATTAATCAATACCTAGCAATTCTAGATTTTCTTATCAATACTGAAAAAGATGTGAACATTCTAGTTGATAAGAAAATTATTGTCAATTGGATGGGTGATACTAAGGCGGTGGCTACAATGGTTAACAGTCTGGGCTTAAATGTTTCGATGCCATATTTCGGTTCAGATTATCTGTCTCTATGCAATAATTTAAATGATTTCTATGAAAAGCCTCTTAACAAGTACAAGGCTATCTTCGTACATGAGTACTTCAACACTCCTTGGAAAATTGCATCTACTGTTGCTGCAATTGTGCTACTTTTGCTTACGTTGACTCAGACTATATGTTCAATCATCTCACTATTTTAAGGTAAGAAATTATGCTATATACCAATTCCTAACTACTGCTAGGAAACGGGTCACCACTGATAATGTTAGTTTGTTACGTGTACGAGTAGTTAAGGAGTTGGGTACTTAAATAAGGAAGAGAGGGAAGTCATTTGGGGGAGGAAGGCATTTGATGATTGTAACTGGTTGTCTCAGTCGGATAAGGAAACCTTTGTATGAGATGATTTACTACCTTGTTGCTTTTCTTTCCCCAAATAATAAAGATTCTAGCAGTCTTCTATTCTTTCTACTTTGTTGCAATATAACTATAGTAATACACTTTTGTCACTATGTAACTTTCTTACAAGCTCTTGTATCATTGCAGAATATTTTAGAATTGTCCATTGAATTCGCTTTTATTAGAATTATTCAAATACTTTATCATTATTTTCATCACATCATGTGGGGAAGAGTTTATATTTTCTTTTTTGGTCAAAAAAGGAAAACACCGGTCACTTTGAGAGGAAGCTTCTACAACTAGTCACACGAAGAGCGGAGGGTGAAATAGAATGGGAAAAGGCTCTATAAAGTTTCTATACAAGTGTGTGTGTGTGTATATACACCCACACACATACGTGTTGCACAAATGTTAATATTTTTAATATTACAATTAGTAATTTAAATAAATGATAAAGAGACGTGTGAAAAAAAATTGGTATAATTAATAACATAGAAAAAAATATCTTTAATTATATACATATAATAATATCATTTGAGAAAAATAAATGATACTATTTTGATTTAGAAAAAATATAAAAAAGATGAGTATACCTATTTTTTAAAAAGAGAAATATATTTTATTTTCAAGAACTAATTATTTTTTGTTCATCTTTTCTGATAAAAAAAGATGAATTTATTTTATTCATATAACTTTAACATCAATCTTTCTTGTACAAAAAGACATAATATTCACAATTTATAACATTTTATTATAATTCTAAGAGTAAGATGCTACATTATAATTATAGCATCCTATACTAAACTACTTTTATATTAGAAGTTACCCTGTTTTCCCGATAATTTAATTCCATTATAACATAGTAAACATGGAAACATAATTAATATCATCAAACAAAATATTGTAATTGTATAAATAAACATAATAGATATTGTATTTATATAAATACCGCTGTGCATATAATTAACATTTTTTATTTTTTGTCCTTATCATTTTATCAATCATATTAAAAACAATAATATTTAAATAATTTATACATTAGAGATATTTTTTAGAATTATTGAAAATATGCCTTGTAAATTAAGTAGACTTTTAAGTTATACCTACATGTTCCAATTATGATTGGTTCATAATAAAAAGAATTTATAAAGGTGACGCGAATATTATCATTCATGTATCTTGACTTGAGTTTTATGGATTATGACTTATTTGCGGTTCTTAAAAGTTAAGAATAAGGGTTTTTAAATTCTCTAATTAGACCAATATCCTTTCTCTTAGATGGTGTTTGGTAGGGGGAGCTTTTTTTCATACTTAGCAATCATGATTCTTGAAAATTATGAATCTTGGATATCATGATTTTTGAGAATAATTAAAATATGTTTAGTTAGTCATAAATATTCTTAAAAGTATTTACACATATTTTCTAGGAATCAGGGATTCTTATATTTGGTTAAAATCTATTGAATGAACTAGTGTGAATATTGCGGTCTTTTTACATCATTAAAACTTTTTCTTAACTTGGGAAAGTTAGATTCTTACCTTCTCTGTGGGAACAATTTTATAAAAAATATAGGTGAAAGACATTCTTGGGAAACAATGTAATTTCACGAGAAACTAACATTCTCAACTTCAAATTGCTTTGTTAGCCCTTTGACTTGGCGTGGGAAAATGGTTTAGAAATTGACAAAAATGCTCAAAGTGGAGTTTAAACCCACAACCCTATACTTAAACACCAACACAAGAGCCACTAGGATAATTAGCCTATTTGATACAAAAAATTATATTATATATAGTTTAAATGTGTGGGGGACCAAAATTGCATATATTTATTAATAAATTATATTGTAATAACATAGGGAAACACAAGAAGAGGATTGAATTGTGTTTCTTAAAAAATTTCGTAAATCTCTTTTGAGAATGTAACTTAACAGACAAATGGATCATCTTAATTCAAATATGATATTTTAAAAGAAGATTTAGGTGAAAAATTAAAACCCTTTCAAACAAATTTAACATTCTTAGTAAAACAAAGATATATAAGAGAGAAAACAACAAAATTTATATTGATTCGCCTCACACTTGAGATTATGTTCAATCCTTGACAAACTACCAAGATTTTCACTATAAACAGGTTTACAGTAAACAAAGTTCCAGACTATTACAAGTATCTTTTATGTAAGCCTTTTCAGGCTTACAAACAAGTTTTCTTTCTTAATCAAGCCTCTTCAGGCTCTCAGTCTAAGTATTAAGCATTTTTTCCTCTTTTTTCTTTCTAGGCACTAAAGGTTCTTACAAGGTTAAGCTCGAAACAAATAACCTTAGGTCATTGTCTAATAAGCTCACTTACAGAAATGAAATGATAACCTAAAAGTTCTAAGTATAAAGTTACAAAGAATGTTCTTCTAGAATAAAAATAATTTAGGCTTAATAAATGCTAGTAAGCATTAATGCTATTTTCTCTTGATTATTCACTATCACCTGTAGCTTGTTGACTCATGAGCTTTAATTCATAGTAAAGCTTAGGTATAAGTTGAGGACTTTTTTTGTTCTTTGAATTTGACTGTTGGATGGCAATAAATGCTTTGCTCGTTCTAACATGTATAAGATGATAAAATACTATGCTTATCTTATTCTTTATGTACTTTCATTGTGTTGTAGTAAGAACTTTCTGTCTTTATGCCTCAAGCACACCACCTTTTTGTGAGATCTTATTTACTTTTATGCTTGTCACATCTTTTAAGGTACGAGAGTAGGTAGACTACTTCTTTTTGTTACTTCTGACGAGGACCAAGCTTGGAGGCTTCTTACATACGATTTTATTTATATCAAATGATACAATCTTCTCTTTTAGACGAATCTTTCAAAGATAAAGTTGTCAGCAGACTTTGATAGACGAAGCTTGTAATTAATTATCAGCACAATGATAGTAGTCTTCTAGGACCATATGCTTAAGATGATATATGAAATACCAAACATTGTTAGTTTTTATTATAATTAACTAGTCTTATACTTTGTTTGTTATCATTAAAACTAAGGGCTTGATTGTTTTAGACTTAACAATTTTCTCTTTTTGATGATGACAAACAAATATTAGATATAAAGGGGTAATCTCCCCCTATATAAGACAAATTTTCTGAAGTAGACAAAATGTAAAATACACTCTCTACAAGACGAATCACAATCAAACTGAATAAAGAGGTTTCGTATTCAGATTTAAAGTTAAATAGAGTTCATGACCAGAGCAATTCATAAACTTATTAGACTCATTATGTGTATAGTATAAAGACTAAGATCATACAGACAAAGTCTATGTATTAGAACAATAAACCGTAGTCTAATACTATTATCAATGAAATGTTGAACATAACATTTTATTTATCGAAGTTCTTAGTCGAAATCATCTTAACCAAAAAGATATATCAGAGCTTTATTTATTGGGGTATTGTTTTTGAAACATATCTAAGCATGAAAAAGTTTTCATAACTTTATGCGATCATAGCATATATAATTCTTGTTTTAAGAATCTATATCAGGGCATATATAATAGGAATTTATCACAATAACAATCAATAAACAAACAAATACCGGAGCCATAAATAGGACTAATTACGCATTATTAAACATAGGACAAATTTTTATCAGGACAATAAAGGAAACTGATATTTGAGAAAAACTCGCACATCAAGTTTATGAGTTTTTGCTCAAAGTACAGATCTTTAAAAAAGAAACAAGACAAAAAGATTCTTCAAGTAGCTCCCCTTAGAGTTCAATTCTTCGTAAGTTGAAATTTCAATTTTGTCCACTCGGTCTTTAATCTCTATCCCCCTTTGTCATCATCAAAAGTTGCATATCTAATCACGTGTCATCTGCATGACAATCCTATAGAGTTCTTCAAGATCTTGTTCATCTGTTGCCTCTGCTCCAACTGATGAATCCTTTCAATTAAATATTGGTATTTGGGATTTGAGTAATCAGCATCATCTCCTATATCAGCTTCGTCTGGTTATGCATACAAGGTTAGTGCAAGAGTAGAACAAGCAGATGTAGACAGACCATCAAGATCTTCATCTGAAACAAAAAAGGTTTCAACCTCATCAGTTGACAGAACATCAATAAGTGTCGGGGTAGGACGAATGGTTTCAGAAACATAAGATGCAAAAGTAATGGTTTCAAATACATAAGTTGCAAAAGTATATTGGTAAGTCTCTAGATTAAGGAAAAAGAAATTTGATGTCTTGGACAAAATGCAAAAAGGAACTCAAAAAAGAAGTAACGCATAAAAACTATTGTTAAAGGGAACAATGAGGCTTTCCCAAAATCCTCACCAATCCCATTAATGGGATAGCAACGAAAATAGTAACCCTTGTGTGTCCTTGCACATGTTTGGAAACTCATCTGTGACTCATGTATTCGAGAGTAGCTTCTGAAGAGACATGGATCCATTTTCCCCTAACGCAATTCCAAACAGAAGCTACTAATAGTTATCTTGCGTCTCTCTTCTTCTATAAGGTCTAAACCTTTCGCAATCGCCATCTTCAAAGCTTCAATATGCATCTTCAACAAAATTCCTTTAGGTGCATTTGGTGTTCAAGATATGATAAGATAGATTAGGATAACTATCTTATCTTATTGTAATCCATTGCTATCCTTCCCTTTATCTTACCCTATTGCCCTAGTGTATTTCTTATCCTAAAGATAGAGCTAAGTTAGGAACCAATGGAATAGGATAAGCTCTCTCTCTCATGTGGACCTTCATGATTTTGTCCTTAAAAAATAATTCTCAACCAAGGTAATGGGCATGTGCAGTGTAGTCAAAATTGTGTGTTGCACACTAAAAATATTTTTAAGAAAACGAAGATGTTGATAGTAGTTACAACACTAAAAATATTTTTAAGAAGAGGGGAGTCAGCTCATAAGACATCATTAATCAATTGTTTAAGAAGAATGTGAGAGAAGATGCTTGTAGAGACATTGCAAGGTTTTTTTACAACAATGTCATACCATTCAATGTGACAAGGAGCGAAGAATTTTGTATTATGCTTGATTCAGTTGCAAAACATGGCCCAGGATTTAAGAAACCATCCTACCATGAGATTAGAGTAAAGTATCTATAGGAAGAAGTTCAGGCTACAAAGGATGCTTTGGAAGTACCCAAAGTTACATAGAAGAAAACAAGTCACACAATAATGACTGATGGGTGGACCAACAAGGGAAGGAGGACAATACCAAACTTTTTGGAGAACAATTCAAAGGGAATCGTCTTTCTGAAATCTATTGATGCATCCACCATATCCAAAATAGTCGACAAGCTTTTTTAGATGATGGATGACATTGTTAAAGAGGTTGGTGAACAAAATGTTATCCAAATTGTAACGAATAATACAACAAACTACAAAGCTACTAGTGAGATGTTGATCACGAAAAGGAAGAGGCTTTATTAGAACCCTTGTGTAGCACACTGCATTGAATTGACGCCAGAAGACTTTGAGAAGAAAATACCCGTTCATCAAGAGACAGTTCCAAAAGGTAGAAGAATTATGACTTATATTTATTCGAGGACTACTCTCATTTTTCTGCTGCATCACTTCACAAAAGGAAGAGATTTGTTGAGATCGGGCTTAACTCACTTCACCACCTCTTACTTAACTTTAGGGTGCATTAATGAGAATAGGGGACCTTTGATTGGAATGTTTACAAGTGACGAATGGAAGAACAACCGATTTGCAAAGATAAAGAATGGAAGATTGGTTAAGGATGTGGTGTTGGACAAGGACTTTAGGAAGAATATTGTCATTTGTTTGAGTGGTGCATTTCTTGTAATGCAAATGCTTTGAATGGTTGATTCAAATGAGAAACCAGCCATGAGAACTTGGCAAGAAATGATGACTTTAACTCTTGAAATAGTTGCTAAAATTTTTAGGTTGCACATGCCTTGCCTTTGAAATTGTCATGTGAAAATCTATTTCGAAATTGATTTAGCCTTTTGATAGTCTTAAATTTTTATGTGTCCTCTTTCAAACCAAATTGGTCTAACCTTGATTAGATTTTTCTACAATTTTTGGTGAATTTTCTTATGAGACATGTCCTGAGACTCATGGTGCAAGGCAACAACTTGTTTATTAAATGTTAATGTGTATTTTTGACATGTAATGCATAAGCTACTTGTTCTAAGTGTTTCCCCTATTTTAATATGACCTAGGAGTGTTTAATTGCAGCCTAAAACAAGTGTCAAACCATGCCTAAGTGTGTGGAATGTTTGTTGGTTGAAATTGAAATGAGCATGTGTGCTAAATTCACTTCATTTGTGATGTCTATCTTATGTATGAAATTGGTATTGATGTATTGAGAGTTAGCCAAATCCTGTTAATGATCCTGTAGCCTTATGTGTCTTCTTTCAAATGTAATTGGTCTCGCATCATTTCAATTTTTTTACGATTTATTGTGAATTTTCTATTGCTGCATGTTCTACTAGATCACTTTAGGAAAACCTAGAGAATGGACAGCCCATGGGATGCAAGAAGATGAAGCGAACTTCAAGAGCATCTACTTCGGTAAGGTGACTTTTTGGCATGGATCTTTAGGTAGTGATGATCCTAGGTTAGCCACTCCTATAGAGTATGACTTGCATCTTTCGATGCCAATACACAGTAAGACCTACTAGTTTAAGACACCCACCCCTCCTTCGTCCATGGCTTTAGTTATGTCTAAACTTAGGGAGCCAGCCGCTAGGGAGCGAGTTGAGGTGGCTCCAACTGTCACTGCTGCTCTAGCAATTCTAATGAGAGGCCCTACGTTTATAGGACAGCGGGCACCTCTAGCCATTAAACCTAATTGTTAAGACAAAGGATGAATTTATAATCCTCAAATATTTTGATAATAACAAACAGTTAAAAACAAGTTTCAAGCAATCGTCTGATTACTCGTATATTGCATACTCGCTATTGTCTGATTACTTAATCATGTACTGTCTTTATCTTTAAAAGATTTAGTAACTAACTGTTTTCAGACGAAGTTCTAATGATTTGAACACTGCATATTAGTAAAAGAGTAAACAACCTCGAAATAAATAAAGTCTACATACCTACTATTGAGGAAAGTCCACTTTACACGTAAAAAAAGGAATGTGCATGTGAATGTCAGAACGGAAAAGTAGATATGTCCACTGCTACAAGGTTTAGTACGAGAATGGCTAAGATAAGCAGACTATTTTATCTTATCAAAGTAACAGTTGGTGAAAGGCATTTAATACTGCATTTAATCCTTCAACGACTCTTTTTTTAACAGACGAAGGTTGTCTTCTACAAGCACTCACAACAGACACTTTTCTAGAGAAGCCTATAAATAGAAGAAAAGACCTTGGTCTCAAATGCTAATCAATTGAAAATCTTTAACTGTTAAAAAGCTCTCATCTTGTGATATTCATATATGTTGCTTGTAAAAGCTCTTTTTTTGAACTTCATTGTATATTCGTTTGATAGAATGTTAACTAAGTGAGATAACTCACGTTCAACCTTTTTCTCTAAAGAAATCGGTAGAAGCTTAAAGAGGCTTTGATTCAAAGAATACTTGAGTTTTTGCTTGGAGAAGAAAGTTAAAGACTACTTGGGTTGAGCCTGAAAAGGCTTGGTTGAAAGAATACTTGTAACTTGTTTAAGTTAGTGGAACTTGGTCATTGGCAAGAACTGGACATAGTCTCTAGGGTAAGACGAATGAGTATAAATCCTTCGTGTTTCTTTGATTATCTTTCAACATTCTTCTTTCTCTAAATAATGGTTTTAAAAATCTTTTGGTTAATCCTTCATACGATACATCTTTAAAAAAGGTTTTTGCAAAAATTTGTCATAACATACTTCAACCCCCCTTCTTGTGTTATCTTTGTGTTTTACACTAATGGAGCTAAAACTAAGATGACTGTAAGGAAGGCAACATTTCCTTGACTGTCTACCTTCTCTTGGACTGTTGGGTCCTTAAGAGCCTTGAGAGACACTGCTAAGTTTGTTGGTCAGATAGGTGTTAATCAAGATGACAATAGTAGTGATGGGGATAGTGGAAAGGATTCCCCTAGTGAGTCTTATCACATAGGCCCAGGTAGCACTCCTCCTAATCAATGAGGTTAGTAAATGGGGTTTTAATGCTAGCTAGTAGGTGTCTCGAGGATGTCAAAGATGTTGCTATGTGTTAGTTTGTGTTTCATGTATCATCCTTTGTTGGATTATGACTAATTGGTTTATTTGGATGACTGTATTTGAACTTACGTATTATGAGTATCCACTTATTTATTCTGTAAACTATGATACTACTCATTTATTGGTTTTACATATGTATGGAACATAATATTTTAGGCACGTATGATTATTCTACCCTTTTTCCCTAAATCCCTTATACTTGTCTATTAGGTGCCTGCAGACGAAGATTTCTATGAATGGAACTTTTTTATGAAAGTATATGTACAAAATACTTATACATTCCATGTTATGCTTTTTGGAAAACATCCCTTATTTACAAGGCGATTTATCTTCTTTTCACATATTTGATATGACACATGAATCAATTTTTGGTTTTACTTGAGAAATTGATGTTTTATTTACCTTAAAAAATGATTATTTGCTAAGGTCTAAAGGACTATGAACCCTTCGATCTAAGAGAACGAATAATGATTATTACATAAAATAATAACTTAATTTAAGCCTGAGGTCTCATTTTTCACAAAATAGAATGGAAAGAACATAGAGAAAAATAGAGGAGAAGATAAATAAAAGTAAATACGAAGATATCCTTGGAGGATTTAAGGCTTGTGGCATGTGTTTTAGGGACTTCGGATGCCAATATTAGATAAGCTCCCTATCATGCTTAAGGTTTCCTTTCTCTTAGGTTCAATAGGGGGAAAAGGTTTCTCTTTGTGTAACAAAGCATTTTCATAGTAAATGAGATAAATTTAAAATTGGCCAACCCTTCATGTACAACATTTGCAAGGTGAGTGAAGTGTGGTCCTTCTTAGAGACTGCATAATAGCTGTGGTTGATTTGAAAAAATAGAAAAGGTTTGAAATAGGAAAATGTGATAATTTATTGGAAGTGAGAAAAAGGCAAATTGTACACTCACAATAGGTTGTAAATCTTAGAATGGTGAAACCTATAACCCCCTTCTACAACTTGGGTTAAGGATTTCTCCCCCTTTAGAGTCATTAAACTTCTTTTTCTTCACCCTAGAGAGTATTGGATGGTTTTGGTAGGTTTGTGTATTGTGAATGAGAACTTGTTAGTAGTAATCATGTAGTTGTAGCCTATTTTGATTGTGCGAAAATTCCATAAAGATATGATTGATTATGTTGAAAAAATATTGTTGTTATGTATTGAGCATGACTAAATGTGTCATCCAAGTATTAATAAATTCTATGTATTATAAGTAATTTATCCCTTAGATCTAACAAGGATAGTTCACTAATGTGTTTCCAAAATTACACTTTAATTTTTCATATTTCAGGTAATGATTCAATTAATCACCTTGGGGCTCTCCTATGACTAGAAGAAGGTTGGGAGTCACTATTGCCATTGAAATCCTTGTTTTGTGAAACTTTTAAGTATTATGTTTGATGTACAACTATGGAACAAGGAATTTGTATGACATTTTTAAAATGTTGAAATTGTTGTTTGTTAAACTTTAAGTTTTATGTTTAATGTCCAACTTTTGGACATTAATTTTGTGTGACTTTTTCAAATGTATCTTTTTTAATATTTGTGATTTTTTCAAGCATATATTATGTGATAGAAATTGTGATCAGTTCTAATCACTCTTAGATATCAAATTTGGATCATGACAAAAATATAAATAAAATTTAACGATATTCTTTTATAGTTTAATTATAAAATGATACTAAGCATTCTCAAAGTTTTGTTGAAAATTATGATCAAGTGGTGATTGAAAAATTGCTAGAAAACTTTGTTGTTAGCCAAATTTTAACCAATCTTATTGCCATTTAACTTCGTAAATAAGGATGAAAATAGAAATTATAGATCTAGTATTAGAATCCCTATATACAATTTTCCCCTGAGATTTACTCTTGAAAATTTGACACAATCTTTAGGTAGTACTCAAATGATTTACATGTAGATTACGGTGATGTCTCTTGATAGAAGCTTTCACATTTGCAAATATGATATTTTGATGATTCAACTCCTAGGATAGAATTTGATTTGATTATAATTTTTTTATTTCATTACCCTTAAACATTGATTGCTCTTGGATTTTTTTTTTGGATTTTTTTTTAATCAAATCCTCTTAAATCAATTATGGCTTAAACACAATCCTCTACATAGGATGATTTAAGCTTAATTGGCAAAGCTGACATGGCTTACCATTAGCTTCGTCATCGGTTAACGGTGTTGAGTAGAGACTGAAAACGTTAACTCTAAAATAATAAGGAATTAAAACAAATGGAAAAACATAAGAGGAGCTAAAACCAAATACACATATAAAACGAGAGACAAAATAAACTTATTTAAGCCAATAGATTTCAATCTATTAAGCTTAGTTGGCATGTGACTCGTGGAACACATGGTCCTTAGCCCGTACGGCAGCTGCACTAGCAATAATTAGAATCAATTATGACAGCTGGAACGGATCAATTTCATTAAATTGGCTAATCCGTAAAGGACAGTGTCATTTACTAATACATGGTCCTTAGCCCCTACGACAGTTGCCCTTAATTATAGCAATAGCAATAATTAGCATTTAGAATCAGTTGAGACAGTAGGAACAGATCCATTTCGTTAAATTGGCTGATCCGTAAAAAACAATGTCATTTACTAATACATTAACATAGTGCAGGCCAAATTTTGAATATTGACTCTAGCATTGACTTATCGGGTTTAAAGGCACTGGTTTAGCTTCCAATATTATGTTGATTTGAGTAAAACTGAGTGTATATTTAGATTGGTGGGATAATGAAGCATAATGAGTTAAGCCAAACTCTTGTAATCTTTAAAAGATGTGATGTCCTTAGAGTTTGTAAAGAAAAACATGGATCAATAGTTTGGAAGTAACTTTTCCATTAATTTTCTTTTTCAGATAATGCTGGGCTAACCCATTAAAATTAATATGCCATTCCTCCTGCAGAATTATATGATATGTTAGAAATTGAGATTTTTTCAAATTATTCTCTTGCTATTAACGAAAATTGGGATAATTGGAAATTTGATTGGGAATTAAAATTAATTGATTAATTTATTTAAAGAAAGAGTAAAAATAGAGAATTTTGATATGAAATGAAAAAGAAGGAGCATCAGAACTTGAGAAGAAGTGGAGAGCACGTAAAGAAGAGAGGATAGAAGAATAATAACAATGAAAAAAAGAGGAACGTAAAAGGGAAGCAAACTCCGGGAGAAGAAAAGAATAGAGAGAGCAGGCAGAGAAATGATAAGAAGGAACAGAAAAACTCATTAAAATAAAGAAAGATAAAGAAGAGTCCTTGAAAGAGATACAAAAGAGGTTGTTGTCCTCAGCTCTCAAGTTCTAATCAAGTAAGTTTTCTTTGACCTCTGTGACTACACTATGAATATGTGTATCTTCTTAAGGCATTAGCTTGATTGATTTGGCTGTATTTGAATTCATGTTCTGAACTTCGGTTTATATCACTAGGAATTTTATCATGTCCACTTAGCCGGCAACACCCCTATAATAAAATTACATGTTGCCGGGGGGTCTTGACTGATACACGTGATTGATTAAATAACTTGACATGCATTTATCACAGCTTAGTTTCCATAATTAGTAAGCTAATCGGTTATTGATGAGCTGGCATTTTCTGTTATTTCCGGTTTATAGCTTCAGCTGTATGTGTATGTATGAACACAGTTATTTTCCTATTTTTCAATGCCGATCATATATTCTTCCTTTTTCTCCGCTCGATTATCTGCTTTCTCTCTGTCGAGTTCTTTCATTTGTTATTTCGCTCTCTCTTCTTCTGTCTTTTTCACATATGAACATAAGCTATTGTTTATTACAAACATTTGACTATCAATGTATTATGTCTCACGTCACACACCTATCCTTCGTATATATATGCTCTGCCAAAATGATAAATTTTTCTCGTGTACAAAGAATATACTTCATATTGAATAAACTACACCTATTTTAATCCTCTAGAAAACTACCGAGGCCTTTTCTTTCTCAAAATGTTTCATAAAAGTAAAGTAATTTTATACCAACAATTAGAAACTATTGGTAGTTCAATCTATTAAGTTTAGCTGGCATGAGACTCATGGAACACATTGTCCTTAGCCAGTAGGACAGTTGCATTGATAGCAATAATTAGAGCCGATTATTCGATAATTGGAACAGGATCAATTTCATTAAATTGGCTAAACCGTAAAGGACACGTCAATTATTATTAATACATTATACTCCTCAGCCAAAACAACACCGTTATTTGGTCAACTAACGCAACAATATGAGCATAAGCTATTATTTATTACAAACATTTGACCGTCTAAACATTCAAAAACCCACTTTTCTTTTAACAATTATTCAGTCGTATGTGCAAGCATGGTGTCAGCGCATACATGTATATTGAAGTCTTAATAGTCACAGATAAGGAAGTTCAATTGAGTCAACAACAAATGGGCATGATTCATCAACCTGAGTGTCAGGAAATTCACAATAACGCTAAAACCACAAGCTGTTCAAGATAATTATATCTTATAGCTTGATAATATTTACACTGGAAACAATATAACAGCAAGCTAAATGATGAGGGGTAGAATTATATGGATAAGCTCTTAATAAAACAAGGTAGACCACACTTACATTCCTCATGGACACACATTTTGCTTTTTTTTCCCTTCATCTAATTATGTATTATGTCTCACTTCACACATCTATCCTTCATTATATGCTCTGTCAGAATAAAATTTCATGTGTACAAGAATAATCTTAATGTTGAATAAACCTCACCTATTTTCAACCTCTGGAAAACTATCAAAACCTTTTTTTACTCAAAATGCGTCGAAAATGAAAAATTAATTTTATACCAACAATTAAAAACTATTGATAGTTCAATCTATTAAGCTTAGTTGGCATGTGACTGGTGGAGCAGATGGTCCTTAGCACAGTTGCACTGATAGCAATAATTAGAACTAATTGTGACAGTTGGAACAGATCAATTTCATTAAATTGGCTAATCCATAAAGTACAATGTCATTTACTAATACATTAATAAGCTACAAGCCAGCTTTTGAATACTGGCCATACATGGTGTTGACTTGTCTATAGCATCGACTTATCCATTGAAGGACTTGATTTAGAATGAATGAATACTATATAAAGCAGTAAGCGTCATTCCGGCAAAATGAGAACAATCTAAAGCAGTGGGTTATAATTTCAAAATCTTAAGAGTGGAGCTGTGCATGTTAAAGTGAATTGCTGAAGATTAATCCTTAACAACTCCTTTTTGCTTTCTTCTTTTTCGATGGCATACAAGAATATTTCACGATCATTTTCCAATGACATTAATTTTATGTTTTTATTTGGAGTTTAATATTACATATTTACATTAATTTTATATGTTTTGCCCTAAACGTAACATGTCCTATAATTTTTAAAATCTACTGCATGCATCGTATGTCAATGTCATATATTATATTCAAGTCCAGTAGCGCATACACTTCCTAGTTCCAGATTCGTGCTAAACCTTCTATTGGATTAAGTGATACTTCATCCAACTTTTTTCCATGTTGCTGATCTATAACAGTCACCACACCCAGCAAGGAAATGGGAGAGCAACCAAATAGTTCACAGACCCAATCTCAATATTTGGAGACTGAAATGGTTGGGATGCGTCAAGAAGTGGATCTAGAAATGTCTGAACTTGATGATGAGCAATGCATTTATAGAGTACCACAAAAAATTCGCCAAGTTAATCCTAAAGCCCATACTCCTCTAGTTGTTTCCATTGGTCCGTTTCACTATAATGACAGTACTTTGAAGCCAATGGAAGAAGTCAAACTGAAATATCTCAGGAGATTTCTAAATCGAAACAAGCATTTAAGTATAAGCAGTTTGTTTGCCAGACTTATTGAGAAGGAAAAGCTAATACGAAGTTGTTATGCAGGGCCAATTGCTTATAACAGCAACGATTTCTTAAGGATGATTCTAGTTTATGCTTGTTTTATAATTGAGCATTTTCTTAGAATCTACACAGGCTTGGATTTTACCGAAAGAGACCTTTTATCAGAATTGCCGGTGTTAAATAATGTTATTCAAGACTTGACATTACTTGAAAATCAACTTCCTTTTTTGGTTCTCGAAGACATATTCAACTTCGTTAAGCCTAGTAGGAATGTTGAATTTCCCTGTAAGGATGATAAAGACAAAGACTTCGATGGCCCTGTTACGGATGTTGGGTCTCTTTCCTTTCTTGATATTACTTTCTTCTATTTTTTAAATTACAAGCGTGACATAAAATCTGATCAAATTGATCGTCCAAAACACTTCACTGATCTTCTAAGAACTTTTATGCAACCATCACCAATTCCTCGTCACAAACTAAATCCAAGTTCTAGAATTAAACATCTACCTAGTGCTGCAAGCCAACTATCAGAGGTAGGTGTGGTATTCAAGGTCAGTTCAAGGCAATGCTTGTTTGACTTAAGTTATCATCCAAAGGGCGTAATGGAAATGCCACCCTTAATTTTAGATGACAAAGCAGAGTCAAGGTTTAGGAATATAATGGCATTTGAGCGATGTCATTATTTATGTTCACCCAACATTACTCAGTATTTATTCTTCCTAGATTTTCTTATCAACACTGACAAAGATGAGAACATACTAATTGATAAGAAAATTATTGTCAATTGGATGGGAGACGCTAATGTTGTGGCTACAATGGTTAACAGTCTTTGCACAAATGCTGTCTTATTATTTGTCAGTGAAGAGTATTGTGATCTCTTCGAAATGTCTTGAATGATTTCTATGAAAACCCCCACAGCAAATACAAGGCTATCTTTTATCATGAGTACTTCAACACTCCATGGAAAAAAGAATCTACAATTGCTGCAACTCTATTACTTTTACTTACTCTGATTCAGACGGTATGTTCAATAGTCTCGTTGGTTTGAAGGTGAGAAGTTATAATACACAAAATCCTTTTTACTTTGTTGCGATATTTCTTAAGTCTTTTTCATCACCGATCAGTATCTTTTTTACGAACTCTTGACAGGTGTAGATCTTGCTATGATGCCTTTGGAGAAGAACCTGTAATAGAATTCAATAATGAAGTAGTTATGAGTGGTGGTTAGCAGTAAGAGGTTTCACTTTGGCAGCAGAGCATACTTCTGGGTGGGAAGTACCAGCTCCCTGATTGCTCTGGATTCCAAATCCAATGGCAATATATCAATCCCTGCTAAAACTTCTTGTCGATTACCAACCTGGAAATAAGGATTTGAGGAACCCCACAAGCCTTCTTCATTTGCAAAAGCGGTACTAAGCTAGAGTTCCATCTGTGCCACTCTATATTTCTTCACGGTCTCATATACTACCAGTTTGAGCAGCGGGCATTGATTGTTGCATAAAACTCCAAACAAAACCAAAGCCATGCATTGGCAATCAGTTGAGTGTCACTTTTGTATCCATATATGAAACTATTGTAATTTTTAATAGATGTAGTATCCCGAGATTTTGTAAAGAAAAAACATGGATCTTTTAGTTTGAAAGTACCTGTTTTCAATGAGGTTTTTTTTTTTTCTCGGATAATGCCTGATTATACCATGAATATTAATATACCATTCTTACTACTGCAAAAAATCTTACATAATACAGAACAAAGAGCCATTCACTTCATATACATTATAACAAGAATATTGATTACCAATGTAGGGCAATTTTCACCTTCACTCTTTAAACTGAGGTTTTCAACCGTCGTTCATACGATAAGCAATACAACTAAGCGGGCTTTAAACTAAACAGAATATCTCAACATCCAAACCATGACAGCACTTGCTCAAATGGCGCCATATGCTCAAATGTCAAAAGCTGCCATGAGAAATTATAATGTATAAAAAATTCATTTCCCTTCATTTTGCTCTCTCTTTTACATATGAACATAAGCTATTATTTATTACAAACATTGTCTGATCATTCGAAAAACACTTTTTTTTGTGAACAATTAGTCACTCTTTTGCGCAAGCATGTGTCAGCACATACACGTGTACCATGGTTCTAAATTGTGGTTGCGGTCGCGGTTGCAGCCATTGTGATTGCGGATATTGCGGCTACTGCGATGCGGATAACGGCCGTTGTAGCGTGAAATTATTATATGTTTGCACCAAATGTAGAAAAAAATCTGTAATTATTGGTATATCTTTCATTTATAAGGTTATATAGATTTTCATTCATTTTTAAAATTTCCTACCATTTTAATGAATAATTTAAAATAGATTTATAATAAAAATAGAGGTACATAAATCTAAACAAATCCAAAAAGCAATAGGAATACAAAAGTAATTGGTTTAACATACATTTAAATTAGATTTTGTCTCATTAATGCCAAAGCAAGAAATTTAAAGCTACATATATAAATCTAAAGAAATCTCAAATAGATATAATGAAAAAGAAATGGTCTATCAGATGAACATAACTGCCTTCAAGTTTGATTGTCATCAATTATCTAAAAAGCAATGCCACCTTTCAAAGATGCATTGTCACTACAAAGAAAAACATGATAAAAAACCATAATTAATAGCATAAAATTATATGAGTATGAAGGTTTTTCTTCATAAATAGAGTCCTATATGTAAATTAAACGTTTTTAAATAGTTAAATAAAATCAATCAAACACAAATAATAGAAGTATAACTCACATGATACTTGTTGCCACATGGTAGAGTGGTGCGGAAGATCATAACCTCTATTGTCACTTCGGCTATCACCTTGCATAGCTCTTTGTCCAAAAAAAAATCAAAAATTCCACCACCACTTTGCTGTTAATAATAAGGATCATGATAATTCATTGATGATTGGTGGTATGGGAAAGCTTGGTCACTTGTATATTGATTGTATGCATTGAAATAAGAATATTGATAAACTGGTGGTGGATAGTACCCTTAATTACTTTAAGAAGATTCATCAATACTGAAGTCACTAAAACTTTGTACAATATGAGAAGAAAAAGAATCTTCAAGTGGTACATTTTGTTTTTTTTTTCCTCTCCTAGATTGTGAATTGCCTCTTCTATCGCCTGAAAATGAATGATCAAAAGGATCCATATCTGGCCTAGAACTAGTGAAATCAATTACCAGATTTGTGTCACGCCTATTATATGGTATCTCCTGATATGGATCATTTCGTCTTTGTTCATCCTTACCATCATTTTCTTCAGCTTCTATATCACCACTATCATCGCCATTATTATTAATTGGTGGACTTAAATCACAACCATCATTACCACCATTGTCAACTTCTACATCTTCATCATCAATATCAATTCGAGGTAACCATTCTGAATTTTGTACTCTAACTAGAAGTGGATTTTCTCTTTCTTCAATCCATGGAGATAATGGATCATCTTCTTGAAATATGTAGTTAAAATTAATTGGATTGAAACTTGCTTCAATTTCTTCTTGACTTTTTCTCATTTCATGCCTCATTTTCAACTTCATATTATAATGTGTGAGGACAAGTTTTTGTAACTTTCTAACTTGAGTCTGTTTCTTGTCTTTGTATGGATGTAGCTAAATGTGCCCAATTTCTCTCACAATTTGTGGCTGAAGTTGTTTGACTCAAAACTTTAATAGCCAAATGTTGAAGTTCAGGAGAGCATGAACCAAACATCGACCACCATTCAGCTTTTCAAATGAGCAAGTAAAATAAATAAATTATTAGTCATATAAAAAATAAAGTAGATTTATTCATAGAAAAAGGAAGAAATAATATTTACTTAGATTCATTTTAGACCAAGCTATTTAAGCTTGAGGTGTACCAAATGTCTCACTCATTTCTCTAAATAACGTTAACTATATAACATTATATAATATGTCAATACATAGATATATATTAATAATTTATAATTTATAAGATCAAAATATAGTTATTCATTACTAACCTGCCTCAAGGCTTTAATTTGAACTTCTATATCTCTTTCCAATTTCATAATGACCTTATTGGTTCCTTCAAATGTCTCTTGATAGACATTGGTTCTATGTTCAACTCCATGTTGAAATTGTGGATTAAGAAAATAACCTAAAAAAATTGTTAATCAACATTTATGTATAAATTTTTTTGATATAAATTTTATAACAAAAGTAAAGTTATGATGACATACCAGCATAAAGAAGATCAGAATGCATAAATCTCCAACGCTTGTCTATGATTTCTTTGTATTGAGAATAATAACAAGAATTTTTTTGAATTGATTGTTTTGCTCAATCAATTGCTTTATATATAAAACCCATTGTTGGCTTCTCATCACCGTCAACTAGCCTCAAAACTTTTACTAAAGGCTCAAATACCTTTAGTATGTCATTAGCCTTATTCCAAAAATCATTGCTAGTAACAATTTGTCTTGCTGCAAATGCTAGTCCATTTTTATCTCTTCCAAATTTAGATCGTCTAAATTCTTCAGAGTTGTACATGTTTCTCAAACCTTGCTTTTGCTGCACAAGTGCTTGAAGTTGCAAGAATTGTGTTGCAAACTGAGTAACACCAGGTTGAACAATTTATCTACCTCTAGTGTATTTTTTCATGAGATTTACAATCCACGTGTAGTTGTAGATAAAAGTTGTTACTACTTTTGCATCACTTAATAACTTTTGCACATTTTTCTTTTTTCCTATATCCTCCAAACAAAGATCCAAACAATGTGCTGCACATGCAGTCCAATACAAATGTTGTCCCTTTTCCATCAAATTTTGACTAGCTACTTTAAGTGCTTTTTCACTATCTGTAACAATTTGAACTACATATTCTTCTCCCACTTCTTCCACAACCTTATCCAATAATTGGAAGTAATAATAAGTATTTCTAGTATCAACATTAGAAGCATCAACTGATTTCAAGAAGATTGTCCCCTTGCTACAATACACCAAAAATTTCATAATATGTGTATGATTTATACTGTCTGTCCAACCATCACATATTATTGTTACACCTTTTTCCTTCCATGTAGTTTTCAACTTATTTTGTACTAGAACAAAATTGACACAAGTAAAACCAAAATACATTGTATTAAGACAAATCACATTAATAGCATTATACCGATAAGGTATAAATTAATGCAATATTAAACACAAATAAATCATATAATTACATAGATTTTGCATAATTGTTCCCACGATAGGTGAGATGACAATTATTCAAAATATTCAACACCAATAAATTTTATAAATCACACAAATTTTGTATAATTGTTCTCAAGATAGGTGAGGTGACAATCATTCAAAATATTACAATCATGCTTATAAGAAAAATAAACAAGGTATTAAGCATGAAATAAGTCACAAAGCACAAAAGACAATTATTTAAATCATATAATCACCCAAAATTTATTCCTCAATCGTAATACCTTTAAGGGGAGAGTAAATTACACCAAAAGGTTTACAATAGACCAAAAATTTAAATATCCACAAAATATTTTAGTCCCAAATTTTTTAGAGAAAATAATTAAAAACATAATTTACTCTCAAATTAAATAATATAAAATATGCAAAGATACCAACCAACAAAATTAATTAACATTCTTTTTTATGCATATAATGAAATGGGCCTGAGAAGAGGAACTACTTCCTCGTGCATATTACTAAACATTGGATATTTTACCACATTTATAACACGTTTAATTCTTACAATAAAAAAAAGGCACAAATTAATGAGCATAAACCAAATTGTACTGGGCAACAAAAGCCTCCCAAAGGAATTTCTAAATTGCATAAAGGATATGGGCATTCTCTTGCTCAAACCAAAAAAGTTGCTTGCCAAACGAATACAAGGATGAACATATTAATCTATTTAATGCTTGATATTAGAATTGTCTAGTATCCCCACCAATACATTACATGATAAAAATGTTTAAATCAATTTGTAGTAGACATTCAAGTTATAGCGTGATCTAATCAAATAAACCTTGAATTATGTTCCACAAAAATGGAAAATAGGAGAAATAAAAAATAAACAGGAGAAAAAGTGGTGAAGATGCACTATTAACATAAGCCTATAGTAATTTCATATTTACTAATTAGAATTCAATCGCATTCACACTTTGGAATTAACAACTATTTGTATACACGAATGGGTCTGGAATGCGTTAAAAGTTGTGAATAAGATCCAGCGAATTCTCCCAAATTTGAAAATGAAAGAGAGCGAATTCTAATAGGTTAAAAAAATAATTCAACAAATCTCTCAAATTTATTGATAAAAAAATCCTAAATTGTTTTGCCCAATTTTAGCCAAGAATTAAAAGGAAGAAAAAAGGATAGGGTTTGATACGATCTAAAATTTCATGTTATTATAACATAAAACAGCCATAACATGCATCAAACTAGGCTCTGATACCAATTGATGGAAATTTAATGACTAATAATACGTAGTTATAGTATATTGATGACATAAAATAAAAATTATAAGAGGGTTAGAAAACATGTACCTGAAGAGGAGATGAGATCCGTGCTTATTACCTTAATTGAATAAAGACACTGAATGAGGGAGATACTCCTTTTTACCTAGAAATTTACCTAGAGACTAGGTTAATTTCTCACACAATATTGTGCCACTAAAAAATTGTCTAATAGGGTGACAATCTTATAACTACCAGACGAGAGCAGGGACCCTTTATTTAAGTACTAAGTGAGGGTCCGACTCATCATAAGCACACACACATAATAAGCTAAAACAACTAATATCATAAATTTTATTTTCATAATTAATATTAATAATCTAAAATTTAATCTAATAATTAAACAATGCTAATCCACAAAATTTGAACAGCAAAGACCAACACACAATTGTACGATAAGAGAGATTGCAGAATCCCAAAATAACAAACCACAAGATCCCCACCCGTTGTTCGTTTAGCTTCGGTACATAACTAGTTGCCTACCCGTGCAATGCACGGGAATTTTAATATCTTTCAAAAAAATTAATTAAATAATCATTATTTTTAATATGTTAAAATATAAATATTGATGAATTTAAAAGAGATTATATTTTTGATAATTTCATTCAATAAAAATAGGCACACATACAGTAAAATTAAATATTTAAAGAAAATAATAATATAATATAAAATTAACTTAATTTTAAATGTGGATAATAATATTTTAAATTTAAGCCATTTAGGTTTTATTAAGTAATTCTCTTTTTAATATTATTTTATTTAATTTTTCCAAATTAATTCAAAATATTTAAAATTATCTACAAATTAAAAATTATAAATCTATAAAAAAAATAATACATTGAAATTTAAAAAATCAATTAGAATTAAATAAAATCAAGTAAAAATATTAATGATTTATTCTTAAACTATGTGGTAATTTTGAAAGACATTGCCCAATTTTATGCAAGTATACATATGTATTTTTTTTTTCTTTCTATCTATTGATCATGAACATTTTTTGTTTTTGTTTTATCGTGCGATAGACTCTCCTTTACATGTTCATTTTTTATTCATATCATTTTCTTAGAAAAAGATACAATAAGATATTTATTTTATTTGATTAATACTATTTCTAATTAAAATAATATCCATACAATTTAATTTATATTCAAGCCAAAATACAATTGATAAAAATTTGAATACAATTGTACAAAAATTTGTATTCGAAATTTTATCATTTTCTAAAGATTCTTCTCACATGAATTGGTCATAAGACTACTTTGGAGAATGAAAAAAATAAATACACTGCTTTGTAATGCTTATAATATTTATTTTAATAAGTTATTAAAATAATCTTTTTATCAAATTTTTATTCTTTTTTCATAAATATAATTTTTCTACATTTTTAATGCATTCATTCCTAATGATATATCTAATTAATATGACTTGTGAAATTACTTTAACCATATTTTTAATGATGGCAAAGAAAAAAATTTTCAACATCATATTATAAAAAATATCTATTATAGTTCATTCAATATGAATAATTATTACTATATGTTAAAATTGTTAAATATAATATAATAAAGTTTAAATTAAACTTGAATTCAAATGTTTTTATAATTTTGAAATATGAAATGATAAAATAATTCAATTATTTTACAATTATATTCTAAAAAAAACAAATTTTGTTATTTTTATAACATTTAAAGTTTGTAAATAATACTTTAAATAAAAAAGTATAAAAATGAAATAAATTAGACACAAACTTTTAGAAACAATTAAAATGCGGTTTAAAAGAAATTATTATTTTAATATCTAATAAAAAATTTATATTTCATTACATTAACTTCTTCAAGATAATTTACAATATTTTAACAATAATATCTAGCATTATTTTTGTTTGTTTTATTTATTAGCATTCTTCTTTAGTATATTTTTTTCCTTCCAGGTAAATAAGTTAAATAATATGTGCAACTTAAAATAACTCATACAATGTATAGAATAAAATAGCTTATTATATAAAATAAAATAAAAGTAGAATTTTTATAAGAACAATTATGAAAAAACAAACTCCCATCTTAAGTTGTCAATATTTATAATCATCATACCATCATAATAATATGTTGTACACAAAGGACAATTCCTGTCCTAGGTAACCAAGAAGCAACAGGTATATTAAAATTTTGAAACTGTGATATTGACAACAATTAACTCACAACTAAGAAGAATTTCTACAAATGCATAAAGAAATAAAAAAAAAGGAGAGAATTTACTAAGAAACAAAACCAATATCAGATAATGAAAAAAAAAAAGATAACATGAAGAATTTCTAAAAATATATAAAAGCGAAATTTATGACAAATATAAAAGTTATTTAATACTTAATTTTTAATAAATTAAAAATATATTTAAAAAATGTATTTAATACACTTTAATAAATACTCTTACAACATTTTTCACTCAACTTAAAATTAATTTTAAAAAGAAAAAGATACCCAAACATAATTTAATATGAATAAAATCATTTTTTAATATTTAAACTTAATTGTTTTTCAACACCAACTATAAAATATAATGAAACTAATGATTTGTTTGTTTACGTGGAAATAGAAAATATGCCACTAAAAACATGTAGCTTAACAGTGATTTTTAAGACTGAAAATTTATAAAATTATCAATAAGTTTAAATTTAAATTTAAATTTAAAATTCTTATTTTTTTGACATAAGTAACTTTTATATAAATTCGATCTAAAATAGTCAAATTCCAAATACTATCTAAATATCATTAATATTTTGTTAACCGTTAACATTACCAAAAACTTAATTAATGACTTCTATTTTTTAATTGCAATATCTATATAAATATAAATCCATCTATAATGCAAACAGTTATTTTCTCTTCCAAAATTTTAGCTCTTAATACTTTATTAATAATATATGTACAAAAAGTGAATACATTTCTCAATTTTCCATAATATTATATTATATATGAAAAAAGTGAATGAATCACGTTAATGTTTTATGTATATGCACATACACAAGTTTCATTTTATCCTATGACAAAAAGATTTCTGTTTTTTCCAGAATAATATAGATGTATTGTTTTATATTTTTATAAAATATATAATTAATTTAATAAAAAAATATTTAATTTTCTTATGCCATGATAGATATGTAGCCAATGGTTGATGATTGTAGTGGTAAGTTTATGGATGACTACAAAAAATGCCATCTAGAATATATAATGTTAACATCCCAAATCACCCAATTTTTGTCCTGTCATGGTTTTTCCTTTAACTAAACCATGTCTTCCTTCTTTTTTTTTGTCTTATCTGCAAAGGGCTTCAGTTGCTCAAAGGAAGAAAAATCAATGGATTGGCTTCTAAAGGCTTGGCTTCTGAACATGTGCCTATTGATAGTCAAGAATCTGCATTCATTAATATCTCAATAATTTTGTCTTTCTATCCCAACACTAGATGGTTAGTTATCCATGCACTCCTTACTTGATGGTCCTGTAATAATGAGTCACATGTTTAACAATCTACAACCGCTTAACAATCTCTATATGGGAGTGTCCCGGTAATCAATCACATACATTTTATTTTATTAAAATATGAAAAGTCTTGAACCAACAACCCTACTGTCACTCCGCAAAATACGATTAACGTAAGCTAGTAGTCTTTTAAAATGTGTAACTTAAACTTGATTCGCAATTACAAAAACGGGTAAATTCATGTCCTAAAGCTTGGTTGATGTACATGGTATTTTAACCTAATAATCTGAGTCAAATTTACATTGGTGCATAAATTTCATTCGTCATCTTAATCAAAATTTAAATTATGAAGTCAATTAGTAGTATTTCCTAAATTAAAGTGATAACTATTTTTTTATGAAAAATATCTATTCTTTTAAGGATAAAACTTCAGCTTATTAACATTTTTAAAAGTTTGCTTCCAATCAGAAATAAATGGGGTTTATCGACAGAAAAAAACTGGGGAGTTGAAAGGGGAGGGGGTGTCAAAGATCATATAAAGACTAAGCAAATTTAATAAAGCATATCATCTTTACATAGCAAAACATCAAACTCCTGTCACAATTGCAGTACTCAAATAATATGCAAGTGGAAGGGTAATGAGATATTTAAGAGATAAGAAAAGATAACCCAGAATGACATGCAGCTGCAATCAATATACTTGTTTTTGCAATAAACAAACAACATTGGCACATCAAGAGCAAAATCAACTGCCCAAACCCATAAGAGTAACAGACAAAAAATAAGACTTGATAAAATTAAAAGTGCCACAAAAATAAAAGTAAAATTAGAAATTAGAAATGAGTAAACATACCCAAAAGTGTCATAAAAAACAAAGGGGAGCATGCCAGTGCAATGTTTGTCAACTTGACCCACCTTAAGGCTGTTTACAACAGGTCAACAAAGTTCAATGCAGTATAGAAAACAAATATTTGGGTATTAAGCTGAATAATAATTCAAAATAATTATATATAGACCTTCTTATGCTAAAGAAACCATTTGGAACCCCTTCCTTGAAAGTTGAATAAGCGAATAAGGTTGTTGCTAATTGGTTTAATTTAATTGTTATAGAAGTTCTATACAACAGGAATCAGGAAACTTTCAATAACGTTACAATGAACCACTAGAATTTCTTACAGGCTGTAAAGCAAGACTGGCAAGCTTATTCTTCATCATGTCTGCTTCAGAGGTGCAGTCCAAGTTGACCTAAATCCATAGTTAAAATTTATTGGTTATTTTAGATGCACTAAAATATTTCAAATGGGAAAATTTATTATGTTGAACACTAAGAAAAGGGATAAATTTGCCAAAGGATTTAGCTTATAAAAATAATTTCTTGGCTATACCTAGTATTTGAAGAACAAAATTCCTCACTTGAACTGAGCATGTCATGAACAATGATTCAATTACAGTTGAGCCAAATTTATGTAAGTAATTTTGCATAATGTTACATTGTACCTGGAAGAAGTCAACGTATTAACATTCCAATCTTAATTCAAAAGTTTGATGCAGGTAAATATTACTTTAGGCACTTGATGTATGTCTTAGAGTCTCCATTAAAACATAATAAAAAAAAATCCAATTCCCATTTCATTTGCAACTGTTTTAGCCTATCAAGCAAAGCATAAAAAATTTGTCACATGAGGTGTTTATAAATTGTGTAGTTCTTAGCCTCATAACCAAAACTGACTTCAAAGTCTCATAACCAAAGCTGCCTTCAAACTGAAGATGATGTTGCAGTTCATGGTATGGTAACAGTAAGTAACACCTTGCACGTTTCGACAACAAAATAAAACACTACCAATTAAACTATACCGAGATTCTTGTTATGCCAAAAATTGCAGAAAGACCTGATAGAGATGCGAATTAATCTCATCGCAAGTTTGATGCAATGCTTTCAAAGGCGTACCACTGAATTCAAATTGACCAACAGGCTCTAATGATATGCTTTGCTTGCCCGGTGGTAGAAATTTTCACAAATATCGCGCATTTCCTTTAATTGATAAGGGTCTCACAGACAAATTTCAAAGAAAATTATTGCAAATAAACATTAAGTACAAACTCTGCCTATAGCCACCTCCAAATCCAAATTCCAAGAAGAGACACTTTTTGCCAACATGTGTCTATTGAAATGATTGAGACTTATAATGAGCAAGTCAGAGTCCATTGGTTATTAATGAATCAAACACAATATATCCTTTTAGTTGTTACCTTTAAATTATACAATACATGTATAATTGACTTCTGCTTTGATTTTCAGTGGCCTTGTGTGTGTGTTGCCTCGATTGGCTTGTGTGTGCGTGGCCCAAATTTTGGCAAAATCTAATAGTATGCAGAGAGTTGCATTTCATGATCAATGATACAGTGGGACGAAAATAGTTATTACTCATCTGAAAAGTTGCTCCTTGAGAATACACCTTCCTGTGAAGGAAAGTCCTCTGTCTGATCATTTGAAATGACTATGGTTCTAAATTGCAGTCTGCAACCGCAAATGCGGCCGCAACGTAAAGGTTTTTGGACTCACCGCAACCGCATCGCGACCGCAATTGTGGCCGACCGCAATTGCGGCCGCATCAACAGCATTTTCTCGCAATTTCCCACAATATCAGGGATTTCAATGAAACCGCAACTACGACCGCAACCGCAATTTAAAACCATGGAAATGACTATAACTCTCACCAACAAAGCTAACAACTTTGTAGTTACTACTTACTACTAATATGAGTCATTTAACATCACAAAATATATAAATAATGTAATTCTTTTCATATAATACCAGAGCAAGAAACATACCAGTATCATGTAAATGGGATTTTAAATATCATTGGTCGTGAAACTTTACGAAAAGCTTCTTTCAAAACTCCAATTAATTGAAAAAGAGAAAAAAGGAAAAGAGAGAATAAAAGACAATTACCAGTATGCGAAATTTATAGGACTAATGTTTTGGCTTGTAGGATAGCTTGTAGGACCACTTAGTTGATGATATTTAGGGCCTATAAATATCTGTCGTGAAAATTATTATTAAACTTGTAATTCATATTTTATCATTAGTTTCTTTAATCAAAAATTTTTTATACATACCTAACAAGACAACTCTTTTCTCTTAAGATGCTTGCATTGGCTTGGACCAAACCTTCTGTCAAAGCATTCCACCATTGTTAACCAAATAATTTAATTATATAAAACAATAAGCTAGAGGCTTATATTGACGGTAAGAAAAAAAATAATGGAAACTTGGTTAGGCATCAGCTTTATTTACACTGTCAATAATAATTAAACACTGTCATTCTAAAGCATTCTAAAGATAATATCGAAGATCCCCTCAATTTTTTTAAGAACAGAGTAAAAGTGATGAAAATAAGAATTCCCAAAAAGTCATTGGAAAAAAATTAAAGAAGAATAAAAATGAGGAGAAATGAAAGAAGAACAAAGGAAAGTGAGAAGAATGAAAAGGAAAAGTCAACCTGTACCCACACACAAACCGACAAAGAAAAAAGCAAAAAACACTTCCAAAAAAACGAGATGAATTGAGCTAACCCAAACGTACGTGCTTTTCCAAAAAAGCTGAAATTAGAGTGCAACAACGAAAATGAATTTCATAAACAAAAAAATAAATAAAACAATGAGTAAAAAAATGAAGCTTGAAACTTACCTCAACTGAGTAGAAAAACATGACTGGGAGAAAAGAAAAATTAGTGATTGAAATGGAAGAAAGAAAATGGAAAAAATAGAACAGAAAATTCATTACCAGTTACCACCAATCAAAAAAACAAAAAAAAAGGAAAAGCCTAAGGCAACCCATACCTAGGATAAGCGAAGGAGGAGAAAGATCACCAAATGAAACACATAGCTACAATGAGTAAATGAAAAAGGGGAAGAAGAACACTTCCAAAAGATGAATTGAACTAAAGTCAAATGTTACCTGCTCTTCCGAAAAAGCTGAAATCAGAGAGTAACAACAAAAATGAAATTTTATAAAAAAGTAAAACAATGAGTAAAAAAATGAAGCCTGAAACTTAACTCAACTGAGAAAAAGAACATGACTGAGAGATAAGAGAAATCAATGATTGAAATGGAAGAAAGAAAATGGAAAAAATAGAACAGAAAATTCATTACCAGCTACCACCAATCAAAAAGGAAAAAAAAAAAAAAAAGAAGGAAAAGCCTAAGACAACCCATACTTAGGTTAAGCGAAGGAGCAGAAAGATCACCTAATGAAACACACGGCTGTGAAATCTTTTTTCTACCGCAAAATAGGGGACATGTGGGAGTTGCAACTTCTTGTTTCAAACACGCTATGCACGGTCTTACATGAACTGGGAGCGTGCTGACTACTGTTCCTCTTGTACTGGGCGCCAATTACTGTTCCTCATCCGCGCGTTCTTCTTCCCCGCATCGACCATTACGTAAAGCCAACTGAGTATACACCAATAATTAATTAAACCCACCACCATAAACAAGCAATCACGACCAAACTGACCCACCTAAAAGTTCACTGTTGAAACAACATTTCATAAATATAACAAACTTAAACATTAAATTAAGATGTTACCAAACTGAATAATAGTCAAATAATATGTACTTGATATTAATTGGTCGTCCCTGAATCTTACATCCACTAATGGTACTTGCTGCCGACCATTCTTCCTCCTCGTACACATGTCAGCGGCGTGAGCATTAGGAGGAATGAAAAAAAAAAAACAATAAAGCCCACACAAATAAATACATATGCATTGATCCATCCAATAAATAAGCTAAAATTGGGCCATGAACATAAGAGCCCACCAACAACAAAAGGGTTTTTCCGGAATTGCACTGCTCTAGAAACAGTAAAAATTTGTCTTCTAGCGTTTCCCCCATTGTATAAGTAATTAAGTATAGATAGATAGATAGTTGAGATCTTTCATACACCAGGAAGAAATTCCGTACACAGTAGTCCATCCTATATTCTAATTTAAAACATAGCAATGTCGAGGTCACCGTATATTTGAGCTGCGAAATGCATATACAAGATAACAAGAATATTGATTACCAATGTAGGGCAACTTTCACCATCGCTCTTAAAATAGAAATTTTAACTCACTAAGGAGGTTTGAGTAATATGCACAAGATTGTAGGTTCTGTCTAATCTTATTACCGTCATTATACGCTAAAAAAAAAACATAGAGATTTTCATTCCTGGATTCATAAGATGAACAATACAAGTGGGCATTAAAGTAAACATGGTATCTGAACATTGAAATCATGGCAACACCGGCTCAAATGGCGCCTTAAGATCAAAAGTTGCCATGTGCCATTAATATAATGAGTATAAAATTCATTTACCTTCATTTTGTTTTCTCTTCCTCCATCTTCTTTACATATGAACATAAGCTATTATTTATTACAAACATTTGACTATCTGAACATTCAAAAGCCCACTTTTTTTGTGAACAGTTAGTCACTCGTATGTGAAAGCAAGGTTTCAGCGCATGCACGTGTATCAAAGCCGTTATAGTTACTGATATACATGTGTATCAAAGTCTCAATAGATACAGATATACATGTGTATCATTCTCAATGGTTACAGATATAGACGTGTATCAAAATCTTAATAGTTACAGATACACATGTGTATCAAAGTCTTAATAGTTACATATAAGAAAGTTCAATTCACTCAACAACGAATTAGCATGATTCATCAACCTGAGTGTCAGGAAAATAACAATAACGTTAAAACAGCAAGCTATTCAAGATTATATCTTATAGCTCAATGATATTTACGCTGGAAACAATATAACTGCAAAATGATCAGGGCTAGAATTATATGGATAATTAAGCATTTAAGCTTTATAAAGCAAGTTAGATCACACTCATAGCCCTCATGGACAAACTTTTTGCTTTTTCTTCCTCATCTCACACACCTATATATATGTTCTGCCATTTCATGTGTACAGGAATAAATTTCATGTTGAATAAACTTCACCTATTTTCAACCTCTAGAAAACCATCAAATACTTTTCTTACTCAAAATATGTCGAAAATGAAAAAATAAGTTTATACCAACAAATAGACACTATTGATAGCTCAACCTATTAAGCTTAGTTGGCATGTGACTCGCGGTGTCACATTGTTTTTAGAAGCCAATTGCTCGACAATTGGAACAGGGTCAATTTCCTTAAATTGGCAAATCCGTAAAGGGCATTAATGTCATTCACTAATACATTACTAAAGTGCAAGCCAGCTTTTGCATTCTGTCCACACATGATGGTGGTGTTGACTCTAGCATGACTTATTTGAAGGACTTAGTTTAGCTTAGCTTGAATAAATATATTATATAAAGCAGCAGGAAGCATTGTTCCAGCAAAATGAGATAGATCTGAAGCAGTAGCTGAATTGCCGAAGAGGGGATCTGTGCTTGTTAAGGTGAATTGCTGAAGATTAATCCTCAACAATTTGACCACCAGGTTCCTTCTCCTTCTTTTTCCTCTATACAATCTTTTCGAATCGCATCCATACAAGAATATTCGACTATCTTTTTCAATCTTTTTCTATAACTTCTTTACTTTTAGCTTTGTAGTCCTGACTCTCGTTTTAATAAAAATAACAATAACAATTGGCTAAAACAAAGGTAACAAAAACAGAATAGGGATTATTTTGGTTCCTTGAACAAAATGAAGCAAACAATAAGATCTAGTTTCAAGATTGGGGATAATTCAGTTGAAACTAAAGGAGAAGCAGACACTTCAAAATGATTGTTTTCGGACATTGTATCAGGCAAGTATCCCAGTCACATATCTTTCTGACTTCTTGCATACACTTATAATTTTTTTCTTTATTTGAAGGGTTATTTTTTTTTTTAGTATATGTCACACTGAAGTTAGAATCTAGTTATGACCTCATGCATACTATCCCAACTCCCACCACTAGGCCAACTTGAGTGGGTTTTATTTGAATGGCATGTATAACTTACTCAAGTAAAAATGGTGTTAACCAATTTATTTTCTTAATTATGTACTTCTAGATGATTGATACAATTTGCTTAATTGTACCAATCATTTACAATGGAATTATTTAACCTCATTTTTATTTGAGGCAAGTTAGACAACTTCTTATTTGAATTTATATTCCAAAGTTGAAAGTCATGTTAATTAGCTAAATATCAATATATTGTTGGTCCCAGTAGAACTGAACTTGAATCCCTTATCAAGGTCTCAAGTTCAAGCTTTGCAGATGTAAAAAGGTGGTTGGGAGAAAAGATCTCACTAAAGGTGGTCAACTAGATTTTTAAGCAAAGATTAATCATCGTAGCAATTAATGATACTTTGTACCAATAAGATGGTAAAAGAAAAATTAATTAGCTAAATAAATAGTTTATTATATTTACAATAATTAATATTACTTTATAAAAGATTTATTGATATATTATTTTTGTATTTTTTAATTTTAATATTACATTAATTTTATCTGTTTTGCCCTAACTGTGATACTCTAATAACCTTAAATTTGGAATACCACCAAAAATTTGGAGCCAATTCCAATAACAATAGCAGGTCTATCGTAACTGACTCTAGCTTCGTGTTCATGCAAAGACTACTGTATATGACCGAAAGAATATAACTGGAGGAGTAGGAATTTTACAATGACAGAAAGTTCTCTCTTCTTAAAATGAGGGACGTAAACCAAAACTGAAATTTTTAAGAGATCAAAATTAAAATTTGGGATATTTATATGGATGATATGAAACACGTGACAAAGGTGAGTTCATAATTTGTTAGACATGTTTGTACTTAAACAGATATATAGATATATGACACATTATTAATTTGGTAGAAGATATATGATAACATTATGGAACCAAAGTGCTTACTTAAAAAAATACGACACATAAAATGTAACCAAATTTTACAGGAATTAAAATACAAAAATAAAAAGTAGTATACTTATAGAGATAAAAATTATTTAAATGTTTAATTTAATTATTTGTATTTTATTTTTTAACATATATTAATTACTCACGTAATTTCTAACCTGAATTGATAATTTTATATAACTTTATTCAAAGTGGTGACTTTACAATTTAAACTCTTGAGTTCGTATTTAAGAGTTGATTTTTACTGTTGTTACTTCCTCTGTCTCTCATTGTATTAAAGTTAACATTTTAATATGATTTCTGCTATTATTTGTTTCTTTTCTATGATATATGTATAAGTTATTTAAGGATTGGGTAGAGACAAAGACATGATTGAAAAGATAATAATTAATATTATTTTGAATATTTAAAAAAGAAGATAAATAGATTTTTTTTTCAAAAAGTGAATATATATATAAAAAAAATAAATATTGTTGAGTAATTGCTTGTATTTTTATTTAATAAAAATGTAATGAATATATGAAAAAATAACTAAAAAGTTAAAATTATTGCACAATATTTACAGTAGTTAATATTCTTGTTTGGAACAATATTGGTCGATAATTTTCTTTTTTCTTTTAATTTTGCTTCTATGCTAATATTACACTTATTTTGTATGTTTTATCCTAATTGTGGTATACCCTATAATTATTAAAATCTATTACATCCAATGTCTTTATCATATTATATTTGAGTCATTTTTGTTGAATCTTTCCCTCTTGGTTCCATAACTAGGGAAATTTAACAAAATTTATTAATATTATACTTGATCTAACTATCATGTTGGTTATCAATGTCGATCTATCAATCTCCAAGCTACAGAATTTTAACCAAATGGAAGGACAATCAAGCGATTCACTGAGTGAACAACAATGTTTGGAGACAAAATTGACCAAGATGCTTGAAAATGTGGAACCTCCAGAAACGTGTGGAGCTGATAAGCAATGCATTTACAGAGTACCACATAGAATTCGTGAAACTAATCCAAAAGCCTACACTCCTCGAATTGTTTCCATTGGCCCTTTTCACAAAGCACGTGACGTTGGTAAGGAAGACAACGTTTTGGAGTCAATGGAAGAGCTTAAACTGAAATATCTCAAGGGATTTCTAAATCGAACCCAGCGATCTATGAAGCAATTGGTTGACAAACTTAAAAGTTTGGAAGAAAGCATTCAAAGTTGTTATGCAGCGCCTATTAAATATAATAGCGATGATTTCTTAAAGATGATTCTGATTGACGCTTGCTTCATAATTGAGCTTTTTTTGAGAAGGTATAGACGCAAAGATTGGAAGGGAAAGGACCCTTTGTTGCTAAAACCATGGATGCTAGATGATGTTAAGCATGACTTGATACTACTAGAAAATCAGCTTCCTTTCTTTGTTCTTGAACAACTTTACAACTTCACTAGTATGAATCGGGTATTTCCTCCCTTTCTTAATATTACTTTCTACTGTCTTAAGAGCTTAAATCCTGGAACAGTTTGTCCAACAGAGCCGCCAATGCACTTCACTGATTTTCTAAGATCTTCTATAATATCGTCATCAACATTTCATCTTGGAGCACTAGAACAATGTGAAGAAATTGAACATCTATACAGTGCAAGCCAACTATCAGAGGCAGGTCTTAAATTCAAGACCGATCAAAACAAATGCTTCGTTGACTTACACTATGAGGATGGTGTGTTGACAATGCCAAGCTTTAATGTACATGACGATACAGAAATACCTTTCAGGAATATAGTAGCATTCGAGGAATGTCATTATTACTATTTCGGAGCACCCATCATTACTCAGTACCTAAGGATACTAGATTTTCTTATCAATACTGAAAAAGATGTGAACTTGCTAGTTGATAAGAAAATTATTATCAATTGGATGGGTGAGACAAAGACAGTGGCTACAATGGTTAACAATATGCTCTTAAATGTTGGGATGCCAGATTTCAATCCAGAGTATTTCTCCCTTTGCAAAGGCTTAAATAATTTCTACGAAAATCCTCGCAACAAATACAAGGCTATCTTGATACATCAGTACCTCAACACTCCTTGGAAAATAGCGTCTACGGTTGCTGCAATGACGCTACTTTCGCTCACCTTGATTCAGACTATATGTTCAATCATCTCATTATCAAGGTAGGAAATTATGCAATATACAAATTATTAACTGTTATGGTACGAGTCACAATCAGTAAACAGGATATGGAAAGTTAGTTTGTTAGACAAAGGAGGGTTCGTTGAATAATTGTATCTGAGTAATTGAGTGTCTTAGTTGCAAGGGGCAACCCTTAAAATTAATCTCTAACATTTTTTCATTCCTTGTACTTTGATTCCTGACATTACCTACTTTATTCCAATATACTAATAATACTTACGTTAGGGGGAAATTGAATGGGAAAAACTAGTCCACACAATTTATACATATGTTAGGGTATAAATTTTGCTTCCTTGACTTGACTAGTATATTCACCATAAAAGGATTGAATATGGCTTTTAACATTAATGGTAAAAGTCACAGTTACTCCATTAATTCAATCACTTGTTATTATTTGTTTTACCAAATTAATTTTATTTTTTGTGTCTGTTCTTTTCATTCTTTCTTTATTTCTTTGTGTGTGTGTGTACATACACATACATATATACATTTACATATACATACTATGACATACCTAATTTGATGCTTATATATTTGCTCCATTTTCACATGAATCATGATTTTAATTCCTAATATTATATATATTTTTCATTCCCCACCAATAAGTTGAAATTAATAATCAATAAAAACAAAAGAAATTGTAGTAAATAACCATGAAAATTTTATAGTATAGAACTCCACATTCAATTTCATCCTTTAAAAGAAAACTATTTTGACTATAGAGGAGCTTAATCTTTGAGTACACATCAAGATAATCTATTATTAAAAGAATAGTATAATTAATTATCTTGGAACCATTTCGATGATTTACTCTTTGTTTGGACAAAATAATTAGTTATCGGATCATAATAATTGATTATTTTGATAACACGTGGCAAGTTGGCTAGTTGAAGTTCGAATAATTGATTACCCTAGACGAATAATCAATTATTCATATAAGAAATAGCTAAATGTATGTTTTGTTGATAATAATAATCAACTATTCGTTGAAATATATAAATTTGTTCCTCTTGGCTCAAATAATTAATTATTTGAATTATGTAATTAGAGTTGAGGCTCAGAAAAGACCTCCAACCTAATGTTGGGTGAGACATTGGGCAGCTGACAATGGGTCTAGAGGATAAGTGGATAGGCAATTCTATAGGGATCCAAGGTCCTTGCAAACATTGAGTCTCAATGAGCCATCACCCACGGGTACTTATCCTAACAAACCACAAAATCTTATTCGTAGATTAGAGGTTTTGGCATTCCTCAAATGGTTCTTGGCACTTGTCATGTTGATGATGGGTTGGTAGTCATGTATGCCATGTTAAGGGATATGTCCAGGCTAATCGTTCAACTGTTGAAATCTCCTGCAAGTAATGTCTGCAAGCATTGCATGACTGTTTACCGGTTGAGCAGTTGTATACTTAATAATAAACTTCATGGTGAATATTGTATCTTATTTCTTTTCAGTTATGCATGCATGAATATATGTGTGTGTGTGTGTGTGTGTGTGTGTGTGTGTGTGATTTTCCTATTATCCCTATGTCAAATTGTATGATGTTTCGTTTTCAAGTGAGCTTACCCTTGCTTTTCTTTGTTGTGATTGTGATGATCACGTCGATGGCATGGGAGCAGATGTTGAGGCCCCAGTGGATCTAGCTCAGGGATGATGAAGTGGTGTTGCCATAAGCAACAGCAGGTTGTGACTAGTCAGACAAGTCACATTGCATGTTTTATAGTTGAGGACTTCATCTCTTGTCATGTTATTTTCTTATCTTGATCTATAGATTGGCCAACTATAGGGAGTGCATATTATATCCCTTGCCCATGATGATGTAAACATGGTTTTGTTGGCACACTTTTTTATCTATTTTCCCATGCATAATTGTATAGCGTGGTATGTTTGAGACAGATGGATCTCATATTTGGTGTTTATATACGTATGTTGATGCTTTAAGTTGTATACTTTAAGGGTTTTTTCTTCAATTGAAGGATGCAAAAATAAGTACACATTTTTGGAATACTTTAGCTTAAGATCTTCATTTAAAATGAACCTTTCCAAACTAGCAGTAGTTGTTGTCATATAGTGGCAGTGGGTCGTTACACACTAAATAATAGACTATATGTTGAGGCTAGGAATTTTGCATTTAAATGCTTTTGGAAGGATCAATAACGAAGGGAAGTTAGAGTTCTAAAGGATCAAGAAAAGAGGTCTAAAGGATAGCTCAAAACACAATAATGGAGAGCCTTCAAGAGTTTTGGATCTTCTCTCTCTATCATTAGATTTTTGACCCACATATAAAAGGGGGGAGAAATACAGAATTAAGGATATTTTTTTCTTCTCTAATTTTGTAGTTACTGCCTTGGGTTCTTTCTCTTTCAAGGAGCTCTACGGATACAAGAAAGACAATTAAGGTGGAAGCTTATGTTCCAAGTATCTATCGAGTTCTATCCTCCATCTTCTTTGTTTATTGCTATTTCCTATTTTTCTATGTCTAGATTTAGCATTTATAGATATCTGATTTGATATTTTTAATGAAAATTTGGAGTTCTTCTTTTTGTGCTTGTATTCTGTTTACTTGATGATTATTCCTAATATTTGATAACCCTTGGGAAGATTTTTTTATTTTTATTTTGCAAATGGAAATTTACCTTATAGTTGTGCTCTAAGATATAAACCTAATAATCTTTTAAGCTAGGAATAATCATTGGACGCTCGCTATTGAAAGGGATTTCTAATCTTAATGCTTGTTCCTTCTTAGTTTCACCTTTGAAATTAGGATTGTTAACTAGGGATAAAGATTTAATTACCTAACAAGTTGAGATTTACATAAATTAGAAAATCTAGCAGACAAAGTGAGAAATCAAATTAAGTTATAACCTATATTAGGAATTCTATGGGAAATAGAATGAAACCTAATCCCAATGCTTTCTTAATTGATTTATCTTAATTTCTTTGCATTCTTGTGTGTTTGTTTTCTAAAAAAGAAAATTTAAAAAGAAATCTTTACTGATTCTCTTCAACTTTAACTACTCTTTTTCTTCAATCAAATCAAATCAAAATAAGCGTTTATGGTTCATATTAGGATTTTTTTGCGAAATTGCGAATTAACCTTCGATCTGTAAGAATGATACTCGGTTCTCACTATTTAATAATTTAATTACTTACAACAACCTTGTACACTTGTGTAGGTTCCTTCAAGTTTTTTGGTGTCCTTAACGAAGATTGATTTATTGATTCTAGTGAATCAAAGGCAATCTCTAATCAAAATCATTTGTTATATATTAGGATTTATTTTATTTTTTTATTTCTTTCATATTACCATTTTCTTTATTTTAGGATTTCTTTGCAATTTTTAATTATTTTATTCTATTAATAGTTATTCTACTCTAATCCTATTTAATTTCTTCTTAGCAATTTATGCGTGGAACAATAGACTCTACAAATTTATTGTTCAACTTGGAGATAAAAAACATAATAAGGAGAAATTAAAATGAGTCAAACCAAAGGAGGAAAGCTAAAAAAGTAGTCAAATCTTTAACCATTAAACCAATTTCTCAACCATCGAAAGAAGAGATGGCTAACAACGTAGGTAACATAGGTGTAATTAATTAGGGAGATAATGAAGGTGTTGCTAATAATGAAGGCAATGGTGGTGCCCTTAACAACATCCAAAAGATGAGATTGAGAGACTATTTTATGCTCAGAGTTGATAGCTATCTAGAAAGCATTGTGACACCCCCATTGAGGGCCACAATTGCTCAATTCCTCTAAGATGGATACAAGTGATCAAGCTAATAGATTTTTGGGTTGCCTTGCTAGTAAATCATACCTCTTGTGATTGAAGATCATCAATACCAAACTATAAAAGTTTTGATATGAAAGTTTTAAATGAAGAGAAAGAAGTTTTGATGAAGACCCAACCAATAAATTAATGAAGTACTCTGATAAAGTCAAGAGGCAAAGACAGAAAAAGGAAAAGCTCATTAAAGACTAAACCAAAGTTTGAGGACCAAAGCCAAAGACTTAGGTATTTTATATAAACTCTTCGTATTCCAACCAAGTTTGGCTCTAATGATCCATTTAGGTAATTAAGATAAAATTGGTTTTCAAAAAAGATAATTAAATGAACCAATTTCATAAAAAAGGCTTAGAAACTTAAAAATCTCGTTATTAGGTTAAATCAGGTAAAAGACTAAAGTCTCCCATGTAAGACTTAAGTATCACAAAGAAAACCCTAGTCCTTAAAGGTAAGACTTGAGTTTAAATGAAGAAAATTCACAAAAGCCACTATTGTAAAAACACACTTCTAAAGTAGGAATTTAAATCGGTTCATTGTGAACTGATTTAAAAACAATGATCAATGGCATTTTTGAAAATTTTGGGCTTTATTTTTAAATCAATTTGCATTGAACCAATTTAGAAACAAATTTTTAACTCGGTTTCTATTACAATCGATTTAAAAAACTTGTGTTTAAATCAGTTACTCAAAAAATTGATTTAAAAACAAAGCTTTTTAGCTCAGTTCATGTATAACCAAGTTAAAAAGCTTTTGCCTCCACAATTTTATTTTTGCGAAGTGTGCGAAGGTGTTTGCGCGAAAACCTCCAACCTCATTTAATCTCTTGAAGCTCTCTAAAGCTCTCTCATCCTCTCACCAAGCTCTCTCCAAGATCTACACTACGTTTGAAGCTCCATCTTGCACATGCAACTTATTCGAAGCTCATAATTTGAAATTGTCATTATTGCCTTGTTTAAAGCTCTCAAGCTCTCCATGCTCCTAACTCGCACAAGAAGGCAGTCATTAGTGTTCATAGGCACAAAAAATGGAATAACAAAGATCATATCCATCCAATAGGACAAGAGGTCCGCTTGGTGGTCACACCAACAGGGAACCCGCCCAGCGAGTATTGAACCCCTCCCAATGGGTCCACGTCAGGACCAAACCCACCCGGCAGGTGTTGCACCTCGCCCAGCGGGTCCGCGCTCCTAGCGCCAACGTGGACTCAGTTTTTGAAGAAAAGTTGCTCAAAGGCTATTTAATCTATAAACTCCTTACTCCCTCACAATCCCCTCAAAACCCATCAAATCCCTAATCTTAGGCATAAGGAGGGGAAAAGGGTAAATAGATGAACAAGAACAACATAAAGGACAAGGAAGAACACGGGAGAGAGTACTCACCTTTAGGAGCACGCAAAGCTGAGTTCTAGGGCTTGGGTTCTCCGGTTTCTATTCCTTCTCTTTTTATTCCCTTTTCTCCTCATTCTTTCTAACTTCTTTCTCCTTCTATTTTGTGACGACTAAACCTAATCCTCTTTCTCTATTCTCTTCTTATAGCATGCGGGTGGGTATGTGGCTTAGTGGGCTTTAGTCTCTTATTAGGCCCTAAATGCTCTTTTAGGTTCTATGATAATATTTCTACTAGTTTCTAATACTAAGGTGTCAATAACAATAACGCTAATAATAACAATAATAACAATATAATAACAACACCATAACAAAGAATTAATAATAATAATAATAATAATAATAATAATAATAATAATAACAACAACAACAACAACAACAACAACAACAACAACAACAACAACAACAACAATAAATATAATAATAATGATAGGAACAATAATAACAATAATAAGTGATCTAATAACAATAACTCTTAAGACATTTTTTGTCTAATAATACATAAGAAGGGTCCTACTAAGAGCTACCTCATAGTTTATTTCTAGTACTTGAAATTTGGGGTGTTACATATGGACATGGTTATTAATTTTTTATGTTAATTTTTTTGTTACATGAAATTAATTGCTAAATGCTTGAATATGTTGATCAGTAGAAGAAAAATTTAGTTCCTTGTACCTCTATGGATTTATGAATCTTGAAGGAACAAGAAGTATTATTTAAGTTAATGATTAACTTATATGAATATATAGTAAGAATTTTAAGTGTTGAGAATTGGATGACATAAGCTAGAATCAATTGAAGTTCATTATTTGGGCTAGTACTTACCTTGATGTTGCTTAGTAATGGGAAAGGATAAAACTATGAAATTAATTCAAGGATATGTAAGGAATTAATTGTCACCAAATGTATTATATTTTTGTTTAAAATCTATAGCTTTGGAGTTAATGGATTACAAGAATCAAAGAATTGGCCTTAACCTAGATTAGAAACTATTTAGGAAATTAAAAGACAATAAGATAAGTGAATTTATATGCTAAGATACATTTCTTAAGATAAAGTGAGCAAAAAAAGGAGAATTGAAATGGTTAAGTCAAAATTAGAGGTGAACTTAGGTGATTAGGATAGCTAATGACTACGAAGTCTATATCTAATTAGCATTATCTCATAACTAAAGTATTAGGTAGAGTGAATTGAAATTGTTAAGTCTCTTGCCTACTAGTTTCTAGTTTGGAACTTAGATTTAAGTATTGTCTCTAAAGTGATAGTTATGGACTAAGAAGTTATATCTAATGATATAGGCCATGGGAGCTTATATGATATAAAGCTTGAGTAATGATGAGAATAATATTGAATATTGATTGATAGATCATACTTCTGTTTATTGTTGACCATACCCTTGGTGAGGTATGATGGATAGTGCTAAAAATCGAGGAAACTCTATCAAATTTTTATAAGAATTGTGAACCCTTGAGTATGAGATTTGTTATGGATTGGATTGTGTGATAGGTTAATCTTTGGTGTTATGATTGAATACCCATAAACAGGTATATGAGAAAGTACTAGAATATAGAGGAAACTCTACTGAAATTTTTGTAGGAACATGTATGCATTAGCTTATATGTTTAATTGTGTTGTTTTTTATTCTATTTATACATTATGAGTGAACCTTAGCTTCCCTTTTGAGATTCAATATAATGATTAAAGTATTAATTGTTGTATTGAATCTTGAATTGTCCGATTGGACAGTTTGGGAAGATTTATTTTTTTTATACTTGATTAATATGTAGTGGTTAAGTCTCATCTTAAATTTGATGAGATTTTGGCTTAGTGCATTTCGTGTTGTGTCTCTAGGTGCATACTTGATTGTGGTGACTTTGATATCACCACGTTCATTTCGCATACTTGGAGACCAATGCGAAATGCTACTAAAATTTTGTCAAATTTAATATATGAGACTAAACCTGTACCTACTAATTAAGTTTAAAAAATTTTCTTTTTGAATGAGATAGGGCTACACCTTGTATAAAAAAGTGAAATTTACATGTATGAAGATATGTTTTATGTATCATAGAAGGAGGTTACGGATCGTAATTGGGTTAATTTTAGACAAACAACTGATGAGTATGAGAATGCACTAGAAAAGTTTCTCAAATTTGCTAAAAGAAATCTTTCTGATAGTGGTGGGTTCTTGTACTGTCCTTGTGTTAATTGTTTGAATGAAATACGACTACAAGTTGAACAAATATGGGAGCATCTTCTTTGTAATGGATTTTGTAAGAGTTATACAACATAGACATGGCATAATGAATTGTTAGACATGCCAAGTGTGTCCCAAATAGAGGAAGTTGATGTAGCTATGGACGATCAACTAAAGGACATGATCTGTCATATTGGACGGAGTCTTTTAAGCAAGCACATGTATATGGAACCTTGTGCAGTGATGCGGATAAGCCTTTGTATCTAGAGTGCACTAAATTCACATGGTTGTCAGCAGTGTTAAGATTGGTGAATGTCAAGGCAAGAAATGGGAGGAGTAATAAAAGTTTCATCGAATTGCTTAAGTTGTTGAACAAAATGCTTCCAAAAGGTAACACATCACCGAACCATAATTATGAGGTGAAGAAGATGTTGTGTTCAATGGGATTGGAATACAAAAAAATACATGGGTGCCCTAATGATTACATGTTGTATAGAGAATAGTTTGAAGAGATGCATAAGTGCCTCAAGTGTGGAGTATCACACTACAAAGTGAAGGATGGTGATTGTAATAGTGATGAGAGTATAAAAGAGGGTCCTCCTACAAAAGTGTTATAGTATCTTCTAATAATTCTAAGGTTTAAGCGATTGTTTGCCAATGCAAATGATGCGAAGAACCTTATGTAGCATGCAGATGCAAGAAAATATGACAGACAGCTTTGCCATCTGGCTGATTCTCCTCAATGGAAGAAAATTGATGGTTTGTTTGTAGCCTTTGGGTCTAAGGAAATAAACCTCAGGCTTGGACTTGCTACTAATAGGATGAATCTTTATGGCAACTTATCTGGTAAGCATAATTCATGGCCTGTTCTTCTAGTAATTTACAATCTGCCTCCTTGGTTAAGCATGAAGTGAAAATATGTTATGTTATCTATAATGATTTTTGGTCCAAGACAACCAGGAAATGAGATGAATGTTTACTTATGTCCCTCAATTAAAGATTTGAGAATGCTGTGGGATGAAAGTATTGATGTGTATGAAGGGTATCGCCATGAAAATTTTATGCTACATGTGCTACTATTCTATACATTAATAACTTTCTAGTATATGGAAACTTGAGCGGGTATAATGTTAAGGGGTATAATGCTTGCCCTATTTGTCAAGAAGACACATGCTACCTACAAATGAAACATGAAAAAAACAGTTTACACTAAACATCAAAAATTTCTCAGGGCTAATCACCCATATCGTAAACTAAAAAAAGCTTTTAATGGATGTCAAGAGGATGGTATTTCTCCATTTGCCTTAACTGGTGAGCATGTTTATGAACGAATGAAGAACATCAATGTTGAATTCGGAAAGACCTAAAGAAAGCTACTAAGAAAAACATGTGAAAGAAGAGGTTAATATTCTTTGATCTTCCATATTAGTGCGTTCTAGATGTTAGACATTGTATAGATGTCATGCACGTTGGGAAAGACATATGTGATAGTGTAATCGGCGCACTTTTGAACATTAAAGGCAAGACAAAGGATGGTTTGAATGCTTATCAAGATCTGGTTGAGATGGGTATACGCCCTCAGTTAGGTCCGCAATTAGTGGGTAAATGGACACATTTGCCCCCAGTATTTCATACCTTGTCAAGAGAAGAGAAAATAAGTTTCTGTAAGAGTCTATAGGGCATGAAAGTGCCACAAGGATATTATTCAAATATCAAGAACCTTATGTCAATAAAAGATCTTAAATTAGTTGGCTTAAAGTCTCATGATTACGATGCTTGATACAACAACTGCTACCAGTGGCTATTTATGACATATTGCCTAAAAATGTTAGACATGCCATAATGCGTCTGTGTTTATTCTTCAATTCTATATGTAGCAAAGTTATTGACCTTTTGAAGTTGGATAAGTTGGAAAATGAAGCTGTTATTATATTGTACTAGTTGGAGATGTATTTTCTTCCTTCATTTTTTGGCATCATGGTTCACTTAATAATGCATCTAGTGGGGGAGATTAGAATGTGCGATTCCATTTATTTAAGGTGGATGTATCCTATTGAAAGATACATGAATATCTTAAAAGGTTATGTGAAGAATCCATACCATCTAGAAGCATCTATTGTTGAGAGGTACATTATAGAAGAAGCCATTGAGTTTTGTACATAATACTTGTCACAAGCAGAAGCTGTAGGACTTCCTAAATCTCATCATGAAGGAAGATGTTCGGGTAAGGGTACCTAAGGTGTAAATGTTAAACCAATGCATCAAGAAGAAGTGTTGCAAGCACACTTGTATATATTGAATAACACTAATGAAGTTCAACCTTACTTTTCTGCTCATAAAAACATTGTAAAGAAAAAAAAATCCTCGAATGACCGAGAAATGGTTGTTGAATGAGCATAACAAAACATTCTTAAACTGGTTTAAAGAACAAGTTGTCAATGATGATAATGCTTCAGAGACATTAAAATGGCTAGCACATAGGCTTAACTTTGATGTCATATGTTGGACTGGATACGATATCAACAAGCTTTTCTTCTATACAAAGTCGTAAGATGACAAAGTCTTTGTGGTTGGCACAACTACTTTGTCTTCTTTGGATAAATTGCTTCTAGACACTTGTTGTTCACATGTCCACATGAGTTGATGCTAAAAATGTTCATCATCATCAACATCCATGTCTTGTAGCATTCTTCTAGTCAAAAACCACTTCAAAGTCATTTGCTCGTGCTTCTAAATCTCTACTTGGATGGTTAGGGCAAAGATAGAGGCTTCTCAAGCATTTTCTTCTTCTTTCTATTCTCATCCACTATTGCCCATCTTGGACAAATGCCAACAGGTTGAATGTGGGCTGTAGTATGTGTTGAGTTGGTGGAATATACCCTTGAAACTTCAACTCTGCAAAAGACTTGATGTGAGAGCAGTACATTTGCTTAAAAGGAGTTAGGAAAAAGCCAATTGCAATTGGATCTAGATGCTGAAATTTTAATTCAGTAGGCCTTAAATGCACCTTTTTTTTCCAAAGGATTCCTTGGACCTTTTTGTTGAGCAATAGTCTCATCCAATAGAGTAACTCTATGTTGGATAACCCCAGGCATGTGAGCATCAAATCTCCAATCAAATATGACTTTACTATACACTTTTCTTTCAAAAAGCTTTAGAGGGAAGCTGACTATAGCATTTGAGGGAAGGGCTTCATACTCCTTTAAGGGTTTGTATGTGTGGAAGAGGTTGCATAGGAGAATAATCGATTCTATATTTAGGTAAAGGGTAATCTTGCAATCATGGAAACAACGTTTACCAAATTCTACCTATTTTTGCTCTTAAAAAGCACTGGCTATTTCTTCTTCATTCCTTGCCAACTTTCTACTCATCCAACAAAAGCAATTTCTCTATCCGTATTGATTCCTATTTTGCATCTGTGAAGAGTTGCATATATAGGCTGTGGTGTGCACCACTTTTAATATGTGATCTCCTTATGGGGATTCACCAATAAGTATAGTTTAACCAAACCTAGTGTGCTAATGTTGCACACATAGCCGGGTTCTCTAGGCAGTAATAGAGAAGGTTCTAGAGTAGTGAAAATGGGTTTGTACCAAGATGGGTAATTTGGTGGTAGAGGAGTGCAGGTAATGGGTTGGCCTTGTTGGTCAAGTATTTAGTTACCCTCAAGATCTAACACAGGTGTTCTTACAGGGATGGTTGGTGGTTTAGGGTGGACGATAAATGTTTATGGTTCAGGTTGTGTTTAGGTTTGATAAGGTGGAGGTTGGATAGGGAATTGTGGAATAACCTCTAACATGGCAATAATTGGTTTAGCCACTAGCTTCACTTCACCCTCAGAATCAGATTCTGTGTAAAACACTGAAATAACACAAGAAGGGGGTTGAATTGTGTTATTTAAAACTTTCACAAAAACCTTTTTAAGAACGTTTCATCTGAAGGGTTAATCAAAATATTTTTGAAAGATGTTTAAATAAAGAAAAAAGAAATACACAAACTAGAAAAACACAAAGAGTTTATATTCGTTCATCTCATCCTAGAAACTATGTCCAATTCTTGGCAAACTACCAAGTCCCACTAACTTAAACAAGTTACAACTTTTCTTTTATCTAAGCCTCTTTAGGCTTAACCCAAGTAGTCTTTAACTTGTCTCTCTAAGCAAAAACCCAAGTATTCTTTGAATCAAAGCCTTTTTAGGCTTCTACCAATTTTCTTAGAGAAATGGTTGAATGTGAGTTATCTCACTTAAGCCAATGTCTTATCAGAAGAATGTACAATAAAGCACAGGGAAGCATTTACAAGCAATGTATTCAGAGGTTACAAAAAGAGAGTTTTTCAACAGTTCCACTCACTATGTATCACTCTGAGACTAAGGTTCCTTCTTCTATTTATAGGGTTCCTCCAAAAGTGTCTATTGTGAGAGCTATAGGGGACATCCTTCGTCTAGTGTTGTAAAGGTAGAAAAGAGTTGTTGAAGCATTAAATGTAGCATTTAATTCCTTTTACCAACCAATCACTTTAATAAGAAAAAGTAATCTGCTTATCTAGCCTTTCTCGTACTCAATCTTGTAGCAATGGGTATATTTACTTTCTGTACTGACATCTGCACACAAATTCCTTCTTTTTTAAGTCCTCCAGAGCCCAGATTAGTAAAGCGTCATCTAAATGGGGTTAGTTATTGAATATTTAAAGAAAAACACGTGAATAAGACGATAGTGAAGTTATGCAATACAAGCGGGCAATCAGATGATAATTTGTAAGACTGTTTGTTATTATCAAAATAAATGAGGGTTATAAATTCGTTCTTTGTCTTAACAATCTCCCCCTTTTTGATGATGCCAAACATCTTTATATTTTTAAAAATGGTTTTACAACATAAGTTTTAACAGGAAACATTTTTCATGCAAAAAATTATTAATAACTTCAATCAAGCAAATGTAGTATTAAAAAGCATAACTATGTAAATACTGAATATTGATTGTAGTGTAATTGCAATTTGAATTGAACATAGAAAATAAAAGATAAGAAATTCTCCCCCTACGACTTTGCTCTCGGTCTTCTCTTACTCCCTTTTTTAGTCTTCTATTTTCTCCCTCATTTGGCATCATCAATCAAAGGATTAAGAGTTTGAAGGTGTGGACGATGAGTCGAGCTCCCCTTTGAAGCATTTCATCAATTTGGTAAGCAAAGCTTCAGCTCGCTTACGCTTCTTGCTTTCCTTCACAAGTGCAACTTCAAGACGTTGAACAATCTGCTTTAATTCTTTAACTTGTTGTTTAACATCTGAAGGTTCTAGAACAGGAGCATAGCTATTAGCTTTGTCTTCTGTAGGTTCTTCTACAAAGCACAAATGGAAAACATAGGGGACCGAAGGGCCACAGAACCAAAAATGTCCTATGGATAGAGAAACTTTAAAACTATTCCCATTTGTGGAGAAGAAAATGTAGGTTCATGGGCAATTTAAGGTGAGCTGGTCATAGAGGTTGGAGGTAGAAGATGACAGTGTTGGAGAGACCTGTACCCAATGACCGATTAGGCAAATGGCAGCTTGGTGACTCAAGGTAGTATTCTCTTCAACAGACAAACTCGAAAAGTGCTTAAGGGCTTCAACATGTTCTTGTAGCCTCTTTCGGTCTGAACTCTGTAAGGTCTCTTTCCCTTTTAAAGCAGCCAACTGTTCAGGGGAAAGTGCTCTCTTTTTTATCATCAAATGTCTCTTAGGGTTGCGTCTAAATTTAGGATCTTTTCCTTTACCCATAGACAGATTTTGACAGTAGAACTTCTTCTGGCAGTAAATGCAAAAGGTTTTCCATGGCTTTAGCAGAAGCGACATACGTTTGGCTATGAGTCTAGGCGAACCTAGCTCAAGGTTGGGACACCTTTTCTTGCAAATTGCATGTTGTAGGGAGATATGCATCTTCTCTCGAAGAAAGTTACACATTACTTTGCCTAACTCCCAATCATCATCACCAATCCTCCATTCTTTAAAGCCTGGACTGTCTTCTAAACGAATGGCAAAAGGATAAGTTTTGATCTTCCCATGGCAGAACGGATAAATGATCTTGGGCTTGTAGTTATATGTTCTACACATGATCAGATATTTAGAATAATTGCACTTGATCGTGAGCGAGGAGGTGTGGTAGTGGACTCCTCTTTGTCTCCATACGTCATATCTAGAGGGCAATTTGGTTTTGGTGGAGGGAACGCAGATGAAGATGGGTGCGTTTGGCAAAGTGTTGTACCCATCCTCTTAGATGTATGGTTGAATGTTTGGCTCATAGGAAAGAGCAGGGGTAGCTTCTCCATATTCAACCATCTTTTCAGCATACCCATGACACACTAACAGTGGCCATTCTTCTACAACAATTGTTGTCCACATCCTTAGATTGTTGATTTCGCCCAGTTCATAGTTAATTAGAGCTTGAAGAATCTCTAGGTTGAAGGGCTCTGGAGACTGGTACTCTTTGGTCTTGCTGACGATTCGAGTTTCATGATGTTCAAATTGGGTGGCATCTCAGTGAAGGCGTTTAGAGGGAGGAGTCTCTGATCGGTAGAGATTAGGTGAAGCTTCATCTATCATAGGTTTAGTCAATCCTCTAGACGAAGGGTCTTTAGCTTCCAGTAGTTGAAAAATAATAGCTCTAACTGTCTGATCATTACTTGGTCTGGCCGTAAGGTCTATAGTAAGATGCTAAAAGACTTGTGAAATAGAGATAGATTGAGGTACTTGCTATAATAGTGATCTTGACAAATTCTGTCTAGAGGTAACTGTGATGTCTTTTTGAAAGAACAATTATCCTTCATCAAGCTCTTCGAGGACTGTTTGTAGCGAATGTTCAATGACTAATTGAAGCACTACTTCCTCAATCTGCTCTTCTTCTTGAACAGCAAGCTTCTCTTCTTCTTCCTTTCAGCCTTCTGTGATTTGGCTTTGGCTCTTCTCAACTGCCTTGCCTCTTGTGCTTTTGTTTTGGGTTCAGTGATTTTTTTGGGCTTTGGAGATTTTTTGGGTGGTTTGGTAGGGACGGATGCTTCAATGGCAGCAGGAAGAGGTGGTGGTGGTTTTGATGATTATTTAGGGATGGCTGTGTGTAAAGGTGTAAGAAGTTGTTTGATAAAGAGGTCATCGTCTGAGTCAGGTTGGGGGGTTGGTTTAGATATTAGACAAATGGTGAGGGGCTTTTGTTTTTTAAGTGGGGAAGAGGATTGGTCATGTGTTTGCGGTTGTGTGTCTTTTTCGGATGGTCTTTTGATGGGTAGTTTAGGTTTGTGGGGTTTGGTCTGTTTGGGTTGTGGTTAGGTTAGAAGGGGTTTCGTCTGTGGTGGAGGTGGTTGGGGTTGTTGAGCAAAAGCAGCGCTAACAGAAGGATCGGTAGATGATCCTACCAGAAATGCAGTTCTAACTACTTCATCAGGAGGTTCTTCCTTGATCACTACTAGCTCTGGATGCTTGGCAACATATCCAAGAAAAAGATGGGTTATCTTCATCTTCCTTATTATGGATATGTCGATCTTAAAACCTTATTTCTTTTTCTCCCAACTAGATTCATTGACACCAACCAGTTTAATAATCTCAGTGAATAACATGGCATAGGGAATAGGATACCTCTGTTTACTTCTTGAGCTTACCTTAGACTTGGTGAGGCATGACATCCAGTTGTCTAGAATAAGAGCAGGCAGATTCACCTTCTTTCTAGTGTGCATCTTGTACAAGTAGAACCTATCTTTGGATGATACATTATCCTTTGAGCCTTTGCGAGGCAGGATAATGTGCAAGAGAATGTTGTGAATGAGTTTGCAGTCCCTCTTCATGTTTGAAGAATATAGAAACCTCTTCAAAACTTCTTTGTTGTCCAATTGTAGTTTGGGATGCCAATATAGAGCCAGGTCAACGGTTTCTGGGGAGATGATCCTTTCTCAGTCGTCAATAAACACGTCGCCTTCCTCCCTACAGTTAGATGCTACTACAATGCTATCATGTAGAGATGATGATGGTCTGGTTGTCCACTATCCCAATGATAGTTCCATCAACTTTAGATGAAGATGCCCAGAAGTATGCTTAAGGAGCATGATACCAATAGGTTCTCTTTTGAGCAAAAGACTCCCATTCGGCATTTTTGATGAAGAGACGCAAAGGGAAGCCTTCATCTTCCAACTTCTTTAGGTCTACCCATTTTCCAAGCACAAAATCACTTTCTGGATACCTTTCCATGGGAGCAAGCTATCTTATAGCAGCCATGAGTGCAAGTCTTTGAAGGATTAAGGTGTTCGAGAGAGAAAAAGAGAGAGATTGGGTGCAAAGGATATGAACGAGTGTTTCTAAAAGTGTAAAGGGAAAAATGGAGGTTATTTTTGAATATATGAGAGGTTTGATAATACTGAAAGGACATGCATTTAATGTGAATTGATGTGGCAGAGAAAAGTGGCACACGTTTCTTGGTGGTTATTGAGGAGTACTGATGTAAGGGAATTCAAACGAATAAACAAAAACTTTTCATATTCAAAGGCACATGTGTTAGTAAGACGAAGTATAATAATAATGTGTAGGACAATGATGCATAAGATGATAATCAGAAAAATCAATAAGACGATACATGCTTGCTATTTTATTCATGCAAAACTTTCATATGCAAGTTTTCTAAGATAAAATTAAAACGTTCTTCAGGTAAAACCTTTGGAAAAATATCAGCTCATTGATGGTCTATATCAATAAATTTAATATCAAAAACACTTTTTTGAACATAATCACGTATAAAGTGATGTCTAATTTCTATATGTTGAATAGGATTTTTAGATAGATTGATTGCACTAGTATTGCCACATAACACTGGAATGTTATACTCAAAGCTAGAGTAATCTTCAAGTTGATATTTTACCCATAACAATTGTGCACAGCAACTGGCAGCTAATACGTATTTTACTTCGGCAGTAAAAAAAGCAATTGAGTTTTGTTTCTTGTTGGTCCAAGATATAAGACATGGTTCGATGAAGTGACATCCACCACTAGTACTTTTTCTTTCAATTCTGTCACCAGCATAGTCTGCGTCATAGTATTCTACTAACCTGAAATCTTTATTTTTCTCATAAAATAGGCTTAGGTTAAAAGTACCAACAAGATGACTAAATATCCTTTAAACAGCTTTCATGTGAGATTCTCTAGGATCATACTGAAATCTAGCACATAGGTAGACGCTATGCATAATATATGGTCTATTGGTAGTTAAATAGAGAAGTGAGCCAATCATACCTCTGTAGACAATCTAGTCTATAGGTTTACCTGATTTGTCCTTTGTCATGGCAATAGACGAATACATAGGTGTGCTCATAGGCTTTGATTCATTCATCCTATACTTTTTGAGTAGTTCTCTGGTATATTTTTGTTGATGAATGTATATGCCTTCTTTCTATTGTTTAACTTGCAGATCAAGAAAGAACTTTAATTCACCCATCATGCTCATTTTGAACTCACTTTGCATCAAGTCTAAAAAAATCCTTACATAAAACTTCATTAGTAGCTCCAAAAATTATGTCATCTACATAAATTTGAACTATTATAAAATCTTTATTAGATTCTTTTCTAAAAAGAATTGTGTCAACTTTACCTTTCATGAAACCATTTGCAATAAGAAAACTGCTCAGTCTATCATACCAAGCACGACATGCTTGCTTAAGACCATACAAAGCCTTTTTAAGTTTGAACACGTGGTTTGAAAAGATTAGATCTTTAAAACCAGGAAGTTGTCTAACATAGACTTCTTCCTCAATGAATCCACTTAAAAAGGCACTTTTAACATCCATTTGAAAAAGCTTAAGTTTTTATGAGTAGCAAAGGCAAGCATAATTCTACTAGTTTCTAATCTAGTTACAGGAGCAAAAGTTTCAGTGAATTCAATACTTTCTTATTGATTGTACCCTTGTGCTACTAACCTTGCTTTATTTCTAATTACCTTTCCATTTTCATCAAGCTTATTGCGAAATACCCATCTTGTTCCAATGATGTTTTTATGTTCTGGTCTAGGAACAAGAATTTGCACATCATTTCTTGTAAATTGATGTAATTCTTTTTCCATGGCTATAATCTAGTCATCGTCTGTGAGTGCTTCTTCAATAATCTTTGGCTCGATTTCTAAGACTAGAATGCATAATGCTTGGTTTCTCAATGGTAACCTTGTCTTGACTCCTTCAATCCATTCTCCAATGATCTGATCTTATGGAGATAAGTAACAAATTTCCAATCTTTGTGAGCTTGTTTTGTCTAATCATTATCCTGTTGTTGTTGAGGGTTATCTTCCAGTTGTCTCACTTTGTTTGTCCTTATGAGATCAGATGATCGTATTTGCAAATCTGCAAGCTCATCTTCCAAATCTAATAGTCTCCTATCAGGGGTTAGTGTATCATTGAATTTAACATGAATGGATTCTTCTGCAACAGAAGTTCTAGAGTTAAATACTCTACATGCTTTTGATGTATTAGAATATCCTAGAAAAACACCTTTACCAACCTTAGAATCAAATTTTTTCAATTGATCTCTAGTGTTGAGAATATAACACTTATATCCAAAGGGATGAAAGTATGAAATGTTGGGTCTTCCTACCTCTCCACAATTCATAAGGAGTCTTATTTATCAATGGTCTAATCAATATTTTGTTTTGAACATAACAAGTTGGATTTACAACTTTTGCCCAGAAGCACTTGGGAATTGAATTCTCACAGAGCATGGTTCTAGCCATCTCTTGTAGAGTTCTATTTTTCCTTTCAACTACCCCATTTTGTTGAGGTGTTCTCGATGAGAAGAAGTTGTGGAAAATGCCAGTCATTTCACAATGGTCTTATTTGACCTTTGTTTTCTTTTGTGTTGACATCTTTGAGATGTATGTCCAGATTTGCCATAAAAGTTACAAAAGGTTGAATAAGATTTAGAAGACGATGGTTTAGAATCTCTGTTTTTTTCAAAACCTATGCCAGATTTGTCAGATAAAGGCCTTTTATGTTTCAAAATCAATTGTAGTTTTGCAGACCCATCCACAAATTTAGCCAGATCTTATTTTAGACTAATGACCTCTTTCTTTAGTCTGTCAGCTTTAGATAAGAGTATTATCTTTTCAAAATTTGAGGCTTGATTCTTACACATACTCTTCAGATCTTTATTGAGCATTTCATTTTCTAAAATAACTTCTTTATATTTTTCTTTGTACTTCTTGTACTCAAGGGAGATCATGTGAGAGTTTGCAAGAAAAGTATCATAGGACATATCTTCTTCGTCATCAGACTCAAATAATACAAATTGTTTTTAGGGATAGATTTTACCTCGGGTATTATTTCTTCAGTATTTTCCATGAGACAAATGCTAGCCTTCTCCTCGTCTGAACTGCTACTATTGCTGTTTAGATCTTCCCAGATTGTAAGAAAATTCTTCTTTTTGTTCTTTTTCTTTGAGTTCCATCCCCTTTTTAATTTGGGCCATTCAACTTTCATATGTCTAGGCTTTTTGCACTTAAAGCTTATAATTTCATTGTTTTTTACTTGAGGAGGCTTCCTGAATCTGTTATCTTTTCTTCTAGATGATTGCTTGAATCTTGCTTTCTTTTTGAGCATCTTTTTGAACTTTTTGGTCATGAGAGAAATCTTATCATTTGTGGAGCAGCTTGAGCTTTCATTTGAACTTTTAGATTCATTAGACTGAACCTTCAGGACCTTGTTCCTAGATTTTGTCTCTATTTTTTCATCTGCTTTTTGACTTGTTTCTCCACTCTTTAGAGTCCTAGAGTCATTATTTTTGATCTTATCTCTTTTAAAGAGATGAACTTCGTGGACTCTTAGCACTCCCAACAACTCATTAAGAGTTAAAGTCTTCATGTCCTTGACTTTAGCTATGGCTGTAGCCTTAGGTATGTAAACTTTTGGAAGACTGTCTAAAATTTTGAGATTGTTTTGTGGTTTGGAAAACTCAACACCAAGACTTTGGAGTCCATTGAGAATTGTTTGAAATCTTCCAAACATCTCATCAATGGTTTTTGTTTCCTTCATGGTGAACACCTCGTAATGTCTTTGAAAAGTTGGTGCTCTTCTCAGACGGACATCTTTAGTACCTTCATGTGTTATGCCTATAACATCCCACATTTCCTTTGCTGATTTGCAATTGCAAAATTTGTTATATTCAGTTTTAGATAAGGCACAAGTTATAGTATGCCTAGCCTCTGCATTCCGTTGAAGCATGTGGAAGTCATCCTGATTGTATTTGTTTTCTGGTTTTACTACAATGAGATCTCCATGAGTTATAATTCTCCAGATGCTGTAGTGAGTGGACTTAATGTACATTTCTATTCTATCTCTCTAATAAGCATAATCTTCTCCATTAAAGGCTGGAGGCCTTGACAATGAGGCTCCTTAGGAATAAATTGTCATTCAAGGTTTGCCATAAGAATATTTTCCTTTATCACTTGTTAAGGTGCTCAACCCTTAAAGGCTGAGCTTTGATACCAATTATAAAACACAGAAATAACACAAGAAAAGGGTTGAATTGTGTTATTCAAAATTTTTGCAAAAATGTTTTTAAGAACGTTTCGTGTGAAGGGTTAATCAAAAGATTTTTAAAAGATGTTTAAATAAAGACAAAAGAAAAATGTAAACCAGAAAAACACAAAGAGTTTATATTAGTTCGTCTCACCCCAGAGACTACGTCCAGTTCTTAGCAAACTACCAAGTCCCACTAACTTAAACAAGTTACAAGTATTCTTTTATCCAAGCCTCTTCAGGCTTAACCCAAGTAGTTTTTAACTTGCCTCTCCAAGCAAAAACTCAAGTATTCTTTGAATCAAAGCCTTTTCAGGCTTCTACCAATTTTCATAGAGAAGTGGTTGAATGTGAGTTATCTCACTTAAGCTAACGTCTTATCAGAAGAATGTATAATGAAGCACAGGGAAGCGTTTACAAGTAGTGTATTCAAAGGTTGCAAGTTGAGAGAGAGTTTTTCAACAGTTTCATGCACTATGTATCACTTTGAGCCTGATGTCCCTTCTTCTATTTATAGGGTTCTCCCAAAAGTGTCTGTTGTGAGAGCTATAGGGGGCATCCTTCGTCTGGCATTGTAAAGGTAGAAAAGAGTCACTAAAGCATTAAATGCAGCATTTAATGTCTTTCACCAACCAGTCACTCTGATAAGAAAAAGCAATATACTTATCTAGCCTTTCTCGTACTCAATATTGTAGTAGTGGGTATATTTACTTTTCATACTGACATCTGCACACAAATTCCTTCTTTTATGCATAAAGTAGACTTTTCTCGAGGATATGTACGTAGACATCTTTTCGAGGTGTTTTACGCTTTTAAAAACTTTAGAGCTCAGATTAGTAAAGCATCGTCTGAATAGGGTTAGTTATTGAATATTTAAAGAAAAACGCGTGAATAAGACAATAGTGAAGTTATGCAATACAAGCAGGCAATCAAACGATAGTTCGTAAAACTGTTTGTTATTATCAAAATAAATGAGGGTCATAAATTCGTCCTTTGTCTTAACACTCTGGAATCTTACTTTTCTTGTTCCTATTATAGGTTTGCTTGACTCTGGGAGTCCTTTTTTCTTGTGGCAACAATTTCCACTGGAGTTTCTTTGTACTGAGTGGATTGAGGTGCAATTGATTTTGTTTTTTGCTTCTTCAGTTTGGACGCTATTGCTCCTTGATCATCATCATTATTGGACTTTTCTTGTAATTGGAGCCTTCTTTTTGTTGGAATAGGAGCTACTAAAGGCATTTTTTGAGAAGCAACAACAACAACAACTTATTGTGTCTATGATTTGGTCACTCAAGGCGTAGTGAGTTGTTATTTGGACGTTCTACCTTTGGATGGTTGCCTTTTGGACACTATAATTCCTTTGGACATTACTAATCTGGACGCAACAACAAGCTCAACAAATAATGTTTCATCTCTATCAGCTTCTTTAGTACTTTCATCTTCCTTTTTCACATCAACAACCTTTCCAGTCTTCTCTATTGGTTTCAACTCAAATCTAGCTCTCATCATGACAATGTTCGTCCAAAAGGCAATTAGACATATTTGCTACCTCCTCTAAGGTCTCAAATCCTCTTTTATTGAGTGGGCTCAATGCGAAAAACTCATGATACACTTTTTGGTTCCAAAAGACTTTGTTCGGCAATGTAGAGTATATGATATGCAACAAAACATTTTTACCTCTAAGGTTTCTAAATATGTTTGACAGGATTAGATGGGGTAGATTGAATTGTTGTAACACTCTTTTATTTTAAATATAATTCATATGAATTTAGTTATTAAGTCAAGTTAATGAAAATGTGGTAAAATTTTTTTGATTTTATAATAGAAAAATTCTAAATTTAACATAATTTAAAAATGAAAGTAAAGGATAAAAACTATATATGTATATATATTAAATTGTACATCATGAGTTCGGTAAAAAAACCAAAAGTACATCAAAAGATAGATTTTATCTAACCTAATATATACATCAAAAGATCCTATATAGAACAGTATTTGTCTACCCTACTTCCTACTAAAATACTATAAGTCTCTACTGGCCCTCGTCTGAAGGAGTCCCCTCTGACTTGCCCTTGGTTGCATGGTATGCCTGTCCGTTGGGTACCTCATGAGGTACCCCAAGTCCGGAAGAGGAAGATGAAGAAGTATGCCACCTGTTGGCCATCCCCACTTGGTACTCAATGCCAAGGGAGTCTATAGGTGACTCAATACTCAATATCAAGGGAGTTTATAGGTGACTCGCCAAGTATTACCTCCTTAGGAGATCCGTCATCTTTTGGTATTGGTGCTGGCTCATCAATGACTAGATCATCTACAACTGGTAACTCAAGAGGTGGTTGATGAACATCTACATAAGGGGTTGCCAAAAGGATGCCAAGATCTCTAGGTGGTGGTGGAGCTGGAGGAGTATACGCGAAGTCAGGCGGTGGAGTAGACGTGAAAGATATAGGTATTGTATATGTTAATAGGGATATCACAGTCCCAAGAACAGAGGACAAGAAAGTCACACCCATAAACTAGTATAAGTCAATATGTTTGTATCTTCCTGATAATCCTATGTTCCACCCTCATGATGGTCTATATGTAGATTGAATAGTACTGGCATTGCCATCTTCATCAACTACAATCAAACATGTATAAAAATAATAATAAAGTGAGGTGATTTGTTCTAAAATCACTTTCACATGTATGGTAGGAAATCAACCAAAAATATAAATAAAACACAATTGATAATAAAAGGGGACCTAGGGTTTATTCTAAGTTATATTATACTATCCATGACTAGGTATGGGTCCATACTTCTCATTAATGAGTAATAGTTATCAACAGAACCCAAAAGTGACTGGGAATACATATACTTCTTTCAACATCATTAAGGAAAATAATAGTTAAGAAGTCCATTTACCGAGGTGTACTCTCACACTAATCCCAGAATGGTGAGCAGTTGTCAGGGTTATCAAACTTGGCCAGGTAAATATCGTTGGCTCAAGGCATTACCCTGACCATTAGGATCTTTACCACTCAATGCCTCCCCCCAAGACCTCCTCAATTAGGTCCCTGTCTTTCATTCCTCAGGATACAAAACTGTAGCTTTCTTAACAGGGTGTCATTCCACTACATGTCCCTTGCTTTATATTACTCACCAACTTATTAATTTCTATATTTTTAGATAAGGTTCATTCTAGTTTCATTAAATTTGAGCAATAGTACAATTTTTGTTAATATTTTTGCCTTATATTATAGAGATTTGACCATACGTATTCTTCACATACTTCATATTAAAACACATAATCAATATTTCAATAAAATTAAAGACATAAAATTAAAATAAAGAATGATAATTAAGAAATAAATCATAGAATGGTCAAAATTTTTATAAAATTAATTTTTAAGCTCGGAAACTAATTAAAATTTATCATGAATTTTTAGAAAATTTTCAAAATTTTTTGAAATTTAGTATATTTAAGTGGAAAGTGTCCACAAGCATTTATAGAGCATAATTAGAAGTACTAAATAAAATTTAAAAATTATGAAAATTTTACAGATGATCTCTTAATGTGTTTAAACCTTACCTAAACGATAAGAACTTAAACTGAAATTTCTATGATTGTTTTTTAAAAATAAATTAATAAATAGCTCGTTAAATAATTTGTGTTTTCTCTTACATTATAAAATCACTAGCTTATTTATTCTATTATATTTTACTAGATTATTTGAATTATACTAAAATTTAGCAACATAATAATTTAATTATCAAAATGTAAGTAGTATAACAATAAAAAAAGATTATCTAAATTTGGGAGTATAATAACTTAGTACTTTTATTATAATTATTTGAATTTGACCAATATAGCAACTTAATAATTATATTATAGTCATCTAAATTTGAGCAGCATAACTACTTAATAAGTACATTTTAATTATTTACAATTAGACAGTATAACAATTTAATAAAAGTTTAAATCTAGCACTAAACATTATAACATTATTATAAAACATAGTAAACTTTAAACATTGAAAAGTTTAAGGGAAAACATTTCCTACCATCATACAAAGTAATTAAAATTTAGAACCAACTCTACTCCTCCCATTACCTTTAAGGTAGTCATTGAAGAGGAGAGAATTGTTGGTTACAACTCTTAGTGTAACACCCTAATGTTTTCCTTTAATTATTATTATTATTATTATTATTTGTTTGCCTTGTTTTTAATAAAATGGTATTTAGAGAAAAAGAAATATTGGCCTTTTTAAATGGAGTTTTATAATTAGAATGTTTTTACAAGTTTTAAAACCCTTGTGTTGGGCTTAGTTTTATGAGCCCAAAGTTAGCTTTAAGTATTCCTTAGGTTTCTTGAAAACCTAATCCTTTTCCTCATTCTTTCTCTTATGCCTCCTTGGAGATACCGTGCTGTCAGAGCCTTTGCAGTCAAGAAGTGAGGAACCTTAGGAAGATGCTGCTGCACCGTTCGCATCCTCTTGCTGGAGATTGCCTCTTTCAAGGTAAGGGGGGAGTGAGTTATCTCGCTCATGGGTATGACTTTGGTCGTGGGTAGAGGTATTGGCCCTAGACCCCAATTGTTTGTGAATTATATGGTTGTGTGCGTGCAAAGGGGAATGCGATTTTCCCCAAATTATTGATATGATTTATGAAAATTTTATGTTTAATTTATATGAATTTTCATGGATTGTCTTTTTAAAATTTGTATCTTAGATCTGCCCGACGGGGTTAGATAGCTGTCGGGCAACCTTTCGTTGAAAACTACACTCTGCGTTGGCGCCAGGTGGGACGAACAATCCGCTGGGTGGGTTGGGTCCTGACGTGGACCCGCTGAGCGGGTTGGTTGCGGCGCGACCCATCAGGCGGGATATATAGCCTGCCAGGCAGATTCGCTGCTGGCACGACAAGCGGATACGACTTTTGCTATTCCGTTCTTTGTGTTTATGAACTCCTTTTGGCAATGTTTAACTCATTGTTATTTTTTTTTTATGCCTTATTGAGTTTATATTGTATGATTATTATTTACCTTGAAAAAGATGAGTGTGATATGAAATTATGCTGATGTTTCACGGTAAAAGTCTATGAAAAGTTGTAAGTATTGTATGTGACCATGCATCATAACATTTGAGTTATGTGATGAGGAAAGTATGTAGGAATCTGGCTGGTGGAGGCCGTGATAGGTTGTCTAACCTAAGCCTTGGGGGTTATTTGGTTAGGAAAACTCCAATGGTCCATGCTGATCCCATGGAGCCGGGGTGTACTGGCAAAAACTGGGTAACCCTGACTAGTTGTCGGGGGATATCATACTAGTTAAGGATGCGAGAGCCGAAGACATTGGTACCGATGACGCTTCTTATGGCCATGCATTTACTCCTAGTCTACTTTCCGACAAGTTTAAGATGGTACCACATGTGCATAAGAAGTAGAAGCTAGGTATTGCATTACATATGTTTGTGTGCGTTTTGATTTTTACAAATTACTGTTAATTGATTATGTATGTCATATGTATTCTACCTGTCTCCATTGTCATACTTTGAGCATGATGTGAGACGTATCTCACTCCCTTGTTTTCTGGTGTTTTCTGTATGTGTCTGTGATATACAAGTGACGTCCAGCAGGACCTTGAGGAGGAGTCTTAGAGTAGGGGCATTGGCCTCATTGCAATTTATTTTACAACTTCTTTTGGGTTTTGTCAACTTTGATAGTAATGTGACATCGGGGTCTTAGTTATTTATTATTTTAGCTTTTAAACTTTAGACTAATAGTTTTACTTTTAAATTGGTTTATTTTATTTTATTCTATTCTATTTGGACTTATATGGCCAACTATGGGCCACCATCTTTTGGTTAATTAGTAAAGTAGTATCTTATGAAGTTTTAGTAAATGTGAGTTGTACATGTGATGTCCTTTACCGTGTGAAGAAAGAGATTATAAATTATCATTTTATTTCACGAATGAAAAGTATGTTATATTTTCATAATATTTATTTAATAATTAGCTTTGGAGTAAAGGGTGTCACACCTAGAACAAAAGCTTGATGGAAACTAGTAGAATTTTAATTTAAGAAAAAAAAATATAGAAAGTGAGGACTTAGGGAGTGTTTGTCCTTCTTGGGAGAGGAGAGGATGAGAAATTTTAGTGCAATTCATGGCTATTTATAGAGGAAAGGATGAGCTTAGGTGTCCATTAGGTGAAATCATGAATGATGTAAAAAAAAATCCTATTTTTATTTATTTTTAATTCAATTAATGACATATCAAATTTAGGGGATGAATCAACCCCCCCTAGTCTAAAACATGTACACATGAGTTGTCCCTAAGCTCCTTAGTGTAAATTTTATTTGTAATGAAATTAGCCGATACTAATAAAATCACCTAAACTTAAATAAATTAACTTTTAATATCAAAGTAATAATTTTCAATGTAAAACTGAATAAATGTATTATTTTCCATCAAAAATAAATTTTTAAAAGTAATTTTTAATTTTTATTAATTATTTCAAATTATATATATATATATATATATATATATATATATATATTGTATTTTTAAGCTAGAAAATTCATATTAAATCCATTTTGATTGAATAATTGCTCAAATTTTTATGAAAATTATAAAACTACATATTTTACCTAGAAATGTACTAATAATATTATTTTCACCATTTTTGGATGTCAAACCAATGTTGGTTTGGTTTATTTGACTTCTAAAAGCATTTTGGTCATTTTTCACCGAAATTCTAGAAAACTTCTAGAAATTTTTCAAAATTATATTTTAATGCATATGACATGATTTTAACCTCAAATTAACATTTTAATGTCAATTAAATCTTTTTATCATGTCAGCCCTTAATGTTGAGAAATAAGAGCAAAATCGACCATTTTTAATTTTTTCGGGCTCTAGCTCAGAAAAATTATTAAAAATCACAATTAAATAAATATTGACATTTTGAATTTAATTGTGGGTACCAGAATTTTGAAATTTCTTCTCAATTTTTTAGAATTAAATATAGAATAAATAGAAAAATAGTTAATTAAGTAAAAGTGAGGGTGTTACAATTGTTACCTAGTCAACATGTGAAAAAAGGCAAAGCGATGGATCCCTGTAATGCTATCTTTTGAACCTGCCTTATGCAAAATCCCCTTATTCAGCAACTGCTAGTAGACCTTTCATTCCTTGGTCAACTTATTGTATTCAACTGGACCACTTGCTTCTAGCCCTATAATAGTGGCATAAACAGTATCATCTCCACCAAAATTTTTCTCCTAGCCTTCATGAATGCAAGTCCCAGCCTGTTCAGATTCTGTTGCTTGGACTATGCTTCCAAGGTATAAAACAAACCTCTACTCCCAAAATTGTGCCTACTACTCTTTGTTTTTGGAAGTCGACGGTACTCTAAAATTGCCTAATGAGTTCTAGGTAGATAGTCTAGTTTATCATAAAGTAATCTAGAATGCCACAACAAGAAAGATTATCCTTAATCTTCATTCCCATATCGTCAAGCACATCAATGTTGAACTGGTTCTGTATGTAGATAATAGCATGGTCAAGATCAACGCCTTTGACTCCGTTGGCGGGTTTCATGTTTGTGTTTTGCATGGATGATTGTGCAAAGTAAGGTGAGGATTGGAGAGAGAACAGAGAATTCTTAGGGTCTTTGTTTAAGCATAAGGTGAGTTTGTGAGAGGTGAAAGGTTGAAACAACTGTTTTGGCTCAATCTTGAATTTTCGGAAGAGAAAAAGAGAGTAAGTAGGTAATAAATGCGGGGTTTATGACATAACGTGCTGCACAAGTTTCAGAAACTATGAAGGCAACTTTGATGTGATTCAGATAAGGGAATTTATCATTTATTTTTAAATAATTTCTCAGTTAATGTGATAAAAGATAGTTTTCATTAATTACATACAACATACAAATATTGAATAGTCACATATGCTGGATGCTCATACATTGGATGCTATATGCTCATGGAGGCTTCTTTCCATTGGACGCTAGGTCTTTTGGATGAATGCATTCAAAAATTAATAATTCCTTTATAAAGTCAATTCCAAGATTTTCTTGTTTATGGACAAGCTTATCTTTATAAAGGGGTTTCGTAAATATATCTGCTAATTGTTTCGCAGTATTAACAAACTAAATATCAATGACCCTTTTCTAAACATAATTTCTTATAAAGTGATGTTTAATTTCTATATGCTTAGCTTTAGAATGCAGAATAGGATTTTTAGAGAGATTTATTGCAGCAGTATTATCATATAAAATAGGAATTTTACTCTCATAAATACTGTAATCTTCTAGTTAATGCTTGATCCACAAAAGTTATGATCAACAACTTACTGCTAAAATGTATTATGCTTCAACTATAGATAGAGCTATAGTTCCTTGTCTTTTAATGGTCCAAGAGACAAGATTTCCACCAATGACATGATATCCTCTACTTGTGCTTTTACATTTAATTCTATGTTTAGCATAATCAGCATCACAATACCCAACCAACCTATATTCCTCATTTTCTTAAAACACAGACCAAGGTTACTAGTACCTTTCAAGTATCTATAAATTCTTTTAACAACAGTTAAGTGTATTTCTCTAGGATCTGATTGAAAGCGAGCACATAGACATACACTGAACATGATATCAAGTCTAGACACAGTAAGATATAGGATAAAACCAATCATACATTTGTATGTAGTTTGGTCTACCTTTTTAGAAGTGTCGTCCAGTCTAAGTACTGAAGTTAGATACATAAAAGTACTCATTTCTTTAACATCTTCGAACTTGAATTTCTTGAGTAATTCCTTTGCATACTTTGTTTAGTGTATGTATATGTCATTTCTTGTCTGCTTTATTTGCAATCCCAAGAAGAATTTTAATTCTCCCATCATGTTCATCTCAAATTATGTCATTATAAGCTTAGACAAATCCTTACATGCAACATCATTTATAACAACAAATATAATGTTGTCCACATATATTTGCACGATAATAAAGTTTGAGTCTAGGTTTTCGTAAAACAGCGTAGTATCTACTTTTCCTCTTGTAAACCCATTTTCTAAAAAAAAAGAACTTAAGTTTTCATACCAAGCTTGGGGAGCTTGCTTAAGCCTTCTTAAGTTTAAAAACATGTTCAAAAAAGCATTACTCTCAAAACCAGGAGGTTTTTTCACGTAAACTTCATTTATTATACCATTCAAGAATGCACTTTTTATATCCATTTGATAAAGCTTCATATCATTATGAGTAGTAAATAAAAGTAAAATGTGAATGGCTTCTTATGTATCAACAGTTGTAAAGGTTTCAGTAAAGTCTATACATTCCTATTGTAAGTAACCTTGAGCTACAAGTCTAGCCTTCTTTATCACAACTTTACCTACTTCGTCTGCTTGTTTTTGAATACCCATTTTGTTCCTATAACTGATTTGTCTTTGGTTAGAGGAACTAACTTCCAAACATTGCTCTTTTTAAATTGGTTTAGCTCGTCTTGCATGGCTTGATCCATCCTTCATCCAGCAATGCTTCATCCACCGTCTTTGGTTCCATTTGTGAAATCAATGCAATTTGAGCTTGCTTTTTAAAGGTTGATCTTGTTCTAACTCAGTCATGCACATCTCCCAAGATTTTATTATCTAGATGATAGTTCTTCATTTGCTAGTTTCGTCCAGTAGGCTCTCTTTGTTCTTCTTTTGTTGAATCGTCAAAAGGTTTATTGGATGCTTGTTCCTTATGGCCATCCAACTTTATATCAGCCAAAGACTCATCTAGCTCTAATAGTTCTTTATTAGGCTAAGTGTCATTAAATTTTACATGAATGGCTTCTTCTACCGCTAAGGTTTTAGAGTTATAAACTCTCTAAGTCTTGGACGTTTCAGAGTAGCCTAACAATATTCCATTATCAAACTTAGAATCAAACTTTCCAAGATTGTCTTTAGTGTTTAGAATGAAACATTGACATCCAAAGGGATGAAAGTAAGATATGTTGGGTTTTCATCTTTTCCATAATTCATAAGGAGTCTTTTCCATGATAGGTCTAATATACATTCTATTTTGTAAATAACATGCGGTGCTTATAGCTTCAGCCTTGAAATGTTTTAAAGCTGAGTTATCATGCAACATGGTTCTAGCCATTTCTTGCAATAACCAATTATTTGTCTCCACCACACCATTTTGTTAAGGTGTATGTGGCTTAGAGAAGTTGTGGAGAATTTCATTCTCCTCACAGAACCTTTGAAAACTTTCATTTTCAAACTTTCCTCCATAATCACTTTTGATTGAAGTTATACAAACACCTTTTTCATTTTGAACTCTTTTACAGAATATAGAAAAGACCTTAAAAGACTCATCCTTGTGGGCCAAGAACATAACCCATGTCCATCTAGTAAAGTTGTCCACTACTACGAGTCCATAGCATTTTCCATTGAGTAAGGAAGTTCTAGTGCGTCCAAATAGATCAATATGTAACAACTCAAGTGGTTTAGAAGTGAAAACAATATTTTTTGAATCAAAATTTTTTTTAACTTGTTTCCCTTTCTAACATGAATCACAAAGAGAATTAGATTTGGAAACAAGATTTGGAAGTCCTCTTACCAGGTTATGCTTGTTTAGCTTAGAGATTAATCTCAAGTTTGCATGTACAAGTTTCTTGTGCCAAATCCATTGATTTTCTTTGATGGATACTAAGCATGTTATATTTTGATTTGTCAAATCACTCATGTTAATCTTATAGAGATTACTTTGCCTCTTAGCAGAGAACAACAAAGATCCATCTTTGTTTTTGACCATATACACTTCCTTGTTGAAAAAGACATCATGTCCACTATCACACAATTGACTTTTGCTCAACAGATTGTGTCTGAGTCCTTCAACATAAAGGACATTATCAATAAAGGGGAAGGGGTCCTTACCAATCTTGTCTATCCTCACTATCTTGCCTTTTGATTTCCTATAAAAGTTACCCATCCACCATTCCTTGGTTGGAGACTTTGGAACATAGACTTTTCTCCCATCATGTGTCTGCATCCTACAATCAAGCAAATTCGTAATAGGAATAATCATAGTTTTATGTACCTAAATGGACTTGGGTCTTTTCTTGTTGGTACTAAAGGCAATGGACGCCTTTTGTGTTAGACGATGAATACATCTGGATGATTTATGTCCATTTTTACCTCAATATTTACAAAACGAAATAGCTTTGGTTGTACTAGAAAGTCCTTTCTCTTCTTTGAAACCAAAACCAAATTTGTCATGGGGACTTCTTCTATACGAAAGAATTTTGTTAAGATTTTCAGTCCCATTAACAAATTTGAATAGGCTTTCTCTTAAGTGCATAACTTCCTTTTGAAGCTCATTTGCTTCATCAGGTGGTTTCATTTCTAAAAAGTCCTTGGTTTCTCAGTTTTTAATTTTTCATTCTCTCTACTAAGTTCTTCATAAGCCTTTTTCAAAGAATCAAATTCTTTTGAAACTTTTGAAAACTTCTTGTTCATTTCTTTATAACTAGAAGAAAGAGTTGAAAAGTTAGAAAGAAGTTCATGGTAAGCTTCTCGTAAAGCAGATAAGTCATTGAAATTTACCTCTTTTTCCTCTTGCTCATTTTCTTACCTTTCTGGACTGGTATCCACCATTAGACAAATATTAGCTTTTTCAAATGAGGACATTCTAACTTGAAGTATCTAGGCTTTTTGCATTTAAAGCATATTGGTGCACTTTTCTCCTTCATTTCTTTGTTGAACTTTGCGGAGAAGTTCCTTGCTTGAGATCCTCTTTTCTTCTTCAACATGGCTTGTATCTTTCTGGTTATAAAGGAGATCACATCTTCGCCAGAGTCTTCACCATCAGATTGTTACTTAGAAGACTCCTCAACATTCAGGGCTCTGGACGATGACCCTTTTGTATGTCGTTGGACGCTTAAGGCCAAAGACTTTCCTCTTCTTAACCCTTCATCCTGCTTTAATTCCATCTCATGAACTTTAAGAGTTCCAAGCAGTTCCTCTGTTGATAAAGTTGTCAGATCTTTGGATGCTCTCAAGGCTGTAACCTGTGGTCTCTATTGTCTAAGCAAACTTCACAAGATTTTGTTAAAGTGATCATAGTTATCATAAGTTTTACCTAGAATCCTCAAATTATTTACAATGGTTGGAACCTACAAAACATGAGTTCAATAGCTTTGTTTTCTTTTGTTGTAAATAACTAGTATTGTCCAACAAGTAAGCTTAACTTAGATCTTTTAACTTATGAAGTACCCTCATAGGCAAGAGCTAGAGTGTCTCACATCTTTTTAGCACTTCTTAAATTGTATACTTTTTCATACTCAGATTCAAATAAAGCACACATAATAGCATTGTGAGCTTTAGAGTTAAGTAGATACCTTTGCTTTTGCTTATTAGTCCACTGACCTCATGATAATTCTGTACCATCTTCACCAATAGGTAGATAGTTGCCTCTTTCAACCACGTTCCACATGTTGATGTGGCAAGCATCAAAGAATGCTATCACTCTACTTCCAATAATCTTAGTTCTGACCTTTGAAGAGAGGTGGTATGTTAACTGTTTGTCCTTCATTATCCATGCGTGTTTAGGATCTTTTATCCTTACACTATTAGATGCTTAACCCGTAGAGGTCGAGCTCTGATATCAACTGAAAGAGAAAGAAACACACAAGAAGGGGGGGTTAAATTGTGTGTTTTGATTTTCAAAATCTTTTGCAAATGATTAAGTATAAAAAGGTCGTCCAATCAAAAATAAGCGAGGATAAGGAAGGATATAAGCACACAAAGTTTTATACTAGTTCACTCAACTTGAGCTATGTCTATTCCAAAAGAATTTTCACTGACCAAGTCCTAGTTACAACAAGTATTTTTCAATAGTCTCGTCAAGCCTTACAAACCGTCATCAAGCCTAAATTACGAAATCCAAGTATTCTTTAGTCACAAAGCCTCTCTAGACTTTCACAACAACATAGTTGCTTTTACAAGAAATCTACTCACAAAGTGAGGATATGAAAGTTTAAGCACAATGTACAATAGCTTTGCAATGCAAATGATATTAAAACTTAAGCATTGCAGAGATCGTCTAGTAAGAGCTTAGAGGTTTGTTTGAGTTCGTAACCTTCAACACTCATTCTGTTATCTCTTCACTATGCAAGTCTTGCTTATATAGCCTCTTGGAAATATATCCATTTAGAGAGAAGGCTTTAGCTTTATTTTTCCATTCTATAGCAGTATTAAATGCACGGGAAAATCTTCATGTTTAAGACTTGATATGTGCCTCGAGAATCTTGGAGAGAGAAGATGTAGCAGTCTTGTCTTGTAGTAGTTTTGTACCGAAAAGGTAGGTACTATCTAATGCACAGTACTACTTTTCTAAACATACCTTCTTTTATTCTTTTCTTTCTGTACATCAGCCTTGATAAGTTAACTACTTTTTCACGAGGGTGTACTTATACATTAGCATATTCTTCTTTTCATTGAATGATAAGATATTTGAACATTAGAGTATATCAAAAAGCATGAAGAACGAGTTTCAATATGTACGAGGATAAACTTATTCAGCTTCATTGAAACTTAACCAAATAGAATTCGTCAAAGTTTAAAAAGCTTTGGATGATTCTTTCATTGGACGCTTTTTAGAAAACTTATATCAAATGAGATTTGCACAAGGGCATGTTGGACGCCATGTTTTCTAAAAATGTTGGACAGCTAGTGTATTGGACACCAGTTTTTCTAAAAGCTTGTTGCACACGTCTAAGTCTGCACATGTAACACACTTGTTATCAAACTTTAAAATTTAATAACCTTTGTTATCGTTAAAACTTTGAGGGGTTAAACGCTTTATACATCTTTGGTTCTAACACGTTGTGATTTCAATTTGTTTTTCCACAAGCTTGCAAGGCTTGAGAACTAGTATCGCAGATGCAAGAAATCGTCAATGCATTTCTCATTTCGAAACAAATTGCCTAAGATCACGGTATGTTGATCTATATTTCCAGTCATGAAAAGTCTCATGGTATTGCTTTTTAAGTTCAACGTATTCATCACTGGCACTTTGCAATTTTGTTCTTCATGTAACTATATATTTAGAACATGGAACCCAATACTTTGATGTGATCTACAATTCAAATCTAAGGGGATATTTTCAGAGGGTGAATGGAATAATGCTAAGATTATATTTGAGTTGGAATACCCTACACCAGCAAGTTCTACAACAGTAACGAAGACCCTTAGCAGGGGAAGTCTATGATGGACCCTAGTTGGTGTGTACAAGGAAGGAAATAATACAGAGGATATTGAATTCAAAGATTCAATGTAAATTTTTCCATTCCATAACAGTGAACCTCCCTATTCGTTACCTAGTTGTTTATACTATGTTGTTAGTTATGGGTTGCCTGAATAAAGAATGAGTAAGGGATGAATACTCCATATTTGTCACTTACTTAATCGAAATATTAATAACAGTAATAATAAAATATGACTCGTGTTAATTTTTTGGAATAATTATTTATTTGCTTTTTACTCCTTTCGGTCCTTATTATAAGACCCAATTAACTAATTCACCAAGATTAAGGAAAATAGTTCATTTATTTAGTAGCATTAAATTTGTCTTAAATTTACATGTTCTTTCTAAAATTACCCTTAACATTAATGAGAAATATTTTATTCTTTTTTTAAATATTTAATTCTTTTAATTTCTCTCATTAATAATATATTTATTATCTTGCTTTTTATTGGCTATGAATGTGAAGAGACAAAGTAAGGTTTTCAAAATTCTCTTCATACAAGACAAAGTTAGTCTCTTAAAAAGTGCAAGACATTATTGTATTCTATCTACTATTTATTGAAAATAGAGAAAAAGACTCATAATTAAGAGTATTTTTGCCAAAAAGAAAAATTAATGCATAAGAAATTCTAGATTGGTTCTTATAAAAAAAGATCAAGCCAAATGTCAAATTTGGTTCTTATAAAAAGGACTGGAGGGAGTAAAATATTTAATTTTTATGCACCAATAGTATAAATATTTCTTATACTATCAAATGATTTTTAAAGTAATTATTGTAAAAGTTAACAAAATTATCATACATAACCATTTCTAATTAATTAACAATGTAAAAACATTTTATACTGTTAGTGAATATGCTATTTTCTTTAATTCTTTTTTTTTTACATATTTTTTTATTGACCATTTCCATTAGAATATTTTCATAAAAATTGTAAAGCAAACAAAACTTAATAAACAAATTAAACGAAAAAATAATAAATAAATGAAAGAAATGTTTCCTTCATATGCAAATTGGGGATTATGTATCCTTGAGTTATTTTGAAAATTAAGACTAATTAAGAAAAAAAAATACGTCTGATTGGAAGCAAGGCCATCATCGAGTGAGAAAAACTACTTTCCTTTATGTACAATTTTTGGAACATCACAAATACAATACATAGAAAGAAATAGAACAAATTTGAGAACAAAATTAAACAATTTTTTTTGTGTGGTTATTTGTTGAAATATTATCTTCTACATAGTAAATAATAATGATTTTGACTATTGATATTTGTCTTATAGTACTTTTTCATTATTTTTTATGTGACATTAACGCAAGTTTATGTATGGAAACTTCTCATCATTGAAATTTAAGAAATGAGGGGAAGGATGCCACCCCTACCCCCCCCCCCCCAAAAAAAAGAAAGAAATGTAGGGAAGGAAAGGTAGTGAGAGAAAAAAGTTTTTGCTTTCAGAAGTTTCTAATAGGTGTATTAATATTTAGCAATATTTTATGAAATAAAATTTATTAAAGTCTCATAAGATAAAGTCATAAACATAAATCTAATAAACAAAATACTAATAAGAAAGAAAAAATTGACATAATAAAGAGTTAAGACAAGACACACGTACAAAACTCTCCTCATTCTTTCACTCCTCCCGCCCCCTTTTCCTAATATAATTAATAGAGTAAATTACATTGACATTTCTTGAGATTTTTTGATATTTCCCAAAACTCCTTATTTTTTTTAACATTTATAACAACTTTTCTTATAGAGGTACACAATGTAGTGTTTTTTAAACAATTAAGGGGGTTTATATATAAGAAGTGTCAGTGTAATATTTTTCAAACAATTAAAAGGATTAATGTAAAGATAAAAAAAGATGAGTATTAGGAGAAATTTGACAAAACCTCAAGGAGTGTTAGTATAATTTATTCTTAATTATCCTTGTTAGATAACGAGGTATATCTTTCAACTTTTTCTCCTTTTGAATCCTCAAAATCAAAATTTGACAACTATTTCTCTAATTCTTCACTGTTATCTTCAAATTTCAATTCCTCTAAGCCTTATAATATCTCTTTAAGTAAAAGCATTGTCTCCCTTAAAAAGAAAAAAACTTCTTTCCTAGTGTCATCATCATTTCCATCCATCTCTCCAACTAGTCACTCATTACATTCATGAATATCATTGAGATTGGTTGGCTCAATTTCATCCTTAAGGTTGTATTTTCACTTGAGTGATTGATTATACTTAGCATAGACCAAGTCATGCAATCTTTTATGCTCAAACCTATATCTTTTCTTAGAATGAATTTGCAACATTAAGCAAAGAATTAAGGAATAATTATAAGAAAGTATTGAATGATGATCAAGTTTGAGGTCAACCAAAATGAAAACAAATTGAAATTTACTTGCTCAAAGACATTTCAATTACATTCATAATCCAATGCACTACAACTTAAGACCATATTGTAAGTTGTTGCAAATTGGGAGTTGATGAACCATATAGTTGTCACCATTGGCCTACAAAGCTAGGGATATTTTGTTAAATACTTAAGCAAATGACTTAAAATTCAAACATTAGAAGAATATTAAAAGTATAAATGTTGTTTATGCTTTGTTTCTCATATGGTGAAATGATTTTCCTCATTGATATTGTCATACCATTTCTCACCAATAATTTGATAAGTGTGCAACTCCAACATTATGTAACATCCCCAGAAATTAGAATAATGACGTTAATAAAATAAATAAATAAATAAAATTGTCGTTTTCTGTCTATTTAATAAGTGCTTTGTATTATATAAGAATAGTGGGCCACACTTACATCAGGCTTTAAAAGAAGGCCCATAGGGCCTAATAAGGGCTTATACCTTCCTAGCCCTCACACACACACATCTACTTACTTTAGAAGGAAAAGAGAGAAATAAGAAAGAAAGACAGACAAAGAAGAGAAAGGAAGGAGGAGAAGAAATCACCTAACACCCATACGTAGGAAACCTTTGTAACACCTTAAGGGATATTACAATAACTAAGCCTAGATTTCTAAGAACAAACAAAAAACATAGAAACAACATGCAAATGTACTTAAAAATATGATTGGGTTTTATATACAAATAATACAATAAAATACCATGCATGCCTAATACAACTTGTAACGACCTTCTGTTACCATAGTATTACAAACAAACTCCTGTATATATATATATATATATATATATATATATATATATATATATATACTTAATAATAATCAATCACAAGTTACTTTAACATATATAAGATATGAAAGAATGAGTATATACAAGCCCATTTATATACAATACCAAGGAAAAACCTAAATACAAAACTCTCTATAGCTGGTCACTTTATACATCATTTTAAAAGAAATAAACAACAATAAGGAATATCAATTCCTTTAAGAAAAAGAACAAAAAGATGATTCTCTATACTTGTTCAATTTTACCACTGGCTGAATCGAAGCTTCATCACTAACTAAGTGAAACTAAACTTGCCAAAAACTCAACATCTGCTCCCACACCAAAGACGTGATCATCACATGCACGAACCACACGTGCAAATAATACAAGGGTAAGCTTACTTAAAACAATAATGATAACACAAGTACAACCATTACAACAACAACCTTTACCACAATAACAACAACGATATTAACAACACCTCTATCACCACCATCACTAATCATAACAATTACAAATAGCCTCAAAAATCAAATAACAACAACAATACTATCCCCACTACCAACACATAACACATAACACAACCACAATAACAATTACTAAGTAATCATAGCAACAACGGCAACACTACCATCACTACCACCAGCAACAATGACATCGGGTAACAATAATAATAATTTCATCAACATACAAATTTAGAATCCCATTTCATCAGAGGATGAGTTTACATACATATAGCACAACACATCATGCCTTCAACCCAAAAATGTCAATGTATGAATGACACGACTCTCGAGAGATTTCTACATTCCGAACGATCAGCCAGGTCTTATTTCCTACCATGGCCATCTAGCACCATTCAGGAATTGCCAAAACTTTGATCAGTTGGATAAGCTTATGGTTGTCAGGATAAGTGTATGTGGGTGGTGATATACCACAACACAAGGCCTGCACTACCTTGGCCCCACTGTGGGATTACCCATCCACTCATCCCCTAGGCCCAACTTTCTGACCCCACTTCTTATACAGGCACTAGGTTAGAAGCCTGTCTAAGTTGTAGCTCCGTTCACCCCCAACTTCCATGCCTAACCCGCATACGGCTTGAGGCCCACACAACCTCAACCAACCACCTATGCATGCCAATGCATGTATCACCACAACAATCAGTTCAACCACAATAATCAACATATCATATATATGTATCAACATATCAATACAACTATTAACTCAATCACAACAATCATCATATCATATATATATATGTATCAACATATCACCACGTGGCCTACTCAGCACCACCTGTGGTCCAATATTCACCATCGACCATAAATCAACCCCATGCACGCCTAAATCGGCCTCTTGCATGGTCAACCGGTAAGGCCCTATACAAGCAGCCCACCTCATGAGAAACATTATACAACAATATCATACACCATAAGTGGAGGTCCAATCTAAGCAACCTTCCACTTCACAACCAATCCAATAATCAACTACAGTTTGAAAACTAAGACCTTTAAAAACCATTTGGAAGATTGACAAATCTTGAAATTCACAAAAACCTTCAAAACAATTCACTTCTTTAATTTAAAGAAAATCATATCCCAACTGGACAACTCTCCATCATTCTCAAATAAAACTTTTGAAAATGTATAATACCCTTTTTATATGTGTATATACATAATACTTCATATTTTGAAATGAAAACTTTAAAATCTGAAATAGTACATTCAGTTCTGAAATAACAGATTAAGTACTGTAGTAACAGATTATATCAGTTTAGTAAAATGCACTAGATTTCATTTTCTGGCAGGGATAATCGATTATGGATTCTCATAATCGATTATTCCAGAACCAATTTCACAGATAATCGATTATGAGATCCCATAATCGATTATTCTCGAAACTAAATCACAAAAACAGCTTTTGGAACTCTAAATAATCGATTATGTAATCCCTATAATCAATTATTTGTGACGAATTTCGAAGCAAATTGCGATTTTTACAGAAAATCTCAAGCTTTTCAACCAAATAACCTAGATTTTCAAATCAATGGTGTTCCAACAACATCAATCCACCCCAACCAAGTTCATACACATCAAATTACACAACTAATTCAATATTTCATCACAAAATCATCAATTATTCCCTAAAAATCCATTTTTTTCCCCCAAAATATCAAAACCACCAAATATATCCACATCCACAGAGATTTAACTGTTTCCAAGGAAAGAAATCAACATATTAACAATCATTAATACAAAACAACTGATTTGTAAGCTTCCCTTGCCTCTAAAAGTTCCTAAATCTAAATTTTGGTTCTTTGAGAAACTTGTGTCTTGAGTCAAAACCTTCCACAGATTTGTTCCTTCTCTTACTACAATCACTAAATCAGGCTTGGAAATTCTCTAACACACTTATCAGCATCAAATTTCTAGGGAGAGATTAAGAGAGAAATGAAGAGAGAGAAAGTGAAGAGAGAGAAGAAATGAGAGAATGAGGGAAACCTCCCTCCCTTTCCCTTATATACTTGACCTCCTCGAAGCTCTCACACAAACTTTTGGCCAACTGAGGCCCAAACCTCACCAAGTCACCCCCCCTTGTCTCAAAAATTGGTTTAACTTAACTATTTTTCTCAAAAGCCCAAAATCACTCTCACAACATATCTCATTGGCTCAAGCACATATCTCAAGTTTCCTAAATTCAAACCATAATTTCAAACCAACAACTCATAATCATCATCACATACAACATACCATACATAGCAACAATTCATTTATTTCTTTTAATCACCTAGATTATATATCAAATTTCCACTTTTTAGTTATTAAAACACTTAATCATACATTAAGAAAAACACGGTGTTACACAACTCATCTATCACCCAAAGGTTCCATACAAAATGTAAAAAAGAATACAAAAATACAATGTAAACTAGGCTACATCTTTTGTACATGACTTCAAGCTCCATTTGCACATGTCTTCACCTATATTCTAAAAAAAGGAAAACTTAGAAGAGTGAAACATAACGTCTCAGTGAGTGCACTAAGGACTCTACGGCTGGGTCAAACTCTTTTACTCAAACAATATTCATCACTTATCTCTCATGGCTTTAGCCTCACTAGGTCTCTCATAGTTCTCCACACCTATGGTCAGGTCTACACCTTTTAATAGTCAATACTTCTTGTTAACTCTTCTCTCATTCTCACAACTGTTATACAAGCTTACTATCTCATTCTGAACTTAAGAACTCATCCTCATTACTTATACTTTCTTACCCAAAACCCTCTCTAGTATTTAAACCTTTCATGCTTAGATTTTACTCTTCTTCCTTTTGATATTTAAGCTGTTTTCTAGGGGTCAAGACTAAGGTTACAGATATTCTAAAATACTCTTGACACTTCCTTAACATTTACCTTAATACTCTCAATTTTTTCTCTTACTTGTCGCATACCTTTCTATTATATCGTGTGGGAATTCACCCTTTCTCTATCTCATTCACAACTATTTAATCCAATTAGAACTCATAACACTATCCTATGATCTAGCCTCTCACATATACTTAGGGTAGCAAGGACAATCCTAATTACAAACATATGTTTATTTCACATCCTTCGCCTAGTAACTATACATACACCTCATTTTGTTTCATCAAACAAGAATAACACATATGCATAATATGATTACATATACATAATCTTGACACTTCATCACAAGACACAATTACATTTTCATATGTGTAACACCCTAAGAGGCATTACCGTAACTAGGTCTAGATTTCAAAAAACAAACAAACTTAAAAAGGTAGAAACAATATACAAATGCTACTCATAAATATAATTAAATATCATATACGAACAATACAATAAAAAAAATACATGCCAATATAACTCATCTATTACCCAAAGGTATCGTACAAAATATAAAGAAGAATACAAAAACATAATATAAACTAGACTATGTTTTCTTGCACGTGACTCTAAGCTCCATCTGCGCATGTCTTCACTTGTATCCTAAAAAATGGGAAACTTAAAGGAATGAGACATAATGTCTTAATGAGTGCTCTAAGGACTCTACGGCTGGGTTACACTCTTCTATTTGGACAACCCTCATCATTTATCTTTTATGGCTTTAAACTCACTAGGTCTCTCATAATTCGCCATACCTACGGTCTAATCTACACCTTTTAATCTTCAACACTTTCTGTGTTAACTACTCTCTCATTCTCCTGACTATTATATTAGTTTACTATCTCATTCTCAACCTAAGAACTCTTTCTTACCCAAAATGCTCTCTAGTATTTAAACCCTTCATGTTTAGATTTTACTTCTCTTTCTTTTAATATTTAAGGTTGGTCTCTATGGGTCAAGTCTAAGGTCACGGATATTCTAAAATACTTTTGACCATCCCTTAACACTCACCTTAATACCATCATTTTTTCTCTCTTATTTGTCTTATACCTTTCTATTATGCTGTGTGGGGATTCACTCTTTCTCTACCTCATTCACAACTATTATTATCCAACTAGGACCCTCACAACACTATCCTAGGACCTAGCCTCTCACTTATCCTTGAGGTAGCAAACACAATTTTAATTACAAGCATACATTTATTTCACATCTTTTGCCTAGTAACTAGACATACTCATTGTTTTGTTTCATCAAGTAAGCATGACATACACGCATAACATAAGCACATATACATAATCTTGACAATTCATCACAATACACAATCACATTTTCACATGTGTACACATTACATCATTCACTTATGAACAAGGTCACATAGAATTCACACAATTATAACGTAGCACACTTCAACATATCACACTACAACAAGATACATATGCGTGCGATGTTCCTAAACCACTACTCATGCACATGTGGTACCAACCTAAACTTTTCGAAAAGTAGACTAGGAGTAAATGTAGGCCATAAGAAGCGTCATCGGTACCGATGCCTTCGGCTTTTGCACCCTCAATTAGCATGATATCCCCCGGTGACTAGTTAGGGTTACCCAGTTCTGCCAGTAAGCCCCGGCTCCATGGGATCAGCATGGACTATTGGAGTTTTCCTAACCGAATAACCCCCAAGGTTAAGGTTAAACAACCCATCACGGCCTCCACCAGCCAAATTCCTACATACTTTCCTTATCACATAACTCAAATGTTATGATGCATGGTCACATACAATGCTTACAGCTTTCATAAACTTTTATCATGAATCATAGGCATAATTTCATATCACACTCATTTTTTTCAAAATAAATAACAACCATACAATATAAACTCAACAAGACATAAAAAAAAAAATAACAATGAGTTAAACACTGTCAAAAGGAGTTCACAAATACAAGGAATGTAATAGCAAAAATCGTATCCGCCCAGCGGTCCAGAAAACCCACCCAGCGAGTCTGCGCCGAAACTCAACCCGCCCAGCGGGTATTGCACCCGCCCAGCGGGCTCGCGTCACGATCCAACCCGCCCGGCGGATGTTTCATCCCGCCCAGCGGATCCGTGTGCCTAATGCAAACACGCAATTCAGTTTTTGAAGAAAAGTTGCCCAGCGGCTATCTAATCCCGCCAGACAGGTCCAAGGTACTAATTTCAATTTGTTTTTCCTATTACCTTTGGTTTCTAAATGCTCCCAAATAAATAACTAGATTCTTAATCACTCTTCTACATTGATAATTGTTTAATCTAATCTATAAATTCCTTACTCCCTCACAATCTCCTCAAAACCCATCAAATCCTAAATTTAGGTATAAGGAAGGAAAATATAAATAGAGGAACAAGAACAAGGAAGGACACGGGGGAGAGCACTCACCTTTGTGGACGTGCAAAGTTGAGTTCTAAGATTTAGATTCTCCGGTTTCTATTCTTCCTCCTTCTCTTCCTCTTCTTCTTCCCTTCTTTTCCTCATTCTCTCTAACTTTTTTCTTCTTCTATTTTGTGACGGCTAAAGCTAACCCTCCTTCTCTATTCCCTTCTTATAACATGTAGGTGAGTATGTAGCTTAGTGGGCTTTAATCCTCTATTGGGCCCTAGATGTTCTTTTGAGTTCTATGATAATATTCCTACTAATTTATAATACTAAGGTATTAAAAACAATAATAATAATAACAATAATAAAAATAATAATAACAATAACTCTTAAGACATCTTTTGTCTAATAACATATGGGAAGGGTTCTACTAAGAGCTAGCTCGTGGTTTATTTCTAGTACTTGAAATTTGGGGTGTTACAATATGTGTACACATTACATTAATTGCTCATAAACAAGGTCACATAGACTTCACATAGTTACAACGTGGTGCACTTCAACATATCACACTACAATAAGATACATATGTATGCTATGTTCCTAAATCTCTACTCATGCACATGTGGTACCAACTTAAACTTGTCAAAAAGTAGACTAGGAGTAAATGCACGGCCATAAGAAGCGTCATTGGTACCAATGCCTTTGGCTTTCGCACTCTCAACTAGTATGATATCCCTCGGCAACTAGTTAGGGTTACCTAGTTTTACCAATATACTCTGGCTCCATAGGATCAACATGGGCTATTGGAGTTTCCCAATCGGATACCACCCCTAAGGCTAAGGTTAGACAACCCATCATGACCTCCACCAGCTAGATTTCTACATACTTTCCTTCATCACATAACTCAAATGTTATGATGCATGGTCACATACAATGCTTACAACTTTTTATAGGTTTTTATCATGAAACATTGACACAACTTCATATCACACTCAGTTTTCTCAAGGTAAATAACAATCACAAAGTATAAACTCAACAAGACATCCAAAGAAGCAATAATGAGTGTTAAAGACCACAAAAGGGAGTTCATAGGTGCAAAAAGGGCAAGGAAGAGACTTAGACGTGCGTTTTAGAGTAACCAAGGTCGTACCCGCTCGGTGGGACAGGAAGGTCGCCTGGCGGATCACACCAAGACTCACCCCCCCGGCTAGTCTACAAGCTGGGCAAAAAACACAGTCGTTCAGCGCCAAGCACGAAGTCTAGATTTCGAAAAAATAGTCACCCAACAACTATCTAACCTCGTCAGGCGTGTTCGATGTCCAAATTTTAATTTGTTTTTTCTATTATCTTTGGCTTCTAAATGTTCCAAAACAATTAATTAAATTCTTAATTACTTTTTCTACCTTGATAATTGATCAATCTAATCTATGAACTCTTCACTCATTCACAATCCCCTCAAAACCCATCAAATCCCTAACTTAGGCATAAAAAGGGAGAAAAGGTAAACAGATAAACAAGCACAACATAAAGGGCAGGGTAGGACACGGGGGAGAGCACTCATCTTTAGGACACACAAAGCCAAGTTCTAGGGCTTAGGTTTTTTGGTTTCTATTCCTTCTCTTTCTCTTCCTCTTCTTTTTCCTTTTCTCCTCATTCTTTTTAACTTCTTTCTTATTCTATTTTGTGACGGCTATACCTAATTATCCTTCTCTATTCCCTTCTTATAACTTGTGGGTAGGCATATAGCTTAGTAGGCTTTAGCCCCCTATTGGGTCCTAGATGTTCTTTTGGATTCTATTATAACATTCCTATTAATTTCTAATGCTAAGGTATCAACAACAATAATAATAACAATAAATATAACAACAACAACAACATAGCATAGAATAATGATAATGATGATGATAATGATAATGATAATAATAATAATAATAATAATAATAATAATAATAATAATAATAATAGCAACATCAACAATAAATATAATAATAACAATAATAGAAACAATAATAATAATTAGAGATATAGTAACAATAACTCTTAAGGTGTCTTTTATCTAATAACACATGAGAAGAGTCCTACTAAGAGTTACCTTGTGGTTTATTTCTAATACCTGAAATTTGGGGTGTTACAATATTATCATATCATTCCTCACCAATAATTTGATAAGTGTGCAACTCCAACATTATGTAACATCCCTAAAAATTAGAATAATAAGGTTAATAAGATAAATAAATTAATAAAATTGCCTTTTTCAGTCTATTTAATAAGTGCTTTGTATTATATAGGAATAATGGGCCACACTTATATCAGGTTTGAAAGAAGGCCCATAGGGCTCAATAAGGGCTTATACCATCCTAGCCCTCACACACATATCTACTTACTTTAGAAGGAAAAGAGAGAAAGACGGACAAAAAAGAGAAGGGAAGGAGGAGAAGAAATCACCTAACACCCATACTTAGGAAACCTTTATGAGTACATCCCTTTTATTACGTTTGTGTCTTGATCATTCTCTTGCTATGGAAATTATTGTGGCAACACTATTCATCGTGCGGTTTTGGTTTTGGGAATTTTTTTGTGATTTAGTATGATTGATGAGTTTAATATAGAGAACTAGGGTTTGTAAACATATAGGAAGTATCTTTGATCTTGTTTGTGTGTTTGGTTAATGGTAAAGGCCACGAATGGCCTTAAGATGTAATTTTTGCGATCTATAGATAGTCTATCTACGCTAAGCGTAGCTTCATGGTGCTAAGCATGGGTCATGTAGATGTGTGGGTCTGATACCCAATGCACTTGTGCTAAGCGTAAGCCTTCTTGAGCCTATAGGTAAGATTCTGGGTAATGACATTAAGCATAACCTTTTTGCACTAAGAATGAGGCACCCAAAGAGGATGCCTGAGACCTTTACATAATGGTACTAAGCACCCCACCTTGTGTGCTAAGCACAAGACATCCAAAGGGGATGTTTAAACCCCTACACAGTAGCACTAAGCACAGTTTTCATGTGCTAAGCTTAAGACTTCCATAAAGCATGTTTGGAGCCCCTACATAGTGGTGTTGAGTGCCATTAAACACTAGGGTTGATAGCACTAAGCACTAAGGTTGATCGTGCTAAGCTAGGCTATGTCTATACTAAGCTCAAAACTCTTAGAACAACATATGATTTTATTCAAGTTGTCACCTTTATGAATTAAATTCTATATTCATTCGTGACTGCATAATGATACTAAACGTCTATGTATGAATGGTGAGAAGTCTCCTTGGGTAAAAGAAGGATGAGAACCCTTTCAATCACCAAAGTTTGACAATATATGAAAAAAAAAATAAACAAGATAAGCAGGCATTAAACTTTTATGTACCCTATTTGACAAGGGAAGGGTTTGCAGCCCCTTCAATCCTCAAAGAGTGGTAAGATGCGCTTCAGTAAGGAAAGAGTGATGGCATAGAATAAGAGGGATGTCTCTTGAAGAATTTAATCTCAATTCAGCCATAAGACAAAAAGAGAAAAGATAAAGATAAAGCATGCACGCAAAGTTTAAGATTTATGTTTTAAGAAAAGTATTTAACCAAGTTTTCCCTTGAGATGTAAGTTATTCTATATAAAGAGAATATCTATATGTTTTATGTGTTCATGGCATTTAGTTTTATGTTGAGATACTAGGGTGCTCACTAAGACATTACCACACTAGTTTTAGTTTCATGTTCCAAATTAAGTAGGTTAAGGAGCTTTTAGGTAGCTAACATGGAGACATTTTTTGTATTTTTGCTTATAGGATCAATTGTTGAGCACATATTACGTTTTTTTTTACTGGATCTGTTGTATTTAGGGCTTGGCCTTCTCCTTGTAGATGTATAAGTACCTTATTCTTTTGCAAAACCCATATGACTTCTTGGATTTTAGTTCGAAGGACCAGTTTGCAAAGAAGATTTTTAAGTTTTAGTGATGTTAATTATCCATGTGTACACAATGTTTTTGTATTAATCATAAGAATTTATAATAGTTATGGTAATACCTTCTAGGGTGTTACACTCCACCTCTAGATTTCCCACCAACTTATGAATGCATGCATATAACCACCTAAAATCTCACTATGAAATTCCATCAGAAATGTTGTCATAGAAGAACTCTAATCTAATAAAGTGGTCAGCCTCATGTAATCACTACAAAAAATTTTCAATATAGTGACAAAATTTAGGAACCAAATTCGTCGGTTACAAATAATGATTGACATTGCAACCAATTAGGTGTTGGCTAATGGTTTTGAAATAGCAAGTGATTAGTGTGGTCACTACTTAATTGATCGCTAAATCAGTCACTAAACGCTTTTCAATCTCATTTTTATTACCCGTATAACAAACATTCTTATGAACAAAATTTTCTCCTAATACCATTTAAATGTCATGTAGTGACCTAATGTGTTTTCTATTGCTAAAATGCATATTGATATTTTAAAGTTGGTGGCAAATTCAATGTCAATCACTAAATTATGGCATTAAAATCTTTATGATACCTATATGGCAACAAAATTAGTGTCTAGTGTAGAATTTTAGTGCGATCAAATATTTATCCCTAAATCTCAAAATCCCTTTCCCTAGTTTCATCTTAACCTCTTTCTCTTTCGCCTAACCTTTGTGTTCTCTCTCTCTCTCTCTCTCATCAAAAGTCCTCTAGAGGCAAGCCTTTCCATCCTCTGTTTTCCCCTTCCAAGGTCTTTTGTGGCTTTATTTATTAGTTTTGTGTTTTTAGCAAAACAATTTATGGATGGCAAAGTTGTATTGGGTGCTTTGGTTAGTGCACAATGAAGTCATAGGTTATGTAATGTGTGGTTTTAGGTGTAAGGAATGTAGGAGGATGGTGTAGGTCATAGTGCTCAAGGGTTATATTGCTTTGGTCAAAGGGCTTGGTTTGGTTACAATGATTTATAGGTTTAGTGATAGTGAGTTACAATTATAGGTTTTAAGCATTATATGTGTATAAATCACAAAAAAAAGCTAGTTTTACTGTACTTTCAATATTAAGATTTAAAGTATACTAAACTATCATGTAGTTCTTGCCTTTTTCCATTTTTGTTCTAATTTTTGTGCCATGAATTGGATACTAATTATCTTTGAGCTTAATCCATCTCTAATTTGACCAATATTTCATATTAATGTACTATTTATGTTTTTAATGAGTAAATTAAAGCACAATTTTGCAATTTATGATAAATAACACTATTTTGGGCTCTTGAGAATAAGATTAATGGTGTGATTATGTAAAGATGTTATCTTTATGCTCTGTCAACCTGAATTAAATCAAGGAATCAAATATATAATAAAAGAAATGGTGTGATTGGTGGCACAAGGTTTGGCGTAGAATAGAGGTTGTGTGGGAGCTTGCAGGTTTAGGTGTTTGGCTTAGTGGATCAAAAATATTCTTTTGGTGAGGTGCAATGATGTTGTTCATTATTTCTTGTAAGGGAGGTCTACGAGGTGAATCTCGGTCAGGTTGGTATCTTGTTGTCAAGGATTTTAGTTCACAACAAGGTATAGGTGATAAGTCTCAATTTAACACGCCACTGGTGCTACATAAGTCTAACTATCAAAAATCATAGATTTTTAATAAAAGTTAATTAATTTGATTATGAAAATATAGATAAATTTTACATGATTGCAAAAAACAAAATGTCATACATAAATAATTCAAAATAATTAGAATTAAAAAAGCGTAACATAATATAATTGAAATAACATCATGCATAAACAAATAAGGGTAAATGTACAATGTCATATGACACTACATCCCTGAAGCTAAAAATCATATAGACCAAGTAAATAAAGTATGTCAAAATAATATCGTATATGTTGTGTCCTAAAAAGAAGTACAAATAGAAATCTAAAATACATCCGAAAAGGGGAGAGGGAAAATCCTACTACAACAAAATGATCCTTATGTTGGTCATATAATAACCCTAGATTTTACTATTGAGACACCTCTAAAGGGTGGGTCCTCCTCCTTAAAACTAGGAAGTTGTATCGGTACATGATGGTGGCGTTCCCCATGATTGTCACTAAATGTTGAAGAGGTCACAAAGCGATCTCTAGTGTGTAGGATGGTGTTTATGACATTTCCTCAATTGGAAGCTTGAACTCCACAAATATGTTAAGAGAAAGTGAGATCATGGGAACTCTCGCGGGAATATACATGAAAGGTATTTCACCAATGTAATGCACTTGTTGACTATCAAAGTCAATAAATAAGGTCGTTCCATTCATGACTTGAGGGCTTGTGTATCATTCAGGATGTGATATAGTTAACTGTCCCATTTGTAGGCCTCTTCATGCATAAGACATTTATGACTTGAGGGGTTATGTACCCTTTGAGATACATCACAGTTGGTCACCTTATCCAAAGCACTCGTGACATTTCAATATCACAAAGACAATTGTAGTTGACCATCCTCCAATGTATGACGTGGTGAGTCTAAGCCATCTAAGCCAACTAAGTCCCACAAGATCTCCCCTTTCCCAAAGCTATCACTATTGCAGACAGGAATTTTTAAATCGGTTTTAAATGACTTTTTAGATCGGTTGTTAAATCGTTTTAGATACAGGGGATATAGAAAGTGATCATTTTTTACGTCAAATATTGACTCAATGTAAAAAAAAACTTTTTAACTCAATTATAACATAACCAATGTAGAAACCAAATCCACCACCACTACGATTGTATCCACTGCCACTTCTGTAACTGTCGTTGCTACCATCACCGCAGCTACTACGAGACTGAGCTTTGTTCACAATGATGTTACAATGTGATCACATCTCTCTTCATTCTTATTTCAAAATCATCCCACCATTGTCAAGGTTCTGACCATTCATCCCCTTCGATCACATCTCTCATTAGTTGCTCCAGGGCGAAAGTCACAAATCTAAAACTTCTCGATCTTCTAGTCTCATGATCGTTGATTATCTGCACATAAAAATGCAAACCATGAATCAGATCTAAACCAAAATAGCACAAAAAATAAAGCAGAACCGAATAGAAACCAATCGATCTTCTCCTTTGGTTCAAAGATGAAGATTAAAGTAACTATTGGCGTGAGCAATAAAAGAATGATATAGCAACACAAGTCAAAAGTATCATAGATCAAGTAACGTAAAAAGCTAGAGATCATAGATCAAAATGGGATCGAGAAATTTCAAATCTGAATCATGTCAGATCAGATGCGATGCCTACAACAAACAGACATTTGATTCAATGATATCGCCATACAGACAGAATGCTTTCTCAACAGCATTGTTGCCAGTGGCCCAAGCAAGCCCACCAACGAAGCATCGGTACTCAACATCTGCAAAAGCCATCATAAATAGTAGAAAGAAACCATAGAAATTTGGGAAAAAGGGATTAGAAGTAAAAAGGATAACATTATAAAGTTCTTTTAGACCAGTTGCATGTGCAACCTATGTAAAATACAACTTTTTAAATCGGTTATAATTATAATTGATTTAAAAATACTTTTTAACATTGATCCATCTCTAACCAATTTAAAGACTTGTCTAATTATTTGCAAAAATGTCACTGCATTTTTGCTTAGATCAGGTAGGAAACAACCGAGTTAAATTCGTATTGTAAAATCCTAATTTTGTAGTAGTGTATCAAACAATTAACTTCGCTAAGACTATCATAAGGTGATATTTCCGCTCACAAGTGTCACCCATGGTGAATGTCAAGCCCAACAATTAGTTAAGAATTCCCGTATCTATGATTGACTCATTTCTCCTTCTTTTGCATAAATAGGACATCACTGTAAAAGAGAGACAATTTTCATACATTTGTACTAGGAGATTCTCTTAGATTAGAACATTAAGCTAGGGTCCCCAAAAAAGTTTGTAAGAATAAATATAATAATGACTTAATTTAGGCATGGCATTTTATTACTTAATTCAATAAATCAATTCAAGAACGTTTGAGTTGTGACAATTTGACGATTTTGAATTAATATTTAAAACAAATTATTATCATTATTATTTTCTCAAAAACAAAAACAAAAACAATAATGGGTTCATTTAGGTGCGACACCTTATTAAATGAGTAAATTAATTTGGGATGTCTAAGTTGTGATAATTTGATGCTCTTAACTTTTTAAAAAAATAAATTATTGTCTTAATTATTATTAATTTATCTAAAATATTAAAAATTAGTTAATTTAAGCGTGGTACCTTATTAATTCTATGTTTCATTGAGACACGTATGAATTGTGCCAGTTTGATGATGTTGCAGCTAATTAATAACCAACAAATATTTTCTAATGAATAACGTAGCTTTGAGTTCCCTATTACACTCAGGAATATGTCGAAGCATAAAAACTCCTATAGAAATAAATTTCAATATCTGTTTTCCTCTTTCTTTTTTCTAATTTCATTTTATTTCTTATTTTATTTGGGTTGCAACAAATATTTAAAATTTATTAATAATTTCATGATTAATCAAAGGAAAACCATTTTATGGATGTATTAGAAGTGCAATGAAATTAAGTTTTCATCTTCTCTATACATAATCATTAGATTCCTGAAACCCGAAATCTTCTTTTAAAAGCCTAGTTTTATCAAAAGAAAAAGGTTTTTTCGTAATTTTTTTCTTAAATAAAAATTAGTGCGACGCCATTAATTTTACCAAGTTTCATTTTTCCTCTCGCCATGACACCCTCTGGGCTACACATACAATAGATTAAGTGATTACTACACGTTAAAGTAAATTTAAACAATTTAAAAAATTACAAAAGAATATTTTTAATTTGTAGTTATCATTAAGAAGTTAAAGTCATTAGACAGATATAATTTGAAAGAAAATCATTTTAACCTTGAAAATGTCTTAACACAAAATAATTACTCAAATATTGATGGATTATTTTTTTATGATTAAAAGTTTTAAAATAAATTACATATATAGAAAATGAAGCACCAATTACATAAGAAGATTTAATTGTTTTCTAAATGCACATATTGTTTATAAAATAAATTAACAATTCTATGCATTAATTGTGGCTGAAAGGTTTTTAAAACTAAAATTAATAAAATATTACTTAACAAGAATAATGTCTCAAGAAAATTAAAGGAATTAATTTATTATCAATGGAAAGTAAAAAATAATTTCTTCTCAAAATGATCGAAAGATAAAATTTAAATAAAATCATAATAATTGGTTGGCTAAATGAGTTTGGTGCCACCCCATTTTTTTACTTGTAACTAATCCTGAACCCGGTTTCAATATTCTGTTATTATCCCTTTCTTTTTCAAAGTTTTATTTTGATTGAAATTTTTTTATTCATTGAAGAGGATTAGCACCCACTCTTGCGTCTTGTCAGAAGAAAATCTCAACTACACTACACTCTCCCTCTTCCCCGCGTTCAATGAATACCAAAACCACAAAAACCAAATGCTAACAAATCCTTAAAGATCAACTACACTATCTAGCTATAGTTGAGAATTGCAAAGCACAAGACGTTGTATATATAGTTAGTCATATACCCACTTAATGTTTCAAACATATTCCACTTTCAGATTTCTCTCTGTTATGGTTCGGCCAATTGTATTGATCTACCCTCTACCAAGCATTTCAAATATTAGCTTCGCTGTTATGACCCTTATGGTGTGTGCCATGGCATTGCTTATGTGTGCTTCTCATTCACACAAATGGCGTCAGTGGATCTCTTGCTATGATGTCTTCGGAGAAGAACCTGTAATAGAATTCAACAATGAAGCGGTTATGAGTACTTGTGGTGAGCAACAAGAGGAAGAGGCTTCAATTTGGCAGAAGAACATACTAATGGGTGGCAAGTGCCAGCTCCCTGATTTCTCTGGTGTCATAATATATGATTCCAATGGCAATATAGTAAATCCTGCTAAAACTTCTCGTCCATTACTAACATGGAAATAAGGATTTGTGGAACCGCACGAGCCTACTTCATTTGCAGAAGCAGAGTTAAGTTAGACTTAGAGTTCCATCTGTGCCACTCTATATATATTTCTTGATGGTCTCATATTGTCTTTAGTTTCAGCAGCGGTGTCAAGAGCGTTTCTCTTATATCCATATATGAAACTCTCGTAATCTTTAAAAGATGTGGTGTCCTTAGATTTTGTAAAGAAAAACATGGATCTTTAGTTTGGAAGTACCTTTTCCATGAATTTTCTTTTTCGGATAATGCCTAGCTAAACCATAAAAATTAATATAGTACCATTCTCGCTACAGAAATATTATATAATACAACACTTCATATACCAATGTAGGGCAATTTTCACCATTTTCAACCCTCGTTCAAAAATACAAAAAAAAGCGCATTAAGCTGAACAGGGTATCTGAACATCCAAATCATGGCAGTACTGCCTCAAATGGCGCCATAGGCTCAAAAGTTGCCGTGTGCAATTATAATGAATAAAAAATTCATTTCCCTTCATTTTGCTCTCTCTTCCTCCATCTTCACGACATATGAACATAAGCTATTATTTATTACATACATTTGACTGTCTAAGAAATTAAAACCCCCCTTTTTTTGTTAGAAATTATTCACTCTTCTGAGCAAGATTGGTGTCAGCACATACATTTGCATCGAAGTCTTAATAGTTACAGATGAGGAAGTTCAATGTAGTGAGCAACAGTTAGCATGATTCATCAACCTGAGTGTCAGGAAAATCACAATAACGCTAAAACAGCGAGCTATTCAAGATTATTATATCTAAGAGCTCCACACACACACATATTGGATAAACTTCACCTATTTTCAACCTCTAGAAAACTATCAAATCCTTTTCTTACTCAAAATGTGTCAAAAATGAAAAATTATTTAGATATAAACATGTGCGCTGCACATGTGCTCGCAATTTTAAAAAATGAATAACTCAATTTAAAAACCTTTTGTTTTTACTCTCTAATCCTTTGTTATTTTTAAAGGTTCTGCATTTTTAACGTTAACTACATGAAATCTAATCTAAGGGTTTTATTTTCTTTTCTTGGATTTTTGTTCTTATAATCCGAAATTTTCTAGTACATATTCCAATTTTACGTACTGAGAAGTAAGAGAAAGTTATTACTATAGATTTAAAATTATTCCTAACATCAGGGAACAATTATTCAGGAAATTTATCGGAAATGATGATAATGGAAAATGTACAAATTTATCAAAGATAATGAAAATGATGATAAATAAATGTTCTCTTTTTTTTTTTTTTTTCAAATCACAAATTGCAATATAGACAATAGCGATTTGGAGAATACAAAAACAATGTCCAAAAAGATGAAGGTCCAAAAATTTACCATGTTGAGATCTTGCTCCCAGTGAATCTAACATGAGGTTTGATCCTAACAACATTAACATGAGACCATAGTGTTGATCCATACTGAAGCACGAAGATTCTTTTCCGCTTCCTAAATTCACACCTAGATAGTGAAATAAATGAGAATACTACTTAGAAAAGTTGTGACCCATGAACTTGGTTATATTCTCGAATTTCACACCCTGAATTTTTACCCTAAACCTAATCATGCCTAACAACCTTGTACATGATAGAGATGACGATAAGAGGGTTGCCACGGCAGTAAGCAAAGGCGTTTCTTCAAGGTTGATTATAGCATGTAGTAAGAGTTTAGTAACTGATGAAATATGTAATTAATAAAGATGGTATGGCCAGTGGTAATGAGAGTTTAGTAATGGATGAAATGGGAGAAGCATTTGTTTTAGGCTTTTAGTTGAAGTTGCACTTGTTAACCAACCTACAATGACATTGGAGGAGTATGCCACGTAAGCCAAAAGGCTGATGTGGAAGAATTTGTGTTTTCTAAAAATTTGACGTGGCGACGTCGCAGTTGGCATCTCTGGTTTAATATATTATAATGGTTAACCCACTTGTGTGGTAATGAGAGTTTAGTAACCGATAAAATGGGAGAAGCGTTTGTTTAGTAATCAATGAATAAAGTAGGCATAGCAAATGGTAATGAGAGTTTAGTAACCGGTGAAATGTGCAATAAAGAGGGTATATCAAGTGGTAATGAGAGTTTAGTAACACATGAAGTGAGAGAAACATTTGATTCAGAGTTTAGACCTCCGGTTAAAGTTGCACGTGTTAACATATGCAACAAAGAGAGTATAACACATAGTGAAATAAAAAACTGAAGGTTGTTAGCACAAGTGGTTCGGCGCTTAAGTTCCTTAACTAAGATCCGGGGCTCAATCTTTGACTTGGGCATGGAGTCACAACCGGAAGTATCACTTTACCCTCAAAGGGGCCGACCCGGTGGGATGGGGGATTAGTTGAGTGTAAAAAATAAGTCCCAGATACCTCCTGGTCTAACAAAAAAAAAATAGTAAAATAAAAAAAAGTATATCACATAAGCAAAAAGGTGGATATAAAAGAATTTGTGATTTCTAAAAACTGAAGTGACAATGTCAGAGCCTGAATCTCAAGTTTAATATAGTATAAACATATAGATAAATAGATTTGGCTTGAATAAGTTTTTAGTCTCTCATTTTATATGAATTTTTAGTTCTAGTCCCTTGTAATTTTTTTCATTTGTTTTAATCCTTTATTATTTTAGAGTCAACATTGTTAGTTCCTACCGTTAACTCAACACCGTTAATCGATGATGTGGTTAACAGTAAGCCATGTCAGCTTTGCCAATTAAGCTTAAATCATCTTACATTGATTTAATAATTATTTCTAAATTAAAATTTTTACTTGAAATTAAAATACAACAACAATGTAAGTGAACCAAGGATTTGCGGCAACGTGAATGAAGGGTGTGAAAAGAGTGACGGTTACTGTTGTTTCTCCGCTCAGGAATTAAAAAAAGTCAGTTCTTGAATGAGGTGTGTGATTCTTCAAGACGTCCATATGTTGAAGACTGAACAAATCAAATTGTTGTAGTGTTTCTAATTGGGGTTTTTGTTCCCTATTTATGATTATAATTATAATTTTTTTTATTTTTTATTTTAACTTCAAGTAAAAATTTTAATTTAAAAATAAATATAAAATCTACATAGGATGATTTAAGCTTAATTGGCAAAGCTGAATGGCCTACGGTTAGCT